>CM041778.1:126558236-126943347 GCA_023374045.1 Limonium bicolor | reverse complement strand
GTTTCCAAATGGGTTGAAGCCATTCCATGCTCTTCTGCCGATGCCAAGACTGTTCTGAAATTTCTAAAGAAAACATTTTCACTAGATTTGGTGTAACACCCCATCCAACATTAACACACTTACAATAAACTGCAGCGGAAAAACAACCTCATCACATTACTTAACTCGTTGGTGTTACACGCCGTTAGCCACCCACGTGGCTAACAAGGCTAATACATACACATTGTACCGGTCTGATGGGCTAAACTCCCGAGCGACTACACATTACTATCCCTTTCCATTAACACAACAACAACATACCCTTCCAACTATACCGAGTATTTATAACTAATGCCGATAACAATTTCGGTCTTACTGCACCTACTGTATATATACACTTAAATGATTACCCATGTACAACGACTACCCCGTCCTACTCTCGAACGGCTTCCAGCTCCTTGTACCTGAAATAGGAAAAGAAGAGAAAGGGTGGCCCCCAAGGGCTCAGCACCTTTGCTGGTATGGTAATCCCGCAGCCCACATACTACCGGGCCACGCACAGCTAATTGTCGTCTTAACATGCGGTTGATTATATTTAAATCATGCATGCAACTGTAAACACACAACACGTAACATTTTGCCTCAATGGGCTCAACAAACGGATAATACATCCTTACTTGATAAGTCACTCATGGTATTCATTATCCCTAGAGTGTTCCTCCTCTAATGGAGCTACTTCCTTAATAGACGACACTTACCCTTAAATCGGGTTATCCTTAAACGCCTCTTATCACAAACTGGGATTCATTTCCATGATCCACACACTCCATATCTTACAACATATAACGTTCCTTACATAACAAAACATAACAACACCCTTCACGTTTCCACGTGCACATGATAACATCGCAGTAGGAATTGCTTTGCAACAACATCACATAACATAACGGGAACGGTCCTCTTAGGAACCGACCCAAACATAGTTAATTCACTGGTGAGCCTAGAGAATGGTGTCACCCTCATGGTAAGCTCGTTATACAATAACAACAACACTCATTACCGTCCTAATAGTCGGACGAGTAACTTAAGTTAAGATGGTTCGGGTTTGGAGGCCCGAACACACCACACAAACACATGTTCCCCCTAAACCGATCATAAGTCAGAATAGCTAAGCTTTGGAATAAGCTAATGGGAGATCATAACCCGTGAGGGAAACAACCATAACAAAGAGAAGGGTAATGCTAAGAAGGATACCCTCTCCCAAACAACGCGCGACCGGCCAAACCGGATTCCTCACTACTGTTAGTACATACTTATTTAGATATTAGTTAGAACCCCACTATGGAGTCTATCATAACTACACACCATGCAGTATTACAACTGGGTTAAACACACAAGGGAGATCCCTACATTCACATACACATATCACACAATTAACACACGCATAGCCGTGGTTAGTACGTCCCATGGTACGGGTCGTTTACTTCGAATACCGAACTCTCATGTGATCCTAGACTCAGTCAACTAAGGTTAACACTTCCGGGTTAAATGGTATCGGAGTTGTACACGCCACATAAATGAATTACTGTAAACTCATTACATGTTTAATCTTACAACGTGGCAAACATACAGAAAAACACATTGGCATACAAGCCGGTGTAATCCGGTAGGACACAGGTTGCAAGAAAACCATACCTGTCACCGGAGTCCACTTTACCACGTCCACTTATGTTCCTCGAGCAATTCTCGAACAACTGACAACATTACATGTACTTTTATTAACATTGGGGTAACATGTTTGTTTAAAGTCTAATGCTTATAACTTTTCCCCGTTAACTTGGTTAAATAACTTTACATTTTAAACATGTTTCACTCTTTCATTTTACTTCAACTTTTCACCCACCAAATTGTGACTATAACTCACCTAACATGTCCTACACAACCTTATAACATCATTATCCATCAATCCCCATCATTAGACATCTTTTAATAACCTAAAACAACATCTTTAGAGTGGTCCGGGACTTGGTCCTTACCTTAAGTCCCGGACCAACACTTACAGAGACTCCCGGCCATTTTTAATAGGGTGGTCCGGGACCTTGTACTCACCCCAAGTCCCGGACCACTACATGGAACAACTCTCGGCCTGTTTTTGATATATGGTCCGGGACTTTAACCATTAACCAAGTCCCGGACCCAAGCTACAGAATGCTATATTTGCATTTTTTTAACATTGTTGCACTATTTCTCCACCTCCATTAATTACCCAAACTTCATACATGAACTTAGGCATACTCTAATACCAAAATATCACTTTGATTCTCCTTACAACATTGTCTTGTTTTTTTTGTATAATTTTGGGCCGTCCGACCCACCGCTCCGTCCGACCATTCCAGAAACTTTTCCCGTCTTTTAAATACACATGTCCGACCCATGTCCGACCCAACCATCTGGGTCGGAGCATTCCAGAGACTTAGAGCACACATGTCCGACCCATGTCCGACCCAAGACTTCTGGGTCGGACCATTCCAGAAACATCAACGGGTGACTTAACAGAGGCTGTACCACCCTGGGTCGGACCACTGGGTCGGACAACATCAGAAGTTGTCCAAAACTTGTCAAACTTTCTCCAAACTTTTCCTCAAGCCTCCTAATGTGTTCTAACATCATTTGGCACCCTTAACCCTTCATATAACATCCATAAAACTCATTTTATAACTCCTTAAACACTTACTCTCTTCTTACCAAAATTCCTAACACTTATATTGTTTTCTCCTTAAGATTTCTAAGTGGTATTTTACCTATAATGACCACTATACCAAGGTGTTTCCTCTACACCTTAACATCTCCTCTAAATCACTTTAATACATGTTTTCTTCCCAGTAAAACATTTGTTCACCTTTCACACTTCCTAGTTCACCAAAACCATTTAAAACACTTAGAACTTCTTACACATTTTCCCAAATTTGGCCATAGCTTCTCTTGTATATACTCACATCCAAACACTTAGGTTTTTACCTTATTTCATTCAAGAACACCTAAAATCCATCAAACACATTTTTATACACAAACTTCACACATTTAGCACTACATCACAATATAGTGCATAACTTAAATTGCTTGGCACTTAGGCCCTTAAATAACATGGCTCGAAGGCCCTTAAATTGCATAAACCATAAACACTGAATTTCCCACATAAATAATGCCTTTGACCTGCAAATACACCCAACATACATATGCCCTTAATAAACTCCTTGAGAGCATTTCACTAGGTCATTCACCTTTGGCTCCTTAGATCATTTTAACAAGCAATATAAGCTCATTTCTCCTAAGGCATTATACCACATTAGGTTAGTATATTTACCTCTTTTCCACTCAAACTTCTTTCTTGTTTCCTCTTAAAACCGGTAAGGCATTTCTTTCCTTGTCAACTACTAAACAATACCAACATTGAAATGAGTATATAAGCTTTATGCTTCATCTCATTGTAAACCCTAGGTTTACATTATTTCGAAAACACTAATGTAGTTGTTTTACCTTGATCTTTGAAGAGGGTTTGAATATCTATGAAGAGAGGACTCCACCTAGTCCATAAGAGATTGGAATGAAGCTAGAACAAAGTCACACAAAGAGCTCCATCAATGAGTATCTTCGGTCAACAACAAAACATGGAGGAAACTTGATTTTTCTTTGAGATTCCTTACCTAGAAGCAAAGGAGATCAATAATATGTGGAAAGACAAGCTCAAGCTCCTTCAATGGTGGAACTCCATGGCACCGAAATGGGGCTTTTGAAGTTTTGAGAAGATAGAAATGAAGAGCTTGATGAGAGGAAGAGAATGGTGGTGTTTGTTTTTGATTTGGATAAGTGAGCTAGATTTTACAAGAGATCAAAGATGGACTTCCATGGTGGTGGTGCTGTATTACCGTGAGAGAACAGCAAGAAGGGAGGAAGAAGAAGGTTGGAACCGTGTGAAATGAGAAAGGAAGTGGGAATGAAGATAGACTTACTTTTTAGAAGATATTTGTAACTTATAAAGCAAATAGTACCTTAACTAGTCATTCTTTACTTATTTGATATGTTAACAAGAGTGGTGAGTCACCACACTTAAAAACCGGCCCCCTTTATTACATAAGGGGTATTATAGTCTTTGTTGACCAATTTAATTACTTATAACATTATATGTTACAAACTAGCTTATAAAAGTTACTATTCATGAAAACAAGGCACATTGTTGTGAAATTTTTGATTTCCCATTGATATAGACTTCTAAATGTGATACTATATAGTACACATGTTAATTAAAGAGTAATGATGGACATTTAGCCATTCAAAACTCATTTACAAAACAATTTTTCAAAAACGTGCTTTAAGACTCCTTAAAGCACATTTTGTGTTTTAACTTGTTTTCAAGCTTGGTTTTCTTTAATAATTGATTTAATATGTTCATTAACATATTTATAAGGTATAGGTATGACCATTAGGTCTTATACAAATTTATCCCAAGTTTAGAGCACATTTTTGCTCTTATTGACTTTAAGGTATATTCTTTTGCGTTCTGTTTGGTTTAATTGTCTACCAAGGTTTCCTAAGGACTTAATTTGCCTTATTAAATCATAATTGAATATTATTAAGTCTTGGTAGGCTCTTTGGGACCTAACCAAGTTCACTCATAGCTTAGAGCATGTTTTTGCTCAAGCCGTATCTTAATGCTTTATTGCATTTACTATAGTTTAAATTGTTCACTGATGTCTCTAAGGCAGTTTTTAGCCTTTACATACCATAGTTTAGTATTTTAAACCACATATCAAGGTTTGGGGTATTTCAATCTACCCCCCTTAAAAGAACTTCGTCCTCGAAGTTTACACTTCCCTCACATCTTGGATTACATCACAACCTCGGACTAATGGTCCGGGCAACACATTCACATCCATACATAACATAACATATTCACAAGATAACCTCGGACTCAATGGTCCGGGTATCTTAACACATTTAAACATACATAACAACCCTTAGACTCTCTGGTCTTGGGTAACATAACAACATTTAGACACACAGGTCTTGATAACATAACAGCCTCTAGACACATAGGTCTATGTAACACCACACATTTAGACTCGTAGGTCTTAATAGCACACACTTTAAGAACTAGAGGTCAAAATAACATTTATTACACATACCCAAACAACATGTCATAGCATGTATAACAATCAAAAATATCTTTGATATACACTGTGATCCCGCCGAACCCGGTCGCGATGGACACCTTCCGTCCCCGTGCCTTTGGGAGGTCAAAACAATCACTTAAATTTAAAATTTCCTTGTGAGGTTAAGTAAGAGAACTTTAATTATGTAAAGTATCTATCAACGTTTTATAAATACCAATTGAAAATCCTTTTGAAAACACACACAACTCCAAGTCCAACTTAAGCTCTTTGCTTCTTTTCTTAGCGTGGTTATTTGTGACCACTTATAGGGGGTTTCAAGAGTCATCCAACCCTGATGTGATCAGCATCAGTGTTGAACTATCCCTCCACTCCAATTTGTGTTCGGCTTCCCTTGATCGCATGCAAATCAAGTTCCACTTCCCACTTCATTTTCAAGCATCAAATAAATCACTCATTTCCAATTTTCTATCTTTTAAATCATTCTAGCCATGATCATAACATCTCCAATGGATAGGACTCCGCCTATCAGTTACCTCCATTTACTTTAATGTTGTTACCTGGGGAATCTTATTCTCACTAGGTTCTATGTCGGTATCATGCCCTTTCATGAATCACTATATAGTATATATACACATATATTTTATCAAAATACAACACACAGTTTCACATTTATACACTGTCGGGGTTTGTTCCCCGGGAGTTCTCTACTCCCCACACTTGTACTATCACACACAACTGTTAATAAATCAACACACTTATCACAATGGTATTCGCATCATCTGTGCGCAATTACCACACTCAAACCATGAATGGATGCGTATGTTTACATAACACACACCACCAATCATCAAAACAAATTATTTTGTGCTATGCACAACATAAATCACGTACACTTGTACGGTAATATACACTAAGTGGTTTTGCGCTCTACCCCCCTTAAAAGGGATTACGCCCACGTAATCAATCACTAAACATTGGCTTAAAATGTTCTGCCGTCGTGAAGTGTTTTAACTTCCACGCGGTCTATTACACAATGGATTCTGATTAGAGGATCTTAACCATATTGGCGGTTTAGTTCCTAAACCAAGAATTCTCATTGGAGTTTGTTTAAACTCTTAGTTGGTTTCGATTCTGGCCTGTTAGGCTTCTAGGCGTTAATAATTAGCCATTCACTCATGTTCACCCTGCACATTCAACACTTGAATCACTGGCTCACTAGTTTCTGCTGCGAAACTCTAATAACTGTAGAGCTTAATTGCTCCATTTGTTATTCTTACTGTATTATACATCCCCAATTGTCACCTTCATCTTGGTAACAATGGTTTCTCAACCGACGCGTGGTATCTCTTACCGTTAGCGAATTCGGTGAGTTATACATTTTCTATCCACTTCCATAACAATTTACTGTGTATACAGCTATGTATTTCACAATGATTGACTTGTTCCCTTCCGACTTACTGTCGGTTGAGATTGAGCTACTACCTAGTGTGTAGTGCTCTCTCAGCTATTTACAACATTTGGGGTATTTCCATACCGATATTTGGCAGTTAGTGCTACTGTAGTCACTTACTGTTAATCATGTCTCCACATTTGGTTTTGTACAAGTACTCTTTTATTGGTGTGGCCTTGCATTTCCTATGCATCGGCCATTATAACATTATTTCTCCACAATTAACATGTTTCCAATTCCTAGCTATCCCACTCGATCATTACTGCGCAAGTGCAATACCAAACACTCAGTCATACAAAGTGCAGAGGCGTAAACTCTTGAATAAATCTCTTATGCGATTCGCCATGGAATTCACACTGAGTTCCTCATCACATAGTACCTACCACTGGCTTATTGCCCAGTCTGTTTAACATCGCTTATCTTGCATCTCTACTAGGTTTAACTCATAACTGGTCTTATCTGTTACATTATCGTTTAACAATACTTATACAACGGTCGCTTGTTGCGCACCGTGCTCTTACTCCTTGTATAACATCAGCTTATATCGTATTTACTGTCACATTAACTTCCACACATATACTTACATTATTCACATTATGGTTCGTCACTCATTTGGATGACTACTGAATGCTCTTTGAGCATCGATCATTCGAGTCACAAGCCGGCATTATTCAGCTCGGTGTTTCACAAGCTACTAAACTAACTGTTCTCTCCAATAATAATAATATTGTCCATCCTTAACATATTTCTTGAACTACCGCTCCTGCGGTCTCACAATATCGAGAGGTATCCCCACTCTTAATGCAGTGGTTCGTTTACCACTCTATTTACTTGTATCACATAAACTTCTGCAATCAATCTAATTTACATAACACATTTTATTTGTGCCTATAAACCTTATTTGCCTTGAGCTGCGCTCATTGTAGGCTGTCCACACACATGTACTTCTCTGTACAACATTACATGGTTTGGATGTTATATTGAGCTCCATGACAAGGTCGTTGCATTCTGTTTCCTTTCATGGGATGCCCCTTAGGACTGTCAGTCCATCTCCTGACAACTTATATCTAAACTGGGTGTTAGTTTCAACCCTTTCTTTGCACATTAATGTGTCCACATTAGGCATCTTCTTAGCCATGGACAGGCTGGGTCTCCGTTCCAGCTAACATGTTTATCCCTGAGGATCCTTAAGACGTATACGATGTCTTTACATTACAGTTAGTGCACTTCGCACCTCCTGACTCTTAAGCATTTCGTTGAAAGGAATTCACTAATTCCTTTAGTCTCGTTAACTTAACTGAGTTCCTTAACTTCAACCATTCATGGTAATCCTTAGTTCTTGTTTGACTTATACTGCTGACCGTAGTACGGAGTCGACTACTTCCCGTGTTCCGGACTCTACTTGTATACATATGTGGGGTACCCTACTGATACATTACTACTTACCCAACTAACCCATAAGCAGGTCTGTCAGGCCCACAAGCTCCTATCAGAGTGCGGTCGTCCCACAATTCAGTTGGTACACTCGTAGTGTCCGTCACACGCCTAGGTGAAGTATTCTGTTGTCAACTCCCTTATATTGTCCCGTGACAATATTCATTCCATGCTTCCCGAACTTAATCGAGGGAAAGTTTATCCATTGTTGAATTCTTATCAACTGCCCTTGGTTTTACTTGTTTGGTTTAAAAGAAGGTAGAAAGAAGTATTGGTTTGAAAGAAATTTGGTTTGAAAAGGGAGAGTTTGAATAAATCTGGGTTTAAAGAAAATTTTCACGGTTTCACAACATCTTCTTACCTTAACCAAGTCTAGCTTCTTGCTGACTGGTGTACTTCCATTACAAAGGTCAGGCTGTTAAGCCCTTCCATGGTTATAATGATCACACTTAACTTCGTGGTACTTTACTAAGTACTTTGTAGTGGTTATAAATTTCCCGAACAGCCCTGTTATAGCAGCACTTGCTATAGCAAGTGCGCCATGCTAACTGGCTATCGGTTAAGCACACATACTGGTTGCGGTATTGTTCTTACTCGCACTATTATCAGTGGCCTCGTTGGCCCTCACTTGATCTTACAGTCTTGACAATAATTCCTCCGGGTAACTCCTCACTGTATTCATATGGTAATTATCAACTGGGGTGTCTCCCACTCTTGGAGTCCCCCTTTACTTAGTATCGTATCCTCTTTATAGCCCGTTCCACGCACTTGTCGTGGTTACTGAGACTTGTCTCTTGTTTGGGCACTACGTTGTAGTTCCTTTGTCGGTTGGTACACCATTGGTGTATTATTTATCAACTGTGGTCCCGTAGACACTTGTCTCGGGTTCCATTACTTCACTTCTTGCCTGTTGCACGGTCAGTGCGTTGCAAGCTGGTTATCCTCGACTGCTCAGCAAATCGACCCAGGTTGCCGGAAATTCTATTCTCTTATACACAAAATTCTTCATTCTTCGCTATTAAATGTGGTTAACAATGTTCAGATGGAAACCGTCTCCGGGATTCCCAGTTTTCGGGATCTACCGTATGACAGGTCTTCCGTACTTTAAAGGTATTTAATAACAGCCAGATCGGGTATTCCCGAGTAGGAGTGGACTTCCATCTCTCTGGCGTTGTTTTCCCAAGTTATAAAACAGGGGTTGTGGAGGGCGGGTTGGATATTGTAGGTTTCCAGTACACACTGGAAATTCCTATCTAGCGTATCTCTCACGCTATCACTCAACCCTTAACCCAAAGTACTTAAATCCTAACTCGGTACATCCTAAGCTCGGTAGTTCAGTCATCAGAGCGATACTTCGCTCTGATACCACTTTTTGTAACACCCCATCCAACATTAACACACTTACAATAAACTGCAGCGGAAAAACAACCTCATCACATTACTTAACTCGTTGGTGTTACACGCCGTTAGCCACCCACGTGGCTAACAAGGCTAATACATACACATTGTACCGGTCTGATGGGCTAAACTCCCGAGCGACTACACATTACTATCCCTTTCCATTAACACAACAACAACATACCCTTCCAACTATACCGAGTATTTATAACTAATGCCGATAACAATTTCGGTCTTACTGCACCTACTGTATATATACACTTAAATGATTACCCATGTACAACGACTACCCCCCCTACTCTCGAACGGCTTCCAGCTCCTTGTACCTGAAATAGGAAAAGAAGAGAAAGGGTGGCCCCCAAGGGCTCAGCACCTTTGCTGGTATGGTAATCCCGCAGCCCACATACTACCGGGCCACGCACAGCTAATTGTCATCTTAACATGCGGTTGATTATATTTAAATCATGCATGCAACTGTAAACACACAACACGTAACATTTTGCCTCAATGGGCTCAACAAACGGATAATACATCCTTACTTGATAAGTCACTCATGGTATTCATTATCCCTAGAGTGTTCCTCCTCTAATGGAGCTACTTCCTTAATAGACGACACTTACCCTTAAATCGGGTTATCCTTAAACGCCTCTTATCACAAACTGGGATTCATTTCCATGATCCACACACTCCATATCTTACAACATATAACGTTCCTTACATAACAAAACATAACAACACCCTTCACGTTTCCACGTGCACATGATAACATCGCAGTAGGAATTGCTTTGCAACAACATCACATAACATAACGGGAACGGTCCTCTTAGGACCGACCCAAACATAGTTAATTCACTGGTGAGCCTAGAGAATGGTGTCACCCTCATGGTAAGCTCGTTATACAATAACAACAACACTCATTACCGTCCTAATAGTCGGACGAGTAACTTAAGTTAAGATGGTTCGGGTTTGGAGGCCCGAACACACCACACAAACACATGTTCCCCCTAAACCGATCATAAGTCAGAATAGCTAAGCTTTGGAATAAGCTAATGGGAGATCATAACCCGTGAGGGAAACAACCATAACAAAGAGAAGGGTAAGGCTAAGAAGGATACCCTCTCCCAAACAACGCGCGACCGGCCAAACCGGATTCCTCACTACTGTTAGTACATACTTACTTTAGATATTAGTTAGAACCCCACTATGGAGTCTATCATAACTACACACCATGCAGTATTACAACTGGGTTAAACACACAAGGGAGATCCCTACATTCACATACACATATCACACAATTAACATACGCATAGCCGTGGTTAGTACGTCCCATGGTACGGGTCGTTTACTTCGAATACCGAACTCTCATGTGATCCTAGACTCAGTCAACTAAGGTTAACACTTCCGGGGTTAAATGGTATCGGAGTTGTACACGCCACATAAATGAATTATTGTAAACTCATTACATGTTTAATCTTACAACGTGGCAAACATACAGAAAAACACATTGGCATACAAGCCGGTGTAATCCGGTAGGACACAGGTTGCAAGAAAACCATACCTGTCACCGGAGTCCACTTTACCACGTCCACTTATGTTCCTCGAGCAATTCTCGAACAACTGACAACATTACATGTACTTTTATTAACATTGGGGTAACATGTTTGTTTAAAGTCTAATGCTTATAACTTTTCCCCGTTAACTTGGTTAAATAACTTTACATTTTAAACATGTTTCACTCTTTCATTTTACTTCAACTTTTCACCCAGCAAATTGTGACTATAACTCACCTAACATGTCCTACACAACCTTATAACATCATTATCCATCAATCCCCATCATTAGACATCTTTTAATAACCTAAAACAACATCTTTAGAGTGGTCCGGGACTTGGTCCTTACCTTAAGTCCCGGACCAACACTTACAGAGACTCCCGGCCATTTTTAATAGGGTGGTCCGGGACCTTGTACTCACCCCAAGTCCCGGACCACTACATGGAACAACTCTCGGCCTGTTTTTGATATATGGTCCGGGACTTTAACCATTAACCAAGTCCCGGACCCAAGCTACAGAATGCTATATTTGCATTTTTCTAACATTGTTGCACTATTTCTCCACCTCCATTAATTACCCAAACTTCATACATGAACTTAGGCATACTCTAATACCAAAATATCACTTTGATTCTCCTTACAACATTGTCTTGTTTTTTTTTGCATAATTTTGGGCCGTCCGACCCACAGCTGGGTCGGACCGTTCCAGAAACTTTTCCCATCTTTTAAATACACATGTCCGACCCATGTCCGACCCAACCATCTGGGTCGGACCATTCCAGAGACTTAGAGCACACATGTCCGACCCATGTCCGACCCAAGACTTCTGGGTCGGACCATTCCAGAAACATCAACGGGTGACTTAACAGAGGCTGTCCGACCCACCCTGGGTCGGACCACTGGGTCGGACAACATCAGAAGTTGTCCAAAACTTGTCAAACTTTCTCCAAACTTTTCCTCAAGCCTCCTAATGTGTTCTAACATCATTTGGCACCCTTAACCCTTCATATAACATCCATAAAACTCATTTTATAACTCCTTAAACACTTACTCTCTTCTTACCAAAATTCCTAACACTTATATTGTTTTCTCCTTAAGATTTCTAAGTGGTATTTTACCTATAATGACCACTATACCAAGGTGTTTCCTCTACACCTTAACATCTCCTCTAAATCACTTTAATACATGTTTTCTTCCCAAGTAAAACATTTGTTCACCTTTCACACTTCCTAGTTCAACCAAAACCATTTAAAACACTTAGAACTTCTTACACATTTTCCCAAATTTGGCCATAGCTTCTCTTGTATATACTCACATCCAAACACTTAGGTTTTTACCTTATTTCATTCAAGAACACCTAAAATCCATCAAACACATTTTTATACACAAACTTCACACATTTAGCACTACATCACAATATAGTGCATAACTTAATTGCTTGGCACTTAGGCCCTTAAATAACATGGCTCGAAGGCCCTTAAATTGCATAAACCATAAACACTGAATTTCCCACATAAATAATGCCTTTGACCTGCAAATACACCCAACAATACATATGCCCTTAATAAACTCCTTGAGAGCATTTCACTAGGTCATTCACCTTTGGCTCCGTAGATCATTTTAACAAGCAATATAAGCTCATTTCTCCTAAGGCATTATACCACATTAGGTTAGTATATTTACCTCTTTTCCACTCAAACTTCTTTCTTGTTTCCTCTAAAAACCGGTAAGGCATTTCTTTCCTTGTCAACTACTAAACAATATACCAACATTGAAATGAGTATATAAGCTTTATGCTTCATCTCATTGTAAACCCTAGGTTTACATTATTTCGAAAACACTAATGTAGTTGTTTTACCTTGATCTTTGAAGAGGGTTTGAATATCTATAAAGAGAGGACTCCACCTAGTCCATAAGAGATTGGAATGAAGCTAGAACAAAGTCACACAAAGAGCTCCATCAATGAGTATCTTCGGTCAACAACAAAACATGGAGGAAACTTGATTTTTCTTTGAGATTCCTTACCTAGAAGCAAAGGAGATCAATAATATGTGGAAAGACAAGCTCAAGCTCCTTCAATGGTGGAACTCCATGGCACCGAAATGGGGCTTTTGAAGTTTTGAGAAGATAGAAATGAAGAGCTTGATGAGAGGAAGAGAATGGTGGTGTTTGTTTTTGATTTGGATAAGTGAGCTAGATTTTACAAGAGATCAAAGATGGACTTCCATGGTGGTGGTGCTGTATTACCGTGAGAGAACAGCAAGAAGGGAGGAAGAAGAAGGTTGGAACCGTGTGAAATGAGAAAGGAAGTGAGAATGAAGATAGACTTGCTTTTAGAAGATATTTGTAACTTATAAAGCAAATAGTACCTTAACTAGTCATTCTTTACTTATTTGATATGTTAACAAGAGTGGTGAGTCACCACACTTAAAAACCGGCCCCCTTTATTACATAAGGGGTATTATAGTCTTTGTTGACCAATTTAATTACTTATAACATTATATGTTACAAACTAGCTTATAAAAGTTACTATTCATGAAAACAAGGCACATTGTTGTGAAATTTTTGATTTCCCATTGATATAGACTTCTAAATGTGATACTATATAGTACACATGTTAATTAAAGAGTAATGATGGACATTTAGCCATTCAAAACTCATTTACAAAACAATTTTTCAAAAACGTGCTTTAAGACTCCTTAAAGCACATTTTGTGTTTTAACTTGTTTTCAAGCTTGGTTTTCTTTAATAATTGATTTAATATGTTCATTAACATATTTATAAGGTATAGGTATGACCATTAGGTCTTATACAAATTTATCCCAAGTTTAGAGCACATTTTTGCTCTTATTGACTTTAAGGTATATTCTTGCGTTCTGTTTGGTTTAATTGTCTACCAAGGTTTCCTAAGGACTTAATTTGCCTTATTAAATCATAATTGAATATTATTAAGTCTTGGTAGGCTCTTTGGGACCTAACCAAGTTCACTCATAGCTTAGAGCATGTTTTTTGCTCAAGCCGTATCTTAATGCTTTATTGCATTTACTTAGTTTAAATTGTTCACTAATGTCTCTAAGGCAGTTTTTAGCCTTTACATACCATAGTTTAGTATTTTAAACCACATATCAAGGTTTGGGGTATTTCATTTGGCGTCCCGCGGGCTATCATTTCTGACGGTGGTTCTCACTTTTGCAACCGTCAGTTTGATAACCTCTTAACGAAGTATGGAGTTCATCATAAGATTACGCTTCCCTACCATCCACAGGCTAATGGACAGACCGAAGTCTCCAATCGTGAATTGAAATGGATCTTACAGAAAACGGTCCGTTCATCTCGCAAGGATTGGTCCCCCAAACTCGATGATGCTTTATGGGCATATCGAACTGCCTTTAAAACTCCTATCGGGACCACACCATTCCGCCTTGTGTATGGAAAAGCTTGTCATTTGCCCGTAGAACTTGAGCATAAGGCCTATTGGGCTCTCAAAGCACTCAACTTTGACATGGAGAAAGCAGGAGTCAAAAGGAACTTCCAGTTATCTGAGCTTGAAGAATTACGCCACAACGCTTATGAGAATGCTCAGCTCTATAAAGAGCGTACTAAGAAGATTCATGACCAAGCTATTCTTCCACGCAATTTTCATGTGGGTGATCAAGTCCTCCTCTACAATTCTCGCCTTGCCTTGATTTTTCCGGGAAAGTTGAAATCTCACTGGGCTGGACCTTTCACCATCACTTCCATGACTGAATATGGTGTTTTCGAACTCGAAAATTCTACGGGTGCAAGATTCAAAGTCAACGGTTCCCGCTTGAAGAAGTATCTAAACCCTGAATGTAAGATTTCAAACTCCGTGGCTCTAATTTTCAATGATTCCACCTCGACGAAGTTGATGCCATTGCAAACTACAAAATGCTGGTATGTTGCCAAAGGCCAAGTGTAGGGCCTTTCCCATCCCCACGTACACCTTCCAGGGAAGTTGTGTTCTTTCTCTGCTATTAAATTTTATTTTTATTCATTATTTCTTTACTCCTTTATTAAACACTGGGGACAGTGTTCCTGCCTAGTGTAGGGCAGGGGGACTCCCCCCTAAAAAAATAAAAACGTTATAGCATGTCTAGTTTATCTAATATAGTAAGTTTTAAGTTTATTAACCTTCTACTCAGCTTTTTGTATGTCTTTGACTAAGTTGACATTAGGGAAGGCTAAATATTTGTTCTCTCGAGAGGTAAGCTTTCTAATGACCTTTAGATATTAATTTCTCACTTCGTGATTCCTTCTGTTAACATGAGTATATGATCTTACTTCTACTTTTGTCCTTGATCTACTTTTGGGTAATATATCTTTCTTTCCTTTTCAAAATAGTTCAATTCTCATGGGTGAATATCTTAGAAAAGGGTGATGGAAAAAAAAGAGAAAAAAAGAAGCTTCGAAAAAGAAAAAAAAAGAAGAAAAATCTTCCAAAAGAATATATATGAAGCATTATGAGGTTGCGAGATTGCCTCAAAATAAAAGCAAGAATTGAGAGTTTTTCCTTTTGTTTTTCTCCTAAATTCCCCGTTCTTTTAAAAAGAAAATCATGGTTAGATTCAGAAACCCTTGAAAAATAGGGCTGAATGAAAATAACACACAACCATGATGAGAGTCTTGGCCACATTAAGAACTCTTGAAAAATAGAGCTGAATGTTGGAAACCGAAGAAGGAGAGATACAAAATCCCCTATGCAAAATAGCCCATGAGTCGTTGTTCCATTTTTGAGATTGAATGTTTTTACTGACCCACTTGTATATTATTGATAGAATGAGAAAGACTAAGTGATGCTTATTAGTAAGAGTCAAGTAGTTAGGAAAGAATATCTCATTGTCATTCTAGAGTTTATTTGTTTTGTGCACAAGTTTACTCTTTTCTGATTTAATTTTGCTCGAGGACTAGCAAAAGGTAAGTGTAGGGCCTTGATAAGCCATAGACTTATCATATTTTATAAGCTAGATTTGTAGTATTATTAGTTAAAATAAGGTTAGAATAGTTAGTATTTGCATTAATTTATATAAGAAATCAATTTATATGTTCAGACTAATGCTCTTGGTGTTTTTCATGCAAGGAGCAAGTTTTTCATCAAAAACCGAACCTTGCCGGATATGAGGCCGGATCTCTCATGCACGGCACAAGTACACAGCAGAAATGGGACGCTGCCGGACATGGTGCCGGGTATGTTGTATCCGGCATAAGCAAAAGACGCGTCTGTCTACCAATAGATGTCGGTTATTTACCGTTATCCAAACATTAGATGCCGGGTATGATGCCGGATAGAATATGTCCGGCATAAGTGATTTTTCGCGCCAGGGCGGTTTCGACCGTTACGGAAATAGCACGTGTTTAATCCCGATGCCGGATGACTTAGACCCGGCATGAGACCCGGCATCCGAAGAATTTTTTATCTATAAAAGGCGCAAGAGGCTGAACATTTTGGGTATTCATTCCACCATAATTACACACACTTACTCCACAGAATAGACGCATTTTCGACTGAAGAACTGCTGCACAACCATTCAAGGGAAGAAGAAGAAGATTTGGAAGAAGATTTAGAGGGTGAAGGCCATGTCAAATCTCTCCCTTCTTCTTGTATTTCCTTCTTCAATTCATGGGTGATTGAGTAGTAGTTCCTTCTGTTCTTGGTTGGGATGAAACTCCTTTTGTAAGACAATATGATCTTCTTAATATAATTTTCAAGTTTATTAAGAGTAAGGTTCTTAATGAAGGAGAATTGGTTGATCTCTTTTTCTCTTCATGCAATTTTTACTTGTGGAGGATTAATCCCAAGTAGAATAGGTTAGACTCTCTTAATGATCTTCCTACTTCCTTCTTGAGAATTAAGAGTTAGTAGTAAGAGTGAGAATTAACCCACATTTCCCATTACTTTGTTCATTTCGTGGCATGATATATGCTCGGATTGTTAATAGGTAGTGAGTCTTCTGTTTTCTTCTCGGAAACTGGAAAAAGAATATGCATTATGACTATGCCGGATGCACTGCCGGGTGGCCAATGTCCGGCATATTCAATGTCTTTGAATATGCCGTGCAAGTGGTATCCGGCAGGACACCCGGCGTGTTCAGTTGTTGGTTAATTCGAAGGCTTGTGTTTATGTTTCGAGTTCATATTGATGCTTAGATGGTTTTACTCTCCCTTAATCAAGAATAAATTCATTGTAGATACCACTTAGTTTCGTTAGTTTTTATTAGAATTAGAAAATCTATCATTTCCCCCCCCCCCCCCCCCCCCCCCCCTTTACTTAGTAATTACCAAGGCTAGGACTAATTTTCTATACAAGTCCCTAGGGTTCGACTTGCTTGGTCTTAATTTGCTTCCCTGCTGCTTTTGACCAGGTTTTTGTTTGCTACCCGTATAGATTGAGTAGGTTTTCCTTCATATTTATTTACTGCCGTGCTTGGTGCCGGGTAAGTTATACCCGGCACATTCTTGATTTCTTCCCCATGTTTCTGTTTAAGTTCTGTACATAAATGTGTATATAATACCTACTAAAATCTTTGTTAGCAGATATGCAGAAAATGATGAAGAAAAGTTCTAACTTTTCTCCTCACGCTAAGATAGTGGGATTAACAGATGATGAAGAGGAGGAAGGCGATTTTTCTACAGATGAGGACATTTATCCCCTATCTTCCATCCCGAAAGCTGAAACTGAACCGCTAGAGCAAGTATTATGTACTTCTCTAGAAGAAAAGGTGGAGGATACGGAAGTTAACGCCATGCTGGCGTACATAGAAAAAGGAAAGGCAAGTTTTCAAGCCTACCGACCACCAATCGATAGACTTGACAGGATACCTCAAAAATCAATTCCATCAATAGAACAGCCACCAGAGCTCGAGCTTAAGGAGCTACCTTCTAAACTCAAGTATGCCTTTTTAGCTGAAAATGACCATTTGCCTGTCATTATTTCCACTTCTCTGAATTCCGGGGAGGAAACGAGGTTACTTGAGATATTGAAGAAGCACAAAACAGCGATCGGGTGGACTATTGCTGATATAAAAGGAATTGATCCCTCCTACTGCACGCATCACATTTACATGGAGGAAAACTACAAGTCTATCAGGCAACCCCAACGTCGGCTAAACCCTAACCTAAAGGAGGTAGTTAAAAAGGAGGTTCTGAAACTCCTAGACGCAAACATCATTTATCCTATCTCTGACATCCCATGGGTAAGTCCTGTACAAGTTGTCCCGAAGAAGGGGGGCATCGAGGCTGTTGTAAATGATAAGGGAGAGGCTATCCCTCAAAGAAAAATCACTGGTTGGCGCATGTGTATCGACTATAGGCGCTTAAACTTGGCAACCAGGAAAGATCACTTCCCTCTCCCCTTTATTGATCAGATGTTAGAGAGACTAACAGGGCAAGAGTACTACTGCTTTTAGATGGGTTCTCAGGGTACTTCCAAATACCAATTGCACCAGAGGACCAGGACAAGACCACTTTCACTTGTCCATACGGCACCTTTGCGTACAGACGAATGCCCTTTGGACTATGTAATGCCCCTGCTACCTTCCAGCGATGCATGCAAGCTATATTCGCTGATTTCATCGAACAGAGCATAGAGGTATTCATGAATGACTTCTCTGTCTATGGCTCTAGTTTTGATAAATGCTTGGCACAACTTGATTTGATCCTAGGACGGTGTGAGGATACAAATCTTGTTTCGAACTGGGAAAAATGTCACTTTATGGTCAAGGACGGGATTGTCCTTGGACATAAAGTATCGGCTGAAGGAATAGAGGTGGATAAGGCCAAGGTAGAGGTTATAGAGAAATTACCGGCACCAACCTCTGTTAAAATATTCGAGCGTTTCGGGCATGGGATTCTATCGACGGTTTATACAAGACTTCTCCAAAATCACTAAACCATTGACCGACCTGCTACAGAAAGATGCCCCGTTTCATTTTGATGATAAGTGTTCAGCTGCTTTCAATACAATAACACAAAAACTGGCATCTGCACCTGTTGTCATATCACCCGACTGGTCTCTCCCGTTTGAGATCATGTGTGATGCAAGTGACTATGCAGTGGGGGCAGCTCTATGCCAGAAAAAAGAGAAGATTCTAAGAGTGATTGCTTATGCCAGCAGGACACTAAACGATGCCCAGAAGAACTATACTACCACTGAAAAAGAGCTTCTGGCTATAGTATTCTCCCTTGATAAGTTCAGATCGTACTTATGGGGAAGCAAAGTCATAGTGCACACAGACCACTCTGCTCTCAAATACCTATTTGCAAAACAAGAAGTCAAGCCTCGCTTTTTGCGCTGGATTCTTCTACTGCAGGAGTTTGACATAGAAGTCAAAGACAAGAGCGGAAAATTAAATGTCGTCGCTGACCATCTCTCCCGGTTAGTAACTCCTACGGATAGTGTGCCTATTAACGAATTCTTCCCCGATGAGACTGCCTTTTATATCACCAAGGTACAAGAGCCATGGTATGCGGACCTGGCCAATTATCTAGTCTCTGGAACAATACCATATGATCTATCTTACTCCCAGAAGAAGAAATTCCTTTCTGATTCAAAATTATTTCTGGAAGATCCATATTTGTTCCGAGTCTGTGCGGATGGGTTGATTCGCCGGTGTCTCCCTGGAAATGAGGTTCACAGCGTCATACATTTTTGTCACTCACGGGAAGCTGGTGGTCACCATGGACCCACAAGGACCGCTGCCAAGATCCTGGCCTCAGGATTTTATTGGCCGACTCTTCACAAGGATGTTTACCAATTCTGCACCCAATGTGATAATTGTCAGAGAATGGGTAACACATCTAGAAGACATGAAATGCCACAACAAGGAATACTAGAAGTGGAACTCTTTGATCGTTGGGGCATTGATTTTATGGGACCTTTCCCTTCCTCACAGGGCCACCAATATGTTTTAGTGGCAGTGGATTACGTGTCAAAATGGGTAGAAGCCATACCCTGTCATCATGCTGATTCAAAGACCGTAACCAAATTCCTTAAAAAGCACATCTTTACCCGTTTTGGCGTGCCTAGAATTATTATCAGTGACGGAGGATCCCACTTCTGCAACCGTTCATTTGAAGCGCTTATGGGTAAATACGGGCTACGTCACAAGGTAGCTCTACCTTATCACCCCAGGCAAATGGCCAGGCAGAAGTTTCGAACCGTGAGTTAAAATGGATTCTCCAGAAAACGGTTAACTCATCACGAAAGGATTGGGCATTAAAGTTAGATGATGCGCTTTGGGCTTACCACACCGCATTCAAGACTCCCATCGGGATGTCTCCTTTTAAGCTCGTCTATGGGAAATCATGCCACCTGCCTGTAGAGCTGGAACATAAGGCATATTGGGCACTCAAGGCCCTAAACTTCGATATAGAAGCTGCAGGAGAAAAGCGTAAGCTTCAACTTTCTGAACTCGAGGAGTTAAGAGATCAGGCATACCACAGTGCGACAATATACAAGGAGCGCACCAAGAAACACCATGACCAAATGATCCACAAACGCGACTTTAAAGTTGGTGACTGGGTGCTGCTTTATAATTCCAGATTGAAAATATTTCCTGAAAAACTCAAATCTCACTGGACTGGCCCATTCCAAGTAGTTGAAACTACTCCTTTTGGTGTTTACAAACTCCAGAATAAGAAAGGGGAATGCTTCAAAGTCAATGGATCCCGTCTAAAAAGGTATGCTGGTATTCTTGAAAATAATAATGCTTTGTTAGCAATTTCTTTTGTGCAGGAATACGAGGAAGCCTCCAACCCAAAGGAACAGAAGACGACACCTCCACGTCATAAGTTTAAGAAAGTGTGCAAACTTCCTAACGCCAGCTGTTCAGATACCTCGCCCTCAAACTCTTCTCCAACCTAAACTTGGTCAAATGCGTCTAGCTAGAGACGTTAAACCCGGGCAGCTTGGTGGGAGGCAACCCACTATCTATCTTTTGTCTTTCCTTTAATTTAATACTGTTTTCTTTTTGTACTATATTTCACTTTTATATGTTATAATAAAATACAGGTTTTACTTGAGTTCTTCTGGCTGTGTAGAATATTCTTTACAGGTACATTTCATGTCATTCCACAGCTGCACTCAAGTGTGGGGGAGCTCTATACACTCTATGAAAATTGGGGAGTACACTCTTTCCTTTATTAATTGCATGCCCTGTTAATTTAATTCCATCTACGCAATGAGGGCATTGCTTGAGCTTAAGTGTGGGGGAAGAGCCCTTTTCGGGGTATTTTGTGCTTAAAATGTTTAAATCTCTCTGCTTATCTTGCATGTGTTCAAAAATTAAAATTATGGACCCTGCTAATGTAGGTTGTTCTCTTTAAAAACAAATACTGTTATGAATTGTGGGATAAAGGGGTACAAAAATTTGATTACTTTTGAGGAGCATTTTTATGCGGCGTGACCAAATGATCTGCAATGTTTGGATTTTTATTGCTCAGGGTTTCTTTCTGTTTTCTCTCTTAGGGATTGCTAAGGGGTGCTTCTCTGTTAAAAAAAATAAAATAATAAGGGACTTGCGAGACACCATTGGTAACCAACAAAAGAGAGTTGAGTGTTCTTAAATACAAAGGCGTGATGCCTACATTTTATCTTCTCATCCCTTATGCAAAAGTGAAACAAATGCATAAATCTATTTTTCCTTTTGTTTTCTCCTCAATGCCCATTCTTGAGAGAAGTTGGCCATGGTAGAAGTTCTCAGAGTCACCTAAACAAAGAAGCATTGAAGTACCTTGGATCATACCCCGAAACTCTATATTTTATTTTTACCCTGAGCACACCTATGCCACCAGCAGTTGATTTTTCACACTCCTCAAAAAAATTTAAAGATCATGTACTGTTCACCTCTTTATCCTACCCTTCATAATAATATTTGTTAGTATTGAGCATTCCCTACTTACTTGGGTACATGGTTTTGCTTGAGGACAAGCAAAAAGATAAGTGTGGGGGTGTGATAAGTGTCCTAATGAGCATGTTTTATAGGTGTATTTCATATATTATATTAGCACTTTTCTTGCTCATTTCTCCACTTTGGTTAGTTTTCCTCTAGTTAGGTTTTATTGATTATCTCACAAATGTATTGGTTAAACATGAGGAAAACCAAGCTAGGAGCAAAGTACACGAAGAGACGAACGCATAGGTGCAGACGGGGATCAAATCGGAGCTAAAACGAACCTTTTAGAGGCAATTGACCTTTGGTCCGGACTAGTGTCCGGATCACCTGGTCCGGACCAACACATGCCAACGCGCCATAGAAGAAAAATCGACATGTCCGGACCAGTCTGGTCCGGACATGTCGATCTTGCCAGCGTACAGAGCAGGTCGGCAGCAGTGTGAAGAGATAAATACATTATCTCTTCACACGGAAATACCACCGCCTAAACTCTCCCTTTTACCTATATTTCTCTATAAATACACCTACAACCCTCCATTAATCAATATCTCATTCCACCCCAAACTCATGCCATTTTTCCTCCATAAAAATACCATAAAACTCTCCAAAAAATCATACATCTCATCCACATATTATCCACATAAATTCCATACAACACCTCATTTCATAAAAACATTCTATTTCCATACCGTTGTTCTGTCCAACCTCTACCCAAATATTAGCAGTCGAGATAGTGGAGCTGAATTAATTATCTTTCCCAGATGATTTCTTTTACTTCTTATTCTGTCTTTTTAATTATGTTGGGCTAAGAGGATTTACTCCGGGCGAAGGTTTAGCCGTAATTTGTTTAATTATGTAATCTATATTTCTACCGGTTAAAATAAATACAGTTTGTTACGATTAAAGTTTATCTCTCACCTTTTAATAAATTTCATCGATTTATTAAAAAGCTTTACTAAATCTGTTTTAATCTGATCGGTGATAAACAGATAGGTTAATTAAGCCGTAAATCTGTAGGAAACTTATTTGCATCGGATAAGTTAGTACTCATTTGCAAGAATATAATTCCTCGCACTTAATTTCCTTTTACTAGTGCTTGCTTGAGTTTTCATCGGACCTTGCATTTTCTGGTAATCAAGTTCTTATGAGTCTATGATTAGTCCTTAGGATAATAACAGGAATTTTGCCAAACTATTATAATAAACCGGTAGAGATAGCATAATTAATCAGATTATATAAACCTGAACCCGGAGCTCCGTTTAATTTATCTTCAACTCAGTTAATCTTATCTGTTGTTTTGTTTTACAAAAACAAGTCAGTTAATTCCCCCCTCTTGTGACAAGCTTAGGTACTATTTTATTTCGCTAGAAGTCCCACGGTTTGACCCCGGCCGCTTCTGTCTTACTATACTACTGCGACCGGGTTTTATTTGCAGCCCGACGGATATTTTGAGTATTAATTTCTTTCTTAATTATTTTAATTACACCAGTTCCAACCACTCACAATATACAGTCTGCATGCATCTTAACCATTTCACCTTCAACATCCGACTGGTAAGAACTCTACCTAGTCTCGCTGAAAATCGACTTCAGTTGCAGTTGTTGAAGCATAACTGTATATCAAAAGATGTCAACTGGAGCCATCCCAGACCATCATCGAGCTACATCAAACCCTCTCGGAGCCATCCTGGGCTATCCTCGAGCTACATCAAACCGAATTAAAGCCATCGGAGGTCGTACAAAGACAATTCCGGAGCCATCAAGCGTCATGCTCGAGCGTTGTTAACACCATATCCAGAACCAAACTGGAGCCATGTGGGAGCCATCATCTGACAATGAAACCATCCTTGGAACTACACAGGGGGCATCCTAACAGTCCGAGAACAATACAGGAGCCACCTCAAGTCCACGTCAGAGCTATTTCATCACCAAGGTCTTGCATACATAGTTTCGAACTACGTCAGGTCTGATCTCAATATGAATTGAGTACGTAGGCAGCCCGCCCAGGGTGCGACCATCTCAAAGGAAAGTTCCCCTTTTTTCCCCACTATCATTAAATGAAGCCATCCCGTATCCTCCCCGGAGCCATCCCGAGCTATCCCGGAGCCATCTCGAAGAACCTGAAGCCGTAACTGACCATACCAAAGCCATTCATCCACAACCAAAAAAATGTCAACCACATCAAAGTACACAAATCACATCGACCCACCATTGGACTCAAAATCCTAACCAAGGCAAAGTCCACCAACCATCCCGAAAATCTCAATCCAAAGCCAAACTCATCAACCATCCTAGAGTCATTGCTCATAAGGGAGTCACATATCAAACCAGAGCCATCTGACCGCACTGGAGCCACCCGACCGCAATGGAGCCATCCGATCATACCGGAGCCCTCGGATCATATCAAAGCCAAACTCATCAACCATCCCAGAGTCATTGCTCACAAAGGAGTCACATATCAAACCGGAGCCATCTGACCGCACTGGAGCCACCTGACGCAATGGAGCCATCCGGTCATACCGGAGCCCTCGGATCATATCGAAGCCATCCAATCACATCAAAACCTTCAAGTTCCCAAAATAACTCATTCACAAAAAAAAAACCCATCCACTCACAGACCAATCACAAAATCACAAGAATCAAAAACTCAAGAGCCATACCGGAGCCATCTCGAAACTCTGGAGCCAAGAGTCCTACAAAATCCCGAGACTACAGTCCACATCGGGCGAGGCTGCCAAAAACAAAACCAAAACAAAAGTCCCACACTGACAAGGTCAAAGGCGACATCGACAGAAAGCATTCAACTATCATAACCCTCATGAAAACACCCGAAAAACATCCAGTCCCGGACCAATCCACAATCAAAGTCATCCTCAAATCAACCACTCAAAACAACGAGTTTCATACAACTCCAATCAAAGTATTATAGGCCCGTCATAAGTCCTATAGCTAGATGTCAAGAGGTCTAGTTGAGGCCCGTCATAAGTCCTCATACTTTCAGTTGCATTCTAGGCCCGTCATAAGTCCTAGAGCTAGACATCAAGAGGTCTAGTTGAGGCCCGTCATTAGTCCTCATGCATAACCAATATACCGACTGTATTCTAGGCCCGTCATTAGTCCTAGAGCTAGACGCCGAGATCCAGTTGAGGCCCGTCATTAGTCCTCATACATTTCGAAGATGCATTCTAGGCCTGTCATAAGTCCTAGAGCTAGACATCGAGTTCTAGTTGAGGCCCGTCATTAGTCCTCATGCATAACCAATATACCGACTGTATTTTAGGCCCGTCATTAGTCCTAGAGCTAGACGCCGAGATCTAGTTGAGGCCCGTCATTAGTCCTCATACATTTCGAAGATGCATTCTAGGCCCGTCATAAGTCCTAGAGGTAGACACCGAGTTCTAGTTGAGGCCCGTCGTTAGTCCTCATGCATAACCAATATACCGATTGTATTCTAGGCCCGTCATTAGTCCTAGAGCTAGACACCGAGATCTAGTTGAGGCCCATCATTAGTCCTCATATGCATTCTAGGCCCGTCATAAGTCCTAGAGCTAGACACCGAGTTCTAGTTGAGGCCCGTCATTAGTCCTCATGCATAGGTTGATTGATCGTATTCTAGGCCCGTCATTAGTCCTAGAGCTAGACACCGAGTTCTAGTTGAGGCCCGTCATTAGTCCTCATACCATCAATCACCGTAATTTGGGGCCCGTCATAAGTCCCCATGCACCCGCATCCATAAGAACAAATCGTAAACCGCAGTGAGAATTTTTGGCGCCCCGTCAACCTTGATCCAATTCTGCAAGAGCTTGCAAAATTGAATCAAGGGGAGCCATCTGTAGACACCAAAAATTCTCACCCCATAAAGCAAATTCCAAAATAAGAAACACAATAAGAGGGGTCGTCGCCTTTCTTTTTCAAAACACATTTACATGCATGCCAAAATGAAACCATCGTTTTATGACAAATTTTCTAAATCAATTTTCGAAGAATCCGTTTTCAAACCCGTCCCTTTTTGTTACTTATTTATTTTATGATTTTATTTTCCATTTATATTTCATACTAGTCAGTTCTGTTTTATTCGCTTGTTTATTTGCCTATTCGTTTTATTTTTGTTCATGTTATTTTGTTACTTGTCTACTTTATCTCATTTTATTTCATAATACTTTTACTTATACTTTCTTTATTAGTACTCGTTTTTTCATTTTAAGTACATTTTCACTATTATTTTCCATATTAGTATACTTCATTTTATTGTTTATATGATTAAACTTCATCTTATTTCATTTTATTTTTATTACTCATTCATTTCATCACATTTACCATCACTTGTACATATCTAATTCAATTTCGTTTTTTTACAACGTTTGTATATTATCATACTAGTACTATTTCTGTATTTCATCTACTTATCTTTATGTTATTTAATATTTTATTTGTTTTGTATTTTATTATTTTCATCCCATAATTTCACGACTTTTAAGAAGAAAATAATTCATTTTACTAGATTAAATTCTTTCGTCTTACTGTACATTTACATGGTAAACACTAGCGTTTTAAAAGGATTATTCAGTCTGAAGTATAGCATTAGTGTATTTTGTCTCACTTATACATTGTGTTTTGAGGAAGCATAATTGGTTATTACGTTCATTGAGGAAGCAGTAGATCCCGAGTTCAAATCACAATTGGATCATGGGGCGTTTTTGTTTTCATGCAGATCACTTGGAAGCTTTATTATTATTTCCTAAGTTAATAGACTGAATTCCATCATAGCTTGCCTGGTTAATATGCATCATGGACAGAGAAAATGACGTGGGTTCGAACCCGGTTATGAGCAAGACTGGGTTTTATTTTATTTTTCTCCTTTCTTCTACTTCTATTCAATTTCGAACAGACCCAAAGTAGCCTAACTCGGGTCCTGAGATCCGATCCATTTACCCATTCACAACAATAAAAAACCCTAAGTCTTTTCTTATAAAAACATCACTGTAGTGACCGATCTTCGCAGTCGACCTCCATCTCCTTCCCCGGCAAAAATTCACTTTCGTCTTCTTACCTCGGCTCCCTTTTCGATTTTTCTTCTTCGTCTGCCTATCGTGGTCGATCTTCAAGACCAGAAAACCCTAAACTCCTCTCCAAGTTAGCCGCCACCTCTCATCCCAAAATCCCGATCCCATTTTCTTTTTTTGAAAACAATTACACAAAGCATTCGGGGAGGTGACGGTCGACCCATTTCATTCGTTCAAACCGATGAAACCAAAAAAAAATTCCTCAATCCTTTCTCCATTCTCAGAAACGGAAAACGAAGAAACAAAACAGAAAGCTCCAACTCTTCTTCTCAACTTCTCGGATGGCGGTTTCCTTGAACCCCTTCTTCCCTTCTTCATCGGCATTCTTCTTCAACAGGAAAACCATAGCCATCATAGAGAAAAAAAAAATCAAAGCAACCCATCCGATACACCTCATCGCTAGCCATAAACGCCATCCTCGACTTCACTACCCAACCGGCGACCGTCGCCTTCGTCATAACCCTGAGAAAATCAGCCTCCTCCAGGAAGAATCCACCGTTTTTTTATCACATCCATCTCCCTCTCCATATTTCACTGCCAATGAAGATTCCTAATCCACATCTAGTGATAACCCGCAATAGCAGACCACCGTTCATTCGCCTGCGTTTTCGCTGGGCCATGGAACATTTCATTCTCTGATAAATTTCTGTTGTATTCCTTTGGAGCCCCATCCCTGACGGATTGCCTTCGTTCACAAAAAGGAAACCCAGATTTCGCACTTGACAGCGCCCACCACTTGTTCTTGACCTCAATTTTTGTTCTCAGTTTCTTTTCCCCTTCGATTTCATTTGCGAGTTCATGGGTTTATTGTGTTTGTCTTTGTTTGTAGCTCCTTGCAAAAAAATCTTACAACCTGCATCCTGGTGCTCTACGAACCTGGTTCAAAGTCCGTAGACCCCTCTTCGATCCGCATCCCTCCTTTCATCTTGGCAACTATCACCTACTAAGATCTTCCCCTCAATGTCCCAATCGCTCACCGTCTGTGGTTACCAACTGCAGAATCGCCATTCAAATACGGTTGTAAAGCTCTTCCTCTTGTTATTCTTTTTTAATCCTCGTCTCTATAGTTTGTTTGTTATTTTCTTTACGATTTCTAGTTTGCTGGCTAGTTTGAGTTTATTTCGATGCCATGATTTGGTTGAAAAGGAGGCAAGCACCCTCTGTGTGATTTGGATTCTGCTTCGATTTGTTTCGAATGGTTACTGGACTTTGTGATGTGTTGAGTGACAACTTGCGCTGTGATTTTAAATCGTTTGCCTGAAGAACTTCGACAGTGTTCTTGACTGGTGAATCCTCATCTGACCACCGATCTTCTGGGTTTGAAATCTTCAGTTGATATGCTGCAGAATCGTTCATATGTCTGCCCTTTAGGTGGATGTTCACTGCTATTCGATGAATTCACTTAACTCTTCTTGATGACCGATTCCTTTTGGAAAAGGGAGATTTGCAATTCATATGTACATTTATATCATTAGAACTGGATAATTAAATCAAACTGGTACTAGATGGTACTGCTTCTGATTTGGCACAAAGGGATTGTTCTCGTCATGGTCGTGTCGCACCCTTGCATATTTTTTTAAGTAATATTTTCTAACTGATGCATTTCCTTGGTTCGATTTGTTTCACTCACTGCTATCGTATTTTGACTGAGGTACACATATGATCTGGAGGCTGGCTCGTGTGGGCTACTCTGATTCAAGCTTGAGCTGGATGAAAATGACTGAGTGGATTTTAAGATTGACATCTTTTTCTGGGTTAGAGGATATTAACTATCAGTCTCACTAATTACAATTTTGATGATATATTTTTCTGCTGTCATATCACGAACAACACTAGCTTTTTTTTTAAATACTATGCTCATTGTGTCATTATGTATTCCACTTTGTACCGATATTAATTTGTGTATGATGTGTGTTACTGCTCGATAACGGATCTATCTGTTGTAAATAAACTTGTATGCTTCGGACCTGGGAGATTGGTTCAAAATCGTGAACATTAGGCTTCTCATCTCATTCGGATTTACTTGACTTTGCCTATTGCTGTGATGGGGGTAATTTACCCTGTTTTGTATATACTGATTGGGCTATGGACCCCGTTTTTATCATATGATATTGTTTTAATGGGATTTCGGTTTTCTGCCCATTTCTTGGGTCTCCTACTAAGCCCTAGTTATTAGACCTTATGACCAAACCTTAGGATAGAGGGTGAATCCTAAGATTTAGGTGAGCCATGGTCCCACCTAATAAACTGGGTAATCCCTAGACCCAAACCACATCTTTTTATAATAACATGTATTAATAAAAACACTTCCTCAAAATTCATCTCAATTTGATTCATCATTTCTTCCCAAATTTTCCAAAGCCCATCAATGTTCAGTCCAACCTCAAACAAAGCCCAATTTTCCCAATCTTAAACAAGGCCCAATTTTTCCCAACCTCAAAATCAGGTCCACAGGCCAATTCGGCCCAAAACTAAATCAAGCCCAAAATAAAATAAGGTCCCAATTGACTCAATATCTAAAAGCTTGGCCGAATCCAATTCGAGGCCCAAACTTGAGGCTCAGACACATGACCGACCCAAACCCAGTTCAGCCCAACAAGCCCAAATCCGAACAAACCCAGTTCAACCCAACAAGCCCAAATCCGAACAAACCCAGTTCAGCCAAACAAGCCCAAATCCGACCAAGCCCAACAAAGTTCCAACAAGCCCAATAAACCCAAAGTCAACCCAAGGCCCAAATCAAATCAGCCCAAGCCTACAAAAAACCAACCAAGCCCTTAGCCCACAAAAATCAAACCAAACCCACAAAAATCAAACAAAGTCCACAAGAATCAAACCTTGACCTGGATGATGACCTTTGACCCGAACTTTGACCTTTGACCTGAACTTTGGCCTTTGACCCAATCCAAACTTTGACCAATTCAACTTGGACTAACCCGGACTTTGACCCGGCCTGTCTTCCAATCCCGGCCCAAATTCAATCCAAACCCAACCCAATTCTAACTCAATTCAATTCGAACTCAATTCAATTCAACCCAATTCAAACCTAACTCATTTCAATTCATTCAATTCAGTCCAATTCAATACAGTCCAATCCCATTCAGTTCACAATCAAAATCTAATTCAAACTCAACTTCTAAATCCCATTCAAACTCCAAAAAATCCAAAAACATTCTCAGTATTCAGCTTTAATTCACAAATCTCAAAAAATCTTATTTCTCAAATTTTGAACGATCATTTTATCCAAACCTCATCAGGTTTTCAAAGGAACCATTTTGTGAAATTTTAAAGGAAAAACTCTACTCACATCACAGAAAACTCTTCTCACATATACAGAAAGTTTTCTCCTAAAACATTTCTCAAAATCAGTGTTTCTTCATCGAGAATTCCGAACAACTTCAAAGATCTTCTAACTCGGTTTTCAAACTCAAAACTAAACCGTTTTCGGGGAACGTGGGATGTCTAACACCTTCAAAGTACGTTTTCTTCCCAGTTATACATCACTTGTCTCTCTTCTAAAATAAAAATCCGAGGCAGGGCACTGGGGTCGTAACCTCCCTTGTCGCAGTCTGGATCTCTTTAGGCGGGGCATTAGGGTGACAAACCTCCCCTAATTGCAGCCTAGATTTTTACAAGGCGGGGTGCTAGGGAAGTAAGGACCTTCCTAGTCGCAGCCGGGATTTTAGAATCGTCTAACTCCCTTCCGCTCGATTTCAATGTTTTTGGATTTTAACGTTTTAAAACCCAGGAGTTAGAGACGTTATTAGGGTTCGACCGAGAACATCTCATTCATGGTGTTTCTCTCTGAATCCTATTTTTCGACATAAATTCATTGCCCCATCTTTCGAGCCTCGGCACTTACTATTAATTAAGTGTCGTGTTCGAGGGGGTACATAGGGTAATCCCTCAGGATTATCCGCCCTTTTTTAACAAAAACGATTTTCGGTTTTAAAATTTTGAGAGAGACAATCCTGAGTTAATCAATCCGACCCTTCCTTTAGAGCTTCAGTACACATAAATGCAGACTGTATATTGTGAGTGGTTGGAACTGGTGTAATTAAAACAAAAGAAAAGAAATTAAAACTCAAAATAATAGTCGGGCTGCAAACAAATCCCGGTCGTAGTAGTATAGTAAAGTGTAAGCGACCGGATATCGAACCGTGGGACTAAGGGGAATTATTAAGTACCTAAGCTTTGTCACAAGAGGGGGATTAATTGACTTGTTTTCGTAAAGTAAAACAACAGATAAAATTAACTGAGTTGAAGATAAATTAAACGGGACTCCGGGTTCAGGTTTATATAATCTGATTAATTATGCTATCTCTACCGGTTTATTATAATAGTTTGGCAAAATTCCTGTTATTATCTTAAGGTCCGATGAAAACTCATAAGAACTCGTTTACCAGCAAATGCAAGGTCCGATGAAAACTCAAGCAAGCACTAGTAAACGGGAATTAAGTGTGAGGAATTATATTCTTGCAAATGAGTACTACCTTATCCGATGAAAATAAGTTTCCTACAGATTTACGGCTTAATTAACCTATCTATTCTTCACCGATCAGATTAAAACAGATTTAGTAAAGCTTTTTAATAAATCGATGAAATTTATTAAAAAGGTGAGAGATGAACTTTAATCGTAACAAACTGTATTTATTTTAACCGGTAGAAATATAGATTACATAATTAAACAAATTACAGCCAACCCTTCGCCCGGAGTAAATCCTATTAGCCCAACATAATTAAAAAGACAGAATAAGAAGTAAAAGAAATCATCTGGGAAAGATGATTAATTCAGCTCCACTATCTTGACTGATAATATTTGGGCAGAGGTTGGACAGAACAATGGTATGGAAATGGAATGTTTTTATGGAATGAGGTGTTGTATGGAATTTATGTGGATAATATGTGTAACACCCCATCCAACATTAACATACTTACAACAAACTGCAGCGGAAGAACAACCTCATCACATTACTTAACTTGTTGGTGTTACACGCCGTTAGCCACCCACGTGGCTAACAAGGCTAATACATACACAATGTACCGGTCTGATGGGCTAAATTCCCGAGCAACTATACATTAGTATCCCTTCCATTAACAATAACAACAACATACACCTTATCAACTATACCGAGTATTTATAAACTGTTGCCGACAACAATTTCGGTCTTACTACACCTTCCGTATACATACACTTAAAAGTTTACCCATGTACAATGACTACCCGTCCTACTCTCGAACGGCTTCCAGCACTTCGTACCTGAAATAGGAAAAGAAGAGAAAGGGTGGCCCCAAGGGGCTCAGCACCTTTGCTGGTATGGTAATCCCGCAGCCCACATGCTACCGGGCCACGCACGACTAATTGTCGTCTTAACATGCAGTTGAATATATTTAAATCATGCATGTAACAATAAACACACAACATTTAACATTTCGCCTCAATGGGCTCAACAATCGGATAATACATCCTACTTAATAAATCACCCATGGTATTCATCATCCCTAGAGTGTTCTCCTCCAATGGAGCTACTTCCTTAATAGACGACACATACCCTTAAATCGGGTTATCCTTAAACGCCTCCCATCACAAACTGGGAATCATATCCATGATCCACACAATCTGCATTATACAACATATAACATACACTACACAACAACACTTAACAGCACTTTGCACGTTTCCCACGTGCACCACATAACACCGCAATAGATATTGCCTCACAACAAAACACATAACATAACGGGAATGGTTCTCTTAGGAACCCACCCAAACATTGTTTACACACTGGTGAGCCTAGAGAATGTTGCCAGTCTCATGGTAAGCTCGTTACATAACTCGTTACCGTCTCGTTAAATGGACGGTTAACTTAACACAAGGTGCCCCGGATATAGTGATCCAAGCACACCGAAACAAACATAACAATAGTATGCCCCTGTGGCCCGACGTGAGTCAGTAATAGCCTTGGTTAAGCTAAAGGGAAGGTTGGGAACCAAATTGGAAAACAACCAATACATACAGAGAGGATCGAACCTGCTATGACAACGACCCCATACTCACACGCGTGGCCGGAACAGACCGGACTCCTCACTCCCCGTTAGCACTTATTAGAAGTTCAACTTTGAACTTTATTACACAAACACAACATTGGGTTTAAGTCTGTTAGACATACACAAGGGAAGAGAGTCATACATTCACATACAAACATCACGCACAAACATCACATAACCAACTCACGCATAGCCGTGGTTAGAACGTTCCTTAAGTCGGAAACGTTGTTACCGGATACGTTCTCTTAGTTTACCTAATAGTGGTTAACTAGCCCTTCAGCGCATTAGAGGTTACCGGTATCGGCACGTAAACATACAATAACAATAACGACTGTAAACTCGTTTCATGATTTATATCATAACGTGGCAAATACAGAAAAACACATTGGCATACAAGCCGGTGTAATCCGGTAGGACACAGGTTGCAAGAAAACCATACCTGTCACCGAGTCCACTTATCCTGTCCATTTATGTTCCTCGAGCAATTCTCGAACAACTGTTAACATCACAGTGTTTTCATTAACATCGGGGTTTGCTTGATCATTTAATGTCAATGCTTAATTTTTCCCCGTTAACTAGTTACATAACTTAACATTTTTAACTTGTTTTACTCTCACATTTTAATACAACTTTAACCCACTTAATTGTCATTAAAACTCACCTAACATGTCCTTAACATCCTTATAACATCATTACCTACCAATCCCCATCATCACATATCATTCTTAACCTTAAACCATGTTTTTTGGTCCGACCGACCCCACCGGACCGACCCCAGCTGGGTCGGTCCATTACAGAACCCTTTTACTTCCTATAAACATGCCCGTCCGACCCACGTCCGACCCACCATTCTGGGTCGGTCCATGTGCGAACATTTTCCTTCCTTTGAAACTTGACCGACCGACCCATGTCCGACCCACCCTTTTGGGTCGGACCATTACCGAACACATTCCTAACATCTAACAGAGGCTCGACCGACCCAAAACTGGGTCGGCCCCTGGGTCGGTCGCCTTCTAAACTTACCCAAACTTGCCAATTCTTCACCAAACTTCTCCTAAGGCCTCTTAATGTGTTCTAACATCATTTGGCACTTCAAACAACCCTTAAGATATTCTTAAGCACTCACAAAACTATGTTTCCTAATTCCTTAAACCTTTACTTATATCTCCACAAAATTCCTAACACTTACAATGTTTTCTCCTTATGATTTCTAGGTGGCATTTCACCTATAATGACCACAATACCAAGGTGTTTCCTCTACACCTTATCATCATCTCTCAAACTTCTTTTCTTACTAACTAAATCTCCTTTTACATTTTGCCAAACATCACTTATTCCTTGAATATCAACATTACCTAACCTTAAACAACTCCTCCTAGACTACACACATCCACTAAACACACATTGAATTCCTAGAACTTCAAAGACAACACCTAAATCCTTGCATCACTCTAATCACCTTAATACATGGTTTCTTCTCAAGTAATCATTCATTCACCTTTGCCCCTCCCTAGTTCACCAACACTCACTTTAAACACTTAGAACTTCTTACACATTTCCCAAATTTGGCCATAGCTTCTCTAGTATACTCACATCCAACCTCTTAGGTTTTTACCTTATTTCATTCAAAACACCTAAAATCCATCAAACACATTCTTATACACAAACTTCACACATTAAGCACTACATCACAATATAGTGCATAACTTAAATTGCTTGGCACTTAGGCCCTTAAATTGCATAAAAACACTGAATCCCACATAAATAATGCCTTTGACCTGCAAATACATACACCAAAACATATGTTCTTTACTAGTCTCCTTGAGAACACTTTACTAGGTCACTCACCATTGGCTCCTTAGTATTTTATCAAGCAAATCAAGCTCATTTTCCTAAGGCATTTAAACTACATTGAGATAGTTTGTTTACCTCTTTTTCCTCACAAATTTCTTTCTTGTTTCCTTGTAAAACCGGTAGGGCATTTGGTCCCTTTTCAACTATTAAACATTATACAAACAATAGAATGAGTATTCAAGCATTATGCTTCACCTCATTGTAAACCCTAGTTACACATATTGTTTTAACACATTAAGGTAATTGTTTTACCTTGGAATTGGAAGAGAACTTGAACAAGTATCAAGAGAGGACTCCTCCTAGCCCTTGGAAGGTTCAAATGAAGCTAAAACAAGCAAGATAAATACACCATTGTGAGGTGAATTTTCGGACAACATGAAAACATGGAGGAAACATGGATTTTCTTTGAGTTTCCTTACCTTGAAGCAAAGGAGAGCATGAATATGTGAAAAGGTGAGCTCAAGCTCCTCCCATGGTGGTTTCTCTTGGCACCGAAATGGAGGTTTTGAAGCTTTGAAAAGACAAGATTGTAGAGCTTGGCTTAACTAAGAGAATGGTGGTGTTTGTTTTTGATTTGGTTAAGTGAGCTAGATTTTACAAGAGATCAAAGAAGGAGATGGTGGTGAGTACTATTGCAAACCGTGAGAGAATGAAGAAGAGAGGTTAGTGGTGGTGTTTGGAACCGTGGGAAATGAAGGAAAGGAAGGGAGAATGAAGATAGAACTTACTTTTGAAGATATTTGTAAGTTAAAGCAAATAGTACTTTTGCTTTGTCATTACTTAACTTATTTGATTTGTTCCAAATGTGGTGAGTCACACATGGAAACCGGCCCCCTTATAACACCTAGGGGTATAATAGTCTTTGATGACTCATTTAATTACTTATAACATTAATGTTACAAACTAGCTTATAAAAGTACTATTCACAAACTAAGGCACATAGAAGTGAAATTTTTGATTTCCCACTAATATGGCCACCCAAATGTGATACTATATAGTACACATGTTAATTAAAGAGTAATGATGGACATTTAGCCATTCAAAACTCATTTACAAGACAATTTTTCAAAACGTGCTTTAAGACTCCTTAAAGCACATTTTGTGTTTTAACTTGTTTTCAAGCTTGGTTTTCTTTAGTAATTGATTTAATATGTTCATTAACATAAAATAAGGTATAGGTATGACCATTAGGTCTTATACACATTCATCCCAAGCTTAGAGCACATTTTTGCTCATATTGACTTTAAGGTATTTTCTTATGTTTTATTTGGTTTAACTGTCCACCAACGTTTCTTAAGGACTTATTTAGCCTTATTAAATCATAATTAAATGTTATCAAGTCTTGTAGGCTCTTTGGGTCCTAACAAGTTCACTCATAGCTTAGAGCATGTTTTGCTCAAACTGTGTGTCTTAATGCTTTATTGCATTTATTATGGTTTAAATTGTTCACTGATGTTACTAAGGCACTTTTTAGCCTTTACATACCATAATTTGATATTTAAACCACATATCAAGGTTTGGGGTATTTCAATCTACCCCCTTAAAAGAACTTCGTCCTCGAAGTTCACACTTTTCACATACATTAGATTAGAACACAGTAATCACTTGGAAATAAACTTCCTTAACCAAACACACTTTACATCACAACCTCGGACTTGATGGTCGGGCAACACATTCACATCCACAATAACATAACATATCCAAATGATAACCTCGGACTCTATGGTCGGGTATCTTAACAACACTTACACATACATAACAACCCCTTTGACTCACTAGTCTTGGGAACATAACAACATTTGGACACATAGGTCCTGGTAACATAACAGTCTTTAGACACATAGGTCTATGTAACACCACACATTTAGACTCATAGGCCTTGATAGTATACACTTTAGGAAATCCAAGTCAAAACAACATTCATACACATACCACACAACATGTCAGAGCATGTATAGCAATCAAAAATATCCTTGATATACACTGTGATCCCGCAGAACCCGGTCGCGATGGACACCTTCCGTCCCCGTGCCTTTGGGAGTTTAAAACAATCACTTAAATTTAAAATTTCTTGTGAGGTTAAGTAAGAGAACTTTAATTACGTAAAGTATCCATCAACGTTTTATAAATACCAATTTAAATCCTTTTGGAAAACACACAACTCCAAGTCCAACTTAAGCTCTTTGCTTCTTTATTAGCGTGGTTATTCGTGACCACTTATAGGGAGTTTCAAGAGTCATCCAACCCTGATGTGATCAGCATCAGTGTTGAACTATCCTTCCACTCCAATTTGTGTTCGGCTTCCCTTGATCACATGCAAATCAAGTTCCACCTCCCACTTCATTTCAAGCATCAAGAAGTCACTCATTTCCAATTTTCTATCTTTTGAATCATTCTAGTCATGATCACAACATCTCCAAAGGATAGAACTCCGTCTAACAGTTACCTCCATTCACTTTTAATCCTGTTGCCTATGGAATTATTCTCATTAGGTTTATATTGGTCTCATACCCTTTTATGAATCACTATTTAGTAATATATATATACACATTTTTATCAAATACAATACATGGCTTACATTTATGCACCATCGGGGTTTTAGATCCCCGGGAGTTTCTTTACTCCCTTCCACTTGTACTCTCACACACCACTGTTAACAAAATAAACACCTTCCCACAATGGTATTCGCATCCTTGTGCGCAATTACCACAATTTACCCACAAATAAATGCGTATGTTTATAAACACACGCGCCAACCATCATAACAATCATTTTGTGCAATGCACAACATAGTTCACGTACACTTGTACGGTAAAACACACTAAGTGGCTTTGCGCTCTACCCCCCCTTAAAAGGGATTACGCCCACGTAATCAATCACTAAACCTTGGCTTAAAATGTTCTGCCGTCGTGAAGTGTTTTAATTCCACGCGGTCCATTACACAATGGATTCTGATTAGAGGATCTTAACCATATTGGCGGTTTAGTCCCTAAACCAAGAATTCGCATTGGAGTTGTAACTCATAACCGGTTTCGGTCCTGGCCTGTGAGGCTTGTAGGTATTGATAACTAGTCATTTATTCATATTCACCATATATATCCGGTACCTGACGCATGGGCTCACTGGCCTCTGTTGCGCAACCCTGAGAATTATAGAGCTGGTTTGCCCCATTCGTTACTGTTAATGTATTGTACATCTCCAATGTATTACCCTTATCTAGGTAACAATGGTTTCTCAACGGCGCATGGATCTCTTACCCTGAGCGAATTCGGTGAGTTCACAATTTCCCATCCACTTCTCCAATAGCTTACCGCGTAAACTACTATGTAATTCACAATGATTGACTTACTTTTACCGACTTACTGTCGGTTGAGATTGAGCTACTACCTAATGTGTAGTGCTCTCTCAGTTATTTCCCACACCTGGGGTATATCTCATACCGACCTTTGGTATTTAGTGTTACTGTAGTTATTTACTGTTAATCATGTCTCCTCCCCTTGGTTTGTACATATATTCCTTCATGGTATGTCTTTGCATTTCCTATGCATCGGCCATTACAGCATTATTCCTCCACCATTAACATGTTTCCAATTCCTAGCTATCCCACTCGATCATTACTGCGCCAGTGCAATACCAAAACACTCAGTCATACAGAGTGCAGAGGCGTAAACTCTTGACAGTAAATCCCTTATGCGACTCGCCATGGAATTCACACTGTCCTTCACTGAGACTCTTATCTCGTAACTGGTTCGACCTACCATATTATCATCCAACAACACTTATACAACGGTCGCTTACTGCGCACCGTGCTCTCACTTATTGTATAACACTAACTCACATAGTATTTACTGTCACATTAACTTCCACACATATACTTACATTATTCACATTATGGTTCATCCCTCATTTGGATGACCACTGAATGCTCCTTGAGCATCGATCATTCCAGTCACAAGCCGGCATTATTCAGCTCGGTGTTTCACTTTTACACACATGTTACTAAGCTAACTGCTCTCTTTCAATAACAATATGGTCAATCCTTAACACATTTCTTGAGCTTGATTCACATAACTACCGCTCCTGCGGTCTCACAATATCGAGAGGTATCCCCACTCTTAATGCAGTGGTTCGTTCTCCACTCTATTTACTTATATAACATAAACTTCTGCAATCAATCTAATTTATATAACATATCTTGCTTATGGCTTATAAGCCTTATTTGCCTTGAGCTGGGCTCATTGTAGGCTGTCCACACACATGTACTCCTCTGTACAACATTATATGGTTTGGACATTATATTGGGCTCCATGACAAGTCGTTGCATCACGTTTCCTTTCATGGGATGCCCTTTAGGATTGTCAGTCCGTCTCCTGACAGCTTATGTCTAAACTGTGTGTTAGTTTCAACCCTTATGTTTCTGTCATGTATTTCATTCAACAATTGTTGATGTGAACACCCTTCAAGGACTGCTCCTGGGTGTTGTTAAGTTATGCCTTTACATTTGGCTCACACTTATTGGTACATTCCGTTAGCTACGCCTTTCGCGTTCTTTACTGGTTATTATCTTCTTCTGTGAAGATTAACATTTCCTGGTAGTGTAGGTACTCATTCTGGGAATTTATCCGTTCATGCACATTAAGGGTCCACATTAGGCATCTGCTTGCCATGTACAGGCTGGGTCACCATTCCAGCTATAATGTTTATCCCTAAGGATCCTTAAGACATATGTGGTGTCTTTACATAACAGTTTGTGCCCATCGCACTTCCTAACTCTTAAACATTTCCTTGAAAATGAATTCACTGACTCTTTTAGTCTAGTTAGCTTAACTGAGTTCCTTAGCTTCAACTATTCCTTGTAATCCTTAGCTCTCGTTTGATTTATACTGCTGACCGTAGACGGAGTCGACTATTCCCGTGTTCGGACTCTACTCGTATACATATATGGGGTATCTTACTGATACATTGCTACTTACCCAACTAACCCATAAGTAGGTCTGTCAGGCCCACATGCTCCTATCGGTGCGGTCGTCCCACAACACAGTTGGTACACTTGTAGTGCCGTCACACGCCTAGGTGAAGTATTCTGTTGTCAACTCCCTTATATTGTCCCGTGACAATATTCATTCCCTGCTTCCCGAACTTAATCGAGGGAAAGTTATCCATTGTGTATCCTTGTCAACTGTCCTTGGTTTTACTGGTTTGGTTTAAAAGAAGGTTGGAAAGAAGTGTTGGTTTGAAAGAAAATCTGGTTTTGAAAAGAAAAGGGTTTGAATAAATCTGGGTTGAAAGAAAAATTTTCATGGTTTCACAACATCTTCTTACCTTAACCAAGTCTAGCTTTTTGCTGACTGGTGTACTTACAATTACAGAGGTTAGGCTAACAGGCCCTTCCACTTTATGACAATCACATTTATCTTTATTGTACTTTTCCAAGTACTTCGTAGTGGTTATAAATTTCCCGAACAGCCCTGTATAGCAGCACTTGCTATGGCAAGTGCGCCATGCTAACTGGCTATCGGTTTAACACATACCGGTTGTGGTATTGTTTTACCCGCACTGTCATCAGTGGCCTTGTTGGCCCTCACTGATCTTACTGTCTTGATAATAATGTCTAGGTGACTTCTCACTGTATCATAATAATCATTAACTAGGGTGTTTCCCACTCTGGGAGACCCCCTTTTTTTTTGTGTCGTATTCTCTTATAGCCCGTTCCACGCACTTGTCGTGGTTACTGAGACTTGTCTCTTGGTGGGCACTACGTTGTAGTTCCTTTGTCGGCTGGTATACCGTTGGTGTTTTATTTATCAACTGTGGTCCCGTAGACACTCGTCTCGGGTTTCACTAATCCACTCCTTGCCTGTTGCACGGTCGGTGCGTTGCAAGCTGGTTACTCTCGACTGCTTTGCATGTCGACCCAGGTTGACGGAAATTCTATTCCTCTATACACAAAATCCTTCATTCATTGCTATGAAATGCGGTTAACATTATTCAGAGGAGGACCGTCTCGGGATTCCCAGTTTTCGGGATCTACCGTATGACAGGTTCTCCGTACCCTAAGGGTATTTAATAACAGCAGATCGGGTATCCCCGAGTAAGAGAGGACTTCCATCTCCCGCGTTGTTTCCCCAAGTTATATACAGGGATTGTGGAGGGTGGGATGGATATTGTAGGTTTCCAGTAGTCACTGGTAGTTCCTAACTAGCGTATCTCTCACGCTATCACTCAACCCTTAACCCAAAGTACTTAAATCCTAACTCGGTATTCCTAAGCTCGGTAACTCAGTCATCAGAGCGATACTTCGCTCTGATACCACTTTTGTAACACCCCCATCCAACATTAACATACTTACAACAAACTGCAGCGGAAGAACAAGAACAACCTCATCACATTACTTAAACTTGTTGGTGTTACACGCCGTTAGCCACCCACGTGGCTAACAAGGCTAATACATCCACAATGTACCGGTCTGATGGCTAAATTCCCGAGCAACTATACATTAGTATCCCTTCCATTAACAATAACAAACAATACACCTTATCAAACTATACCGAGTATTTATAAACTGTTGCCGACAACAATTTCGGTCTTACTACACCTTCCGTATACATACACTTAAAAGTTTACCATGTACAATGACTACCCGTCTACTCTCGAACGGCTTCCAGCACTTCGTACCTGAAATAGGAAAAGAAGAGAAAGGGGTGGCCCCAAGGGGCTCAGCACTTTGCTGGTATGGTAATCCCGCAGCCCACATGCTACCGGGCCACGCACGACTAATTGTCGTCTTAACATGCAGTTGAATATATTTAAATCATGCTGTAACATAAACACACAACATTTAACATTTCGCCTCAATGGGCTCAACAATCGGATAATACATCCTACTAATAAATCACCCATGTATTCATCATCCTAGAGTGTTCTCCTCCAATGGAGCTACTTCCTTATAGACGACATACCCTTAAACGGGTTATCCTTAAACGCCTCCATCACAAACTGGGAATCATATCCATGATCCACACAATCTGCATTATACAACATATAACATACACTACACAACAACACTTAACAGCACTTTGCACGTTCCCACGTGCACCACATAACACCGCAATAGATATTGCCTCACAACAAAACACATAACATACGGGAATGGTTTCTTAGGACCCACCCAAACATTGTTTACACACTGGTGAGCCTAGAGAATGTTGCCAGTCTCATGGTAAGCTCGTTACATAACTTGTTACCGTCTCGTTAAATGGACGGTTAACTTAACAAAGGTGCCCCGGATATAGTGATCCAAGCACACCGAAACAAACATAACAATAGTATGCCCCTGTGGCCCGACGTGAGTCAGTAATAGCCTTGGTTAAGCTAAAGGGAAGGTTGGGAACCCAATTGGAAAACAACCAATACATACAGAGAGGATCGAACCTGCTATGACAACGACCCCCATACTCACACGCGTGGCCGGAACAGACCGGACTCCTCACTCCCCGTTAGCACTTATTAGAAGTTCAACTTTGAACTTTATTACACAAACAAACATTGGGTTAAGTCTTGTTAGACATACACAAGGGAAGAGAGAGTCATACATTCACATACAAACATCACGCACAAACATCACATAACCAACTCACGCATAGCCGTGGTTAGAACGTTCCTTAAGTCGGAAACGTTTGTTACGGATACCGTTCTCTTACGTTTACCTATAGTGGTTAACTAGCCCTTCAAGCGCATTAGAGGTTACGGTATCGGCACGTAAACATACAATAAAATATACGACTGTAAACTCGTTTCATGATTTATATCATAACGTGGCAAACATACAGAAAAACACATTGGCATACAAGCCGGTGTAATCCCGGTAGGACACAGGTTGCAAGAAACCATACCTGTCACCGGAGTCCATATCCTGTCCATTTATGTTCCTCGAGCAATTCTCGAACAACTGTTAACATCACACGTGTTTTCATTAACATCGGGGTTTGCTTGATCATTTAATGTCAATGCTTAATTTTTCCCCGTTAACTTAGTTACATAACTTAACATTTTTAACTTGTTTTACTCTCACATTTTAATACACTTTTAACCCACTTAATTGTCATTAAACTCACCTAACATGTCCTTAACATCCTTATAACATCATTACCTACCAATCCCCATCATCACATATCATTTCTTAACCTTAAACCATGTTTTTGGTCCGACCGACCCACCGACCGACCCACAGCTGGGTCGGTCCATTACAGAACCCTTTTACTTCCTTTTATAAACATGCCCGTCCGACCCACGTCCGACCCACCATTCTGGGTCGGTCCATGTGCGAACATTTTCCTTCCTTTGAAACTTGACCGACCGACCCATGTCCGACCCACCCTTTTGGGTCGGACCATTACCGAACACATTCCTAACATCTAACAGAGGCTCGACCGACCCAAAAACTGGGTCGGCCCCTGGGTCGGTCGCCTTCTAAACTTACCCAAACTTGCCAATTCTTCACCAAACTTCTCCTAAGGCCTCTTAATGTGTTCTAACATCATTTGGCACTTCAAACACACCCTTAAGATATTCTTAAACACTCACAAAACTATTTTTCCTAATTCCTTAAACCTTTACTTATATCTCCACAAAATTCCTAACACTTACAATGTTTTCTCCTTATGATTTCTAGGTGGCATTTCACCTATAATGACCACAATACCAAGGTGTTTCCTCTACACCTTATCATCATCTCTCAAACTTCTTTTCTTACTAACTAAATCTCCTTTTTACATTTTGCCAAACATCACTTATTCCTTGAATATCAACATTACCTAACCTTAAACAACTCCTCCTAGACTTACACACATCCACTAAACACACATTGAATTCCTAGAACTTCAAAGACAACACCTAAATCCTTGCATCACTCTAAATCACCTTAATACATGGTTTCTTCTCAAGTAATCATTCATTCACCTTTGCCCCTCCCTAGTTCACCAACACTCACTTTAAACACTTAGAACTTCTTACACATTTCCCAAATTTGGCCATAGCTTCTCTAGTATATACTCACATCCAACCTCTTAGGTTTTTACCTTATTTCATTCAAAACACCTAAAATCCATCAAACACATTCTTATACACAAACTTCACACATTAAGCACTACATCACAATATAGTGCATAACTTAAATTGCTTGGCACTTAGGCCCTTAAATTGCATAACCTTAAACACTGAATTTCCCACATAAATAATGCCTTTGACCTGCAAATACATACACCAAAACATATGTTCTTTACTAGTCTCTTTGAGAACACTTTACTAGGTCACTCACCATTGGCTCCTTAGGTATTTTATCAAGCAATCAAGCTCATTTTCCTAAGGCATTTAAACTACATTGAGATAGTTTGTTTACCTCTTTTTCCTCACAAATTTCTTTCTTGTTTCCTTGTAAAACCGTAGGGCATTTGGTCCCTTTTCAACTATTAAACATTATACAAACAATAGAATGAGTTTCAAGCATTATGCTTCACCTCATTGTAAACCCTAGTTACACATATTGTTTTAACACATTAAGGTAATTGTTTTACCTTGGAATTGGAAGAGAACTTGAACAAGTATCAAGAGAGGACTCCTCCTAGCCCTTGGAAGGTTCAAATGAAGCTAAAACAAGCAAGATAATACACCATTGTGAGGTGAATTTTCGGACAACATGAAAACATGGAGGAAACATGGATTTCTTTGAGTTTCCTTACCTTGAAGCAAAGGAGAGCATGAATATGTGAAAAGGTGAGCTCAAGCTCCTCCATGGTGGTTTCTCTTGGCACCGAAATGGAGGTTTTGAAGCTTTGAAAAGACAAGATTGTAGAGCTTGGCTTAACTAGAGAATGGTGGTGTTTGCTTTTGATTTGGTTAAGTGAGCTAGATTTTACAAGATCAAAGAAGGAGATGGTGGTGAGTACTATTGCAAACCGTGAGAGAATGAAGGAAGTTAGTTGGTGTTTGGAACCGTGGGAAATGAAGGAAAGGAAGGGAGAATGAAGATAGAACTTACTTTTGAAGATATTTGTAAGTTAAAGCAAATAGTACTTTTGCTTTGTCATTACTTAACTTATTTGATTTGTTCCAAATGTGGTGAGTCACACATGGAAACCGGCCCCCTTATAACACCTAGGGGTATAATAGTCTTTGATGACTCATTTAATTACTTATAACATTATATGTTACAAACTAGCTTATAAAAGTTACTATTCACAAACTAAGGCACATAGAAGTGAAATTTTTGATTTCCCACTAATCCACCCAAATGTGTTACTATATAGTACACATGTTAATTAAAGAGTAATGATGGACATTTAGCCATTCAAAACTCATTTACAAGACAATTTTTCAAAAACGTGCTTTAAGACTCCTTAAAGCACATTTTGTGTTTTAACTTGTTTTCAAGCTTGGTTTTCTTTAGTAATTGATTTAATATGTTCATTAACATATAAATAAGGTATAGGTATGACCATTAGGTCTTATACACATTCATCCCAAGCTTAGAGCACATTTTTGCTCATATTGACTTTAAGGTATTTTCTTGTGTTTTATTTGGTTTAACTGTCCACCAACGTTTCTTAAGGACTTATTTAGCCTTATTAAATCATAATTAAATGTTATCAAGTCTTGGTAGGCTCTTTGGGTCCTAACCAAGTTCACTCATAGCTTAGAGCATGTTTTTGCTCAAACTGTGTCTTAATGCTTTATTGCATTTATTATGGTTTAAATTGTTCACTGATGTTACTAAGGCACTTTTTAGCCTTTACATACCATAATTTGATATTTAAACCACATATCAAGGTTTGGGGTATTTCAATATGTGGATGAGATGTATGATTTTTGGAGAGTTTTATGGTATTTTTATGGAAGGAAAATGGCATAAGTTTGGGGTGGAATGAGATATGATTTAATGGAGGTTTGGAGGTGTATTTATAGAGAAATATAGGGTAAAGGGGGTGGTAAGGCGGTGGTATTTGCGTGTGAAGAGATAAGGATTTTATCTCTTCACACGGTTGCGCTCTGTATGCTGGCATAGTCGACATGTCCGGACCATGGTCCGGACCAGCTGGTCCGGACCATGTCGATTTTCTTATCTGCTGCGCTGGCGTGTGTTGGTCCGGACCAGGTGATCCGGACACTGGTCCGGACCAAGGGTCTTTTGCCTCTAAAATGTTCGTTTAAGTTCCGATTTGATCCCCGTTTTCACCTACGCGTTCGTCTCTTCGTGTACTTTGCTCCTAGCTTGGTTTTCCTCATGTTTAACCAATAAATTTGTGAGATAATCAATAAAACATAACTAGAGAAAAACTAACCAAAGTGGAGAAATGAGCAAGAAAAGTGATAATATAATATATGAAATACACCTATAAAATATGCTCATTTGGACACTTATCACACCCCCACACTTATCTTTTTGCTTGTCCTCAAGCAAAACCATGTACCCAAGTAAGTAGGGAATGCTCAATACTAACAAATATTATTATGAAGGGTAGGATAAAGGGTGAACAGTACATGATCTTTAACTTTTGAGGAGTGTGATCCATCAACTGCTGGTGGCATAGGTGTGCTCAAGGTAAAATAAAATTAGAGTTTCGGGGTATGATCCAAGGTACTTCAATGCTTCTTTGTTTAGGTGACTCCGAGAACTTTTACCATGGCCAACTTCTCTCAAGAATGGGCATTGAGGAGAAAACAAAAGGAAAATAAGATCCATGCATTTGTTTCACTTTTGCATAAGGGATGAGAAGATAAAAATGTAGGCATCACGCCTTTGTATTTAAGAACACTCAACTCTCTTTGTTGGTTGCCAATGGTGTCTCAAGTCCCTTATTTATTATTTTTTAACAGAGAAGCACCCCTTAGCAATCCCTAAGAGAGAAGACAGAAAGAAACCCTGAGCAATAAAATCCAACCATTTGCAGATTATTTGGTCACACCGCATAAGAAAAATGCTCCTCAAAAGTAATCAAATGAAAATTTTTAAATTTGTACCATTTATCCCACAATTCATAATAGTATTTGTTTGTAAAGAGAACAACCTACATTAGCAGGGTACATAATTTTAATTTTTGAACAAATGCAGATAAGCAGAGAGATTTAAACATTTTAAGCACAAAATGCCCTGAAAAAGGGCTCTTCCCCCACACTTAAGCTCAAGCAATGCCCTCATTGCGTAGATGGAATTAAATTAACAAGGCATGCAATAAATGAAGGAAAGAGTGTACTCCCCAAATTCCGTAGAGTGTGTAGAGCTCCCCCACACTTGAGTGCAGCTGTGGAATGTCATGAAATGTACCTGTAAGGAATATTCTACACCGCCAGAAGAACTCAAGTAAAACCTGCATTTTATTATAACATATAAAAGGGAAATATAGTACAAAAAAGAAAACAACATTAGATGAAAGGAAGATAAAAGATAGATAGTGGGTTGCCTCTCACCAAGCTGCCCGGGTTTAACGTCTCTAGCTAGACGCATGTTCTTCATTATCCCGGATCATAAATGAAAGTTGACAATAGTAGTACCGGGAATAGGAAATTGGCAATAAGTAGGACCGAACTACCTGGATCGAAACAAAGTATTACTGCAACAATTAAAGTAGGAAAATACAAACTCCACAAAACCTGGTTGTGAAGGAGGTGTTTGCTATAATTAATATTGTGTTGAAAACCGGGTGATGGTTGTATTGCTTCCTCAAACTGGAGAATGTAAACATGCTCCTTTTGTCGGTTAGCCGTATGGAGGCAAGATGGTGGTGGTGGTGTTTGCTCAGAGTCGAGGATGTAAATATCCTCCCCTGGAACGAAAATGAAGGTGGAAGTGGGCTTCAATGGGTGGGTTGGGTGGTCATTATTTTTCTTTGGAGAAGGGCCCAGATTTTTCAATGCATGACCCTTGGTTCGAAGATCAAAGTTGGGCGGCTCCTCCTCCTCAAATTCGAGGACGTAAACATCCTCATCTTTTTGAAGAGGCTCATAGGAAGAGCCCTGATTGAATTCAACTTCAGAGGGAGATGGCTCCGTGAAGTTGAATGTAGCGTTCTGTTTGGATGTTCTGGCGGGAGCGAGCATTCCCTCCTCTTCATTTTTGAGGATGTAACTATCCTCATTTTCTGGATATAGCACAGAGAAGGAGGGAAAATAACGGTAATTGACTTTAGAGGGAGGAGACTCCATGAAGTTGAGGTAGAAGTTGTCCTCTGATGGCTTGTCTTCAAGCTCAAGCAGAAGGTTTGATGTCGTTTGCTCAGGTTCGAATGGGGGTGGTGGTAAAGAGTAACCCAAATCCTCAGGTAAGTCGTCCACTCTATGAACCGTTTCGCTCTCCGGTTGCTGTGATGCAAGGACTAGTGGACCTTCCATCATTTCATTTATCACAACTAATTTGGCATAGAGCTTCAGTTGGTTCATGTCGAGGTATTCTTCTTCAGCCCGCTGCTCCACTTCATGGACCATTTCATTCTCGGGTTGTTGCTCCCTTTGAGCTAGTGTGATGGGCTGGTCCACTACGTAAATTGCATTTGCATACTCTTTTGGATTTGGATTGGTTTGTGAAGGGAATTTACCAGGAGGTCTTTGTTGAGTTAGAAGCTGTTGTATTTGGGACTGCAAGGCTATTTGGTCTTTGCGCAGGGCAGCGACCTCCTCTTGCGTGTCTCGGGACTTACCCATCATTGCTTTAAACATCTCTTACATTTGGGACATTTCAGATTCAGGATTCCAAGGAGGTTGAGTTGGTCGACTCGAAGAAGCATCATTGTCATAAGGCTGTTGCTGATACTGCCTTTGGCCTCCTTGAAAATTGGACTGAGGTCTGTAATTTTGAGATGGTTGTAGTTTATGTGGGTTTTGGATATTGTCGGTGTTTGAGTAGCGAAGGTTGGATTGCATGTTACGTTGCCAAGGTTGTCTGTATCCTGAATTATTGGTGAGATAGTTTGCTTCCTCTGCTGCTTTTAATTCTTGTAGTTGGGGGCATTGTTCATAGTCATGAGGCCCACCACATTGTGTACAAGAGATAGCTGGAGATGATTGGGACAGAGGAGCATAGCCTGGAGGGATTGTAGATGATCGGGAAATCATCGACTTAGCTTGATGGGGGTAGGAGTTCATAGCCATCTGCTCAACCACTTTCTGCAGAGTACTTACTTTTGTTGCTTGCTGAGCATTGCTCTCCATGAGTTGCTCATGGCTTTTCATCAGCAGGTCAAACTTGTTATCACTTTCCCCAACATGGTATAAACCTGGAGTGCCACCCCTTGATCCACCGGAGGCCCAGTCTCTGATTTCTTCACAGAGAGACTCCATGCTATTCATAAATTGTGCTCCTGGCTTTTTCAGAATATCGGCCCCTAAGGAGGATAATACCATTGTTCTGTATGGACCGATCAAGCCTTTATAGAACAATTGTGGTACTTGTTCTTTCGTCAAACCATGGTGATGACAAGTAAGTAGTAGTCCTTTGAAATGGTCCCAAGTTTCACAAATGTTTTCCGACCTTGGCTGCTTGAAATTATAGATTTCAGCAATCATTTCCAACGTTCGGCTCGGGGGCAGGAATTTGTCGTAGAACTTGGTGGCTATTTCATCCCAAGTACCAATGGTACTTGGTGTCAGGCTATGATACCATTTGCTCGCACTTCCCATCAGGCTATGAGGGAATAATGACAGTCTTGCGTACTGCAGTACTACGTCGGTCGCCGTTAGACTGTTGGCATGCTGTAAGAACTTGGTAACATGTAACAGAGCTTCGTCAGGATTGGTGCCATCAAACATGCCCAACTCCTTTACACATCGGATTTGATGATATGGCTTTAGCTTCTGCCACTCATCGTATTCGGATGGGGTAAGGTGAGGAAGGATGATAGCAGGCTGTTGTCCTAGATTAGACGGCCTGTTAATATTTCAAACTGTCGCTGGTGTAGATGCCATGTCAGATTCCGGTTTAGATTCTATCACTGTGGTGGTAATGTGTTGTTGAGTTCGTCTCTGCCTTAGGGTGCGCAGAAAGGTTCTCTCGATCTCTGGGATGTAACCAACCGTGTGATTATTAATATTTTCCGGGAGGCTATGTGACCTGGTAAAAGGCATTCACCATTCAAAACAAAAAAAAAGAAACTCGTGATGTGTTAAAATAAATAAAAATGTTAGGAATTAGTTGACAGAAATTTTAAGTTAGTAGTTAGAGACAGAAAATTTAAAGGACAGAAATTTTAATGTTAGTAGTTAGAGACAATGGAATTTAAAATGACAGAAAATTAAATGACAGAAATTTTAAGTTAGTAGTTAGTATACTGGAAATTTTAAGTTAGTAGTTTAGTACTGAATTTGAAGGACAATGGAAATTAAATGACTGAGAAATAAATGACAATAAATAAAAAGTTAGTAATTAGATGTCAGATGTTAGATGTCCGTAGTCAGATGTCCAAAGTCAGGTGTCCAATTAATAGTAACAGATTATTATAATATAAACAGGTGAATTATCCGGGGCTTAGGGACTAGAATAAATCAAGTCCCCGGCAACGGCGCCATTTTGCAGACTGTATATTGTGAGTGGTTGGAACTGTGTAATTAAACAAAAGAAAAGAAATTAAAACTCAAAATAATAGTCGGGCTGCAAATAAATCCCGGTCGTAGTAGTATAGTAAAGTGTAAGCGACCGGATATCGAAACCGTGGGACTAAGGGGAATTATTAAGTACCTAAGCTTGTCACAAGAGGGGATTAATGACTTGGTTTTCGTAAAGTAAAACAACAGATAAAATTAACTGAGTTGAGGATAAATTAACGGGACTCCGGGTTGCAGGTTTTATTAATCTGATTAATTATGCTATCTCTACCGGTTTATTAAATAGTTTGGCAAAATTCCTGTTATTTCTTAAGTCCGATGAAAACTCATAAGAACTCGTTTACCAGCAAATGCAAGGTCCGATGAAAACTCAAGCAAGCACTAGTAAACGGGAATTAAGTGTGAGGAATTATATTCTTGCAAATGAGTACTAACTTATCCGATGAAAATAAGTTTCCTACAGATTTACGGCTTAATTAACCTATCTGTTCTTCACCGATCAGATTAAAACAGATTTAGTAAAGCTTTTTAATAAATCGATGAAATTTATTAAAAAGGTGAGAGATGAACTTTAATCGTAACAAACTGTATTTATTTTAACCGGTAGAAATATAGATTACATAATTAAACAAATTACGGCCAAACCTTCGCCCAGAGTAAATCCTCCTAGCCCAACATAATTAAAAAGACAGAATAAGAAGTAAAAGAAATCATCTGGGAAAGATGATTAATTCAGCTCCACTATCTTGACTGCTAATATTTGGGCAGAGGTTGGACAGAACAACGGTATGGAAATGGAATGTTTTTATGGAATGAGGTGTTGTATGGAATGTATGTGGATAATATGTGGATGAGATGTATGATTTTTGGAGAGTTTTATGGTATTTTTATGGAAGGAAAATGGCATAAGTTTGGGGTGGAATGAGATATGATTTAATGGAGGTTTGGAGGTGTATTTATAGAGAAATATAGGGTAAAGGGGGTGGTAAGGCGGTGGTATTTGCGTGTAAAGAGATAAGGATTTTATCTCTTCACACGGCTGCGCTCTGTATGCTGGCATAGTCGACATGTCCGGACCAGCTGGTCCGGACCATGTCGATTTTCTTATCTGCTGCGCTGGCGTGTGTTGGTCCGGACCAGGTGATCCGGACACTAGTCCGGACCAAGGGTCTTTTGCCTCTAAAATGTTCGTTTTAGTTCCGATTTGATCCCCGTTTTCGCCTACGCGTTCGTCTCTTCGTGTACTTTGCTCCTAGCTTGGTTTTCCTCATGTTTAACCAATAAATTTGTGAGATAATCAATAAAACATAACTAGAGGAAAACTAACCAAAGTGGAGAAATGAGCAAGAAAAGTGCTAATATAATATATGAAATACAACTATAAAACATGCTCATTTGGACACTTATCAATAAACACTCCTTAATCCTTCCTTGAACCAACTCCAAGTCATGGAGGAACTCCAATTCCCGAATACTCCCGAGCAAACCTTAGTCATCTGAAACCTGACACCTCTTTAAAATCAAGGCACCTGCAAACCGAATATCCTCTTCTGCACTCAATCAACCCGAAAACTTGAACTCTTCTTTAACCCCTTTGGCTTCACAAAACATCTCAAAAAGGCTAACCACATCAGAATTTAAACCTAACAAACCCGGGAAGCTCTTCATCCCCGACAAATGATCCAAACACCCTTTAACTCCACAAAAATGACCAAAATCCCCTTGGCCCCACAAAAGCCGAGTCAAGCTCAAACCCCTCCAAAATAAACAAGACCTCTCAACACCTTGACCACCACCACCAAACCAACTCCAACACCAGTTTGTTCTTCAACTCCTTTAAACCATCCTCCCCTCACTCCCAATCATTCCTATCCTTGGATTTTACATGAATCTCTTTAGATAAGGTTTTGAAAGAAGGCAATCCCGACAATTGGAGACCGAGGTTTCCTTGGGCACCAATCCGAAGTCGTGGTCGTTGCCACTTCTAAGGGGTGTAACCCAGTGCGAACCCACACAGAATCTCTAGTATGATCAGATAAGTCCTATCCATAGGCAACAAATCATCAGAGTCAATTAATGGTTCCTAGAACCCTTCTCCTCCCTTCCTAGTTCCTTAGGTCAAACTAGGTGGCGACTCTAGTCAATTCCGCCTTATAGAGGCATAAGTCCGCGTGGAGCCCATCGAGAGCGGGTGTAGTGCTCACTAGCATTCCCCATAAGCTTTCTGGAAAAGAAGGATGTTATAGTAGGTACTTGAGGGATGCCAGAATAACGGGTTTTCACCCTCCACAGAATGGCATTTTTGGATCTAGGCTTTTCAGTCAGACCATATTTAGATTGACCCCCCTTATACCAAAAAATCACCCTCCACAGCGATGTAGCTCTGGTGCGACCGATCATTCAGGTTCAATTTCGCACTCCAGATTGAACCAGTCTGCTGCCTGTTGAGAAATAAAATCCGGTGGGGGTGCCTGACTGGAACTAGTAGCACTGGTTTTACTCTTCTTTGAACGTCCAGTTAATTTTCTAAACATCCTGCTTAATACATTTTAGCAACAAAGAAAGCAGGTAGAAAAATAGTATGAAATTCAAACATAAATATATAAATATCCACAAATTCTACCAAAATTTCGACAGAATCTCCCCTAAAAATATTCAATTCTCCACAACTAAATTCAATCATTAAACAAGATAATGCAATACCATCATCAAACAAATCTACTCACAACATTGTACAATCATAATCCTCCATAGTTACAACAACAATTCATTATACAACCAAAAAACGGAAATATAACAACAATATTTTCGTAACTATTAAATCTCAATATGGAATTCAATCAAAAACACCAAAATTGAGTATAACAAGTGTAGAATTTACCTTGTGGGAGTATAGGATGATTGTAGAAGAAGAAATTGATGACAAAAACGCAAGAACGAATTCACAATTTGCGAAAACGTCAACCCTAGATTCGGAACTTCAGTCGCTGATTTCTCCTTGTGTGGTTGATGGTTTGTGGATTTCTTGCTATAAAAATGTAGAGAATTGAAAAACGAAGATTTCGGTACCAACCTTGCTCGATTTGGTGGAGTAATGAAGAATCTAGAGCAAAGAGAAGATTGGGGGCGATTTGTGTTGTTCGTCCGTCGCTTTGGGTTTTGGGAGAATGGTAAAGTTTAACTGATTCGGACAGTCTAAAGCTGGACGACGCGGTCTGTCCGAACCGGCTGGTTCGGACAGGCCAATTATATATATTTTTTATTTAATACACTAACTCATGAAAATAAGAAAGATTAATTTCTCAAAAATTAAAAATATAATAAAATTAAAATATTTATATTTTAAAATTAATATTTAAAATACCTGAAAAATACTGGGTTGCCTCCCAGTTAGCTGCTCTTTTTTTAACGTCCTTAGCTAGACGCCCATAGTTTCATTTTGTTTGTGAAGAGTTGTGGGTTGGGGTCCCACAACTTCCTATAGTCAAGTTGCGTAGCTGCTTCAATTTATGTTAAACTCTCCATGGGAGAGATTTCTTCTTAGATAGTGCCGGTTTCGAAACAGGAGTAAAAGTGTCATGTTGTTCCTGAGCAAGAGAAATTCTAAACAAGTCAGTTGAAATATCAGTAGGACAAGTATACCTCTTTAGACGGGCTCCATTAACTTTGAAAGTTTCGCCCTTCTTTTTTTGTAGTTTAAAGGCACCATATGAGGTCACATCAACAATCCGGAAAGGACCAGCCCAATGAGATTTGAGCTTCCCAGGGAAAAGCTTCAATCTTGAATTATAGAGGAGAGCCAAGTCACCTACTTTGAAGTCTCTCTTGAGGATCATCTTGTCATGGAACTTCTTGGTTCGTTCCTTATAAATTTTAGCATTGTCGTAAGCTTGATCCCTCAGTTCTTCTAACTCAGAGAGTTGTAACTTTCTTTTCTCACCCGCAGCAGACATATCAAAATGTAAGGCCTTGATAGCCCAATAAGCCTTGTGCTCAAGCTCCACAGGGAGATGGCATGCCTTTCCATAAACCAATTTAAAAGGTGGCATACCAATGGGAGTTTTATATGCTGTGCGATAAGCCCAAAGAGCATCATCCAGTTTTAAAGTCCAATCTTTTCTGGAGGAGTGCACCGTCTTTTGGAGTATCCATTTTAACTCCCTATTGGACACTTCTGCTTGCCCATTCGTCTGGGGATGGTAAGCAAGGGCAACTTTGTGGTGTGCCCCATACTTAGCCATCAATGCATCAATGCTTCGATTGCAGAAGTGTGTGCCTCCATCACTTATAATAGCTCTAGGGACTCCAAAGCGGGTAAAGACATGCTTCTTTAAGAATTTTACCACCACCTTTGAATCAGCATGTTGGCAAGGAATTGCTTCAACCCACTTGGATACGTAATCCACTGCCACCAGAATATATTGGAATCCTTGCGAAGAGGGGAATGGTCCCATGAAATCCATTCCCCAGCAGTAAAAAAGTTCGACCTCTAAAATGCCTTGCAGGGGCATCTCATGTCGCCTGGAAGTATTTCCCATGCGTTGACAACTATCGCAACTGGCCACAAAGGCTTGGCAATCTTTATGTAGTGTGGGCCAATAAAATCCGGATTCCAAAACTTTGGCTGCCGTCCTATGAGATCCATGATGGCCTCCAGCTTCCTTTGAATGACAAAACTCTAGAACACTGGGTACTTCATCATCTGGGAGACACCTGCGAATTATACTATCTGCACAAACTCGAAAGAGAAAAGGGTCTTCCAAGATATAATGCTTAGCGTCAGATAAAAATTTCTTCTTTTGAGCATAGGAAAAATCACGAGGTATAACCCCGGAAACAAGATAATTGGCTAGGTCAGCAAACCATGGCTCGTGCACCGTATTTAAAACAAAAACCGTCTCATCCGGAAAAAATTCATGAATTGGTACACCATCATCAGGAACTACCAACCGAGACAGATGGTCAACCACCACATTTAATTTACCACTTTTATCCCTTACTTCAATGTCAAATTCCTGTAACTAGAGAATCCAACGAAGCAAGCGTGGTTTGGCCTCTTTCTTAGTAAACAAATATTTAAGAGCATAATGGTTAGTGTGAATAATCACTTTACTTCCCCATAAATATGATCTGAATTTATCTAAGGAGAATACCACTGCTAGGAGCTCTTTCTCGGTGGTTGTGTAGTTCCTTTGGGCATTATCCAGAGTTTTGCTTGCATAAGCAATAACTCGTAGAATCTTTTCTTTTCTTTGGCACAGAGCCGCCCCTACTGCAAAATCACTGGCATCACACATAATCTCAAAGGGTAATGACCAGTCAGGTGAAACAACAATGGGAGCAGCTACCAATTTTTGTTTAATTAAATCAAAAGCAGATACGCAATCATCAGAAACAACAAATGGGGCCTCTTTCAGAAGCAAATCAGTTAATGGTTTTGCAATTTTAGAAAAATCCTGAATAAACCGTCTATAAAATCCTGCATGCCCTAAGAAAGCTCTTACTTCTTTCACACAAGTAGGTTTTGTCAATTTCTCAATTACCTTCACCTTGGCTTGATCTACCTCAATCCCCTTAGCAGATATTATGTGACCGAGCACAATCCCATCCTTGACCATGAAGTGGCACTTCTCCCAGTTGAGAACCAGATTTGTCTCCTCACATCGGCCAAGAATTAGATCAAGCTGCGCCAAACAAACATCAAAACTAGATCCATAGATAGAAAAATCATCCACGAATACCTCAATGCTCTGCTCGATAAAGTCTGCGAAGATCGCCTGCATATAACGCTGAAAGGTGGCAGGAGCATTGCATAGTCCAAAGAGCATTCTTCTATATGCAAAGGTACCATAGGGACAAGTGAAAGTTGTCTTGTCTTGGTCCTCTGGCGCAATAGGAATCTAGAAGTACCCCAAAAAACCATCTAAGAAACAATAATACTCCTGTCCTATCAATCTTTCTAGCATCTGATCGATGAAAGGTAGAGGGAAATGATCCTTCCTAGTTGCAGAGTTCAAGCGCCTATAATCTATGCACATGCGCCAACCAGTAATTTTTCTTTGAGGAACAGCCTCTCCTTTGTCATTTACTACTGCTTCGATGCCTCCCTTCTTTGGGACAACCTGTACAGGACTTACCCATGGACTGTCGGAGATTGGATAAATGATGTCTGCATCCAGGAGTTTCAAAACTTCCTTTTTAACCATCTCCTTCAGATTCGGGTTGAGCCGACGTTGGGGCTGCCTTATAGACTTGTAGTTGTCCTCCATATAGATGTGGTGTGTGTAGTAGGAGGGGTCAATCCCTTTAATGTCAGCAATAGTCCACCCAATTGCTGTTTTGTGTTTTCTCAGAACCTCAAGTAGCTTGTATTCTTGCCCTGTAGTTAAAGAAGATGATACAATAACTGGCAAATTTTTATTAGCTGCTAAGAAGGCGTATTTAAGGTTCGGAGGTAACTCTTTAAGCTCAAGTTCGGGTGGTTGCTCGACAGAAGGGATTGGTTTCTTAATTTCTCTGTCAAGTCGCTCCATCGAAGGGCGATAGGCTTGATATCCCGCCTTCCCTCTCTCCACTTGGGCTAACGTGGCATTGACCTCTGGATCGTCAGTTTATTTTTCCAGAGAAGCAACGAGAATGGTTTCCAATGGTTCAGTTTGAGCCTTCATGCAGAAGGATAGAGAATATACGTCTTCGTAAGTGGGAGAGTCGCAATCTTCCTCATCATCATCAGTCAAATTTACCATCATCAAGGGGTGAGCTTCGTTGGAGGATTTCTTCATCATTTTCCTCATGTCAAATTCAATATTCTCATCCTCATACCGCAAGGTGATTTTACCATCATGGACATCGATGATGGCCTTGGCAGTACTCAAAAAGGGTCGACCTAGAATGAGGGGTACGTCAACATCATCATCCATATCCAGAATGACGAAGTCGGCTGGGAAAATGAAACGATCAATTCCGACTACTAGATCTCGGACCATCCCCATCGGTTTGACTTCCGATCTATCGGCCAACTAGAGTTTGAACGGTACAGGTAGCATCTCTCCTTCTCGAACTTTTAAGAAGGTAGCGTATGGCATAATGTTGATGCTGGCCCCTAAATCGCACAAACCACTTCCACAATCTATTCCACCAATAAAGCATGGGACAACAGGGTATCCTGGATCTGTCTGTTTAGGAGGAAGTGCTCGAAGGAGGGCAGCAGAGCACTCCTCTATGAGATGGACAGTCTCCTTATCGGTCTTCTTCTTTCTCTTTGTCAGGATATCCTTTAGAAATTTCGTATAGTTGGGCATCTCCTGCAGGGCATCAATTAAAGGAATGTCTAGTGTCAGTTTCTTAAAAATACTCAAAAATTTTGCAAACTGTTCGTCAAGATGCTTCTTCTTCATCCTATTAGGAAATTGAAGCTCCGTATTTTTACGAGAAGAAGAAGGAACATAAATAGTAATTCGAGACGGAGGAGAGGGAGTAGGAAGGATAGGAGCCTGTGTCTCAGACGAAGGTGGTGGTGGAGGAGTTATGTCGTCCTCTACGCGATCTTCGTTGCTCGTTTCTGTATTCAGTTTCCTTCCACTTCGTAAGGTGACAGCATTTACCTCTGTGGTTCCTTGGAATGTGTTGCTGTCATCTCCTTCCTCTATATGAATTGCTTTTGCATGTTCACATGGATATGGATTGGTTTGTGAGGGAAGTTGGCCAGACGGCCTTTGTTGGGTAAGGAGTTGTTGAATCTGAGATTGCAACGCCTTTTGATCCTTCCTGAGAGTTGAGACTTCCTCCTGAGTGTCTCAAGATTTGTTCATCATTGCTTTAAACATCTCCTGTATCTGACCCATCTCAGACTCTGGATTAGATTGAGGTTGAGGTGGTCGGCTAGAAGATGCAAGTTTACCGTATGGAGGTTGTTGAAATTGCCTCTGGCCTCCTTGGTAGTTCGATTGTGGCCTGTAGTTTTGGGAAGGCTGGAGTGTACGTGGATTCTGGATGTTGTTGGTATTACCGTATTGGAGATTAGGATGAACATTCTGCTGCCAAGGTTGTCGGAAACCTTGATTATTACCCACATAATTTGCTTCCTCGGCTGCCTTCTGTAGACACCAAAAATTCTCACCCCATAAAGCAAATTCCAGAACAAGAAATACAATAAGAGGGGTCGTCGCCTTTCTTTTTCAAAACGTATTAGCGTGCGTGCTGAAACGAAACCATCATCTTAAAGCATTTCATAAAAACATGATTTTCCGAAAATGAATTTCCAAATGACAATCCGGTTTTAAACCCATCCCTTTTGTCTCATTGTCTATTCGCTTACCCATCAGTTTTATTTTATTTTGTTACTTCTTCATCTTATTTATTGCTACTTTTAATTGTCTTCTAGCATTTATTTTTCATTTTATCATAATCATTCGCATTGCTACAGCCCAACCAGATGAGGCCCATCTTCCTAAAACCCGTCCCGGTTGATTCCTTCTTTAATCCAAATGCCCAGCCCGATTCGATCACTCTCAAAACCTACTATTCCTCTATAAAGGGACAAGCTAAAAAACTTAAGCAGGCAGGGTAGCCGTCTCTCTTTCATCGGTCTCCCTCCATCTTCACTCTCTCGATCGCCACCATATACAAGCAGAGCCGATTTCTTCTTCCCCGACCTTCATCTCCCTCTCGTTCATCCACTCTTCTTCTTCTCGATCTTCAAACAAAAAAGGCCCTAATGTAGCAACCAAGCTACCGCCACCATTATCATCATCTTCAGTTTTCCTCCGCTCTGTATCTTCGTCCACCGCCGCTCCTTCATCTTCTTCATCACGGTATTTTTCTTCTCAAATTGGCGAGCCAGAACATGCAGGCCCTTGTCTCCCTTGCTTCCTTTACCGCGTTTTCGGAAATCTCTCAACCCAAACTACGAACAAGGGACATCTTCGTCTCCTCCATATTCATCTTCAAACTAGAGCGAGCGTAAGTCATCATCTTGTTTTGTCCAATCCCGAATCTGTTCCCTCCCTCCCGGTTTTCTTTCTCTTTTCATCGTCTCTTATCGAGTTTCTCTGCCAAGTGAGCCAAGTCGGCGATGGTCAGAGGAACGCTGCTCTATCGGGATTCCGTTCCCGAAACGTGAGTCAGCTCCTCCCCTCTTCATCTGTTATTTCATACTTGTTCCAGTATCGAAGCTTCTGATTCTCACTGTGCACACCAATCGCAACTGAGTTTCAAAACGTTTATGATTTTGACTTTCATGAAAACAATACGGGACATTCCGTAGGTTTGTATTTGCACTTGCTCCTTCGTTATTCATGTCACCAAACGAATCCGAGAAGGGTGGCTGTATATGATAAGCGGCTTCGTCAGAATTGTCTGATGCCAGTGTTGCCCACTTCTGTCCAGCCTTGGTTCGTTATTAATTCTGATTTCATTATGTGCCTGCTTGCTACCGGTTTTCTCCTCTATTCTGTTTATATATGATCTGCATATATGCTCGAATGGACATAAAACTCTCATGAGTTCTCGTGTTCAAAGGAGTCGTGCATCAGAAATGCGAATGCTAGTGTTTTATATTGGTCGAACGGTTACTCTATGCTCTGCCTCGTTGTGCCTGTTCTCCTTTTTTTTCATTAATCATTCGATTGATGTGTTATTCCATGAGTGGATAGGGTTCCACGGTTACTGGCTTTGTTTATCTGGTTCATGCCTCTGGGTCTCGGAGATGAGGCAGTTTCATCCCACCCTGAGATTTAATTCTAAATGTTCATCTTCTAGTGCGGTCATTTTAAGCTTATGTATTCACGCTTGAGTTACCCCTCCTAATGGTGCTGCTATTCTTGCGTGGGTACCTGAAAGCCTGATCGATACTGATGCAGCGCAACGTAAACACCAAGTTTGATATGGGTCTTCAAACTCGAAATGGGTAAAAGCAGAAGATACATGTTATTCTCTAATCTTGTTTGTCAACCGTTATATTCCTGACTGTGTGTCTTTGCGAGTCTATTCACTCGCCTGGAAAGGATACCGATCCTATATGCTTGCTTTATTTTCTGTAGTTGATTACATTGGCAAACTGACCTATCTCTAGTTTTCTGTTTGGCGTTGATTTCGTCCTCTGTCCAGCTGCGGATTGTTTTGCTTCCTTCATTCAGTGTGAACCCATGTTCTCCAACTCGCGTTTAATGAACGTTTGGCGTTACATTTGTGCTGGCTCAACTCACATCAGCTAGGTCCCCCGTGATTCTGTCTTGATTTTGTTTCTTAATAAGTCTGTCACCGATGAGTTTCGGAAGCTCCCATGGAAAGAATAGTTCTTCATTCCGGTATTTTGCCCAAGTCTATTCGTTTTACAGGACATCAGGTGTAATGTGTGTTCATGTGTAGATTATGTGTGTACTCAGATTATCTGTCATACTCTCAAATCCCACTGCGCTCTAAGTTTTTTTATGATTAAGCTTGTGTAAATATGTGTTTATTGCTCAGTTTTTTTTGTTTTACCTTAATAACGGCACGCTGGTAGCAAACCTAAAAGGACGAAACGTTAATCTTCTCCTTTTTATATGCTGACTTGTACATCTTTCCAGGTTCGTAGAAGGAAAAGAAATAAAGAAATGGATTAGCAACTTTGGTTTGGGTTTTAATAAAGTTGGTTGGAAATTTGTTATCGAGGAGCTATATGTCATTTAGATACACAAGCAAATGTATATACCCAAAACATTGTGATTTCAGGTCATGTCATGTTACTTGGTTGTTTATTTTCAGTCTCATTTATGATTGTCTGTATTATATGTTCATATTATATAGACTGGTTTGGCAATTGTTGGGTCTAGCCCAATATAGAGGTCTAAGACATAGGAAACCCTAGACTGCCTTCTAGGTCGCCCATTTATTATGATAAGTCTTGGAAGGTACCCCACAACTAGCTCATTTCTATTTGCTTGGTGGGGAGCAATACCATCCAAAATTTTGAATGTCTTTTAAAGCCTTTGAGGGTACCCCACAACTAGCTCATTTCTATTTGCTTGGTGGGGAACAATACCTTCCAAACTTTTATAGCCTATCCCAAACCATCCCTAATTTCATTAAAAAACTTTACCAAAAAAAAAAGAGAATAAATTCAAAATTCAAATTCAAATTCAATTCCAATCTGGCCCAAATAAAAAAGACCAATCCAGCACCAAAATCAATAAGGCCCATTCGGCCCAATTTTCAAAGATCCAAAACAAAAACCCAATTCGAGGCCCAAGCCCAAATCTCAACTTTGGCCCAACAAGTCCAAAATCAGTCACAAGCTCAAAACAACCCCATAAATCATTTCAACTCATCTCTACTATCAAATCAGTCCATCTTTACTTCCAAAAACCAGCCCAATGGTGAAGCCCACTTCAACCCAAATTCAAAAGACCCCCTTCGGCCCAAGCCCATTTCAACCCAAGGCCTAATTCGGCCCAAAAAGCCCTTCAGGCCCAAAAAACCCAACTTTGACTCAGTCCAACTTTGACCTCGACCCAACTTTAACCTGGTCCAATTTGACCAATCTGAACTTTGACCAATCTGAACTTTGACCAATCTGAACTTTGACCTTGACCCAACTTTGACCTGGTCCAACTTCGACCTCGACCCAACTTTGACTCGGTCCAACTTTGACCAATATGAACTTTGACATTGACCCAACTTTGACCAGCCCAAGTTTGACCTTGACACAACTTTGACTCGATCCCACTTTGACTCGGTTTAACTTTAACCCGACCCGTTTTCCAACCCCAACCCAAATTCAATTCAAATCCAAATTCAATTTAAGCCAAATTCAATTCAAATCCAAATTCAATTCAATTCAAGCCCAATCCAATTCAATTCAATTCCATACTCATTCAAATCCAAATTCAATTCCAAACTCATTCAACTCCAAATTCATTTCAATTCCAGTTCAAATCAACATTCATTCAACCCCGATTCAACTTCGATTTCAATTCTATTTTAATTCTATTCCAATTTCTCCTACACTCTAAATGTCTCATAGACCCGAGCGTCTCACAGACTTTGTCATTCCAATGATTCGAATGTCTCACAGACCTGAGCGTCTCACAGACCCGAGCGTCTCACAGACCCAAGCGTCTCACAGACTTCGACATCTCAAGATTTCAAACGTCTCACAGACCCGAGCGTCTCACAGACTAGCATCCCAAACCTGAAACTTCTCAAAACTCCGAACCTTTCTAATCTCAAACACCTCAAATATCTTCAAACCCCACAAACATCCAAACTTCCATAACCCAAATATTCTGAACTACGTAAGGTCTGATCTCAACAGGGAGTTGAGTACGTAGGCAACCCACACAGGGTGCGACCCCACATCAATCAAAATGCCATTTTCACTCGGCCATCTCACCTCCAAACAACCATGTATTGTCTCACAGACCCGAGTGTCTCACGGACTTTGTTATCCCAATGATTCGAATATCTCACAGACCAGAGCATCTCACAGACCCGAGTGTCTCACAGATCCGAGTGTCTCACAGATTTTGACATCTCAGGATTTCAAATGTCTCATAGACCCGAGTGTCTCACAGACTACACCACCCCACACATCAATCATTTCTAAAACCCCCAAACATCAAAATCTCCAAAAAAATCCTGAACTACATAAGGTCTGATCTCAACATGGAGTTGAGTACGTAGGCAGCCCATCTAGGGCGCGACCCCATTCCAAACAAAAAAAACCCCTTTCCCCCTTTAAGGTGGCTCTCATATCTTTCGAAACGCTCAAACCTTCTTCGGCTCCCACAAACTTCAAACTATCAGACTTTAAGTCTTGTTCATTCACTCAACCTCAAACTTTTCTCAAATCTTCATTCATACTCATCCGAATTCATCAATCCTTTCATTTGGCGCTAGCTTAGGAGAGAAGCTCGTCTCATCCACTCGTTTTTCTCTCATCCTTTCCTAATCCTATCCTTGGCTTTTAAATAGATCTCTCCAAAAAGGTTTTGAAAGAGGGTAATTCCGGACAATTGGAGACCGAGGTTTCCTCGGGCACCAATCCGAAGTCGTGGTCTGATAAGCGTAAAATATATCTATTCTTAGGACTTTAATTCTTCCTATTTTTGTAACAATACATGTCATATTTTACACTTATCATATGCTTTTTCTATAATTTGTATTTAGATGAGAGCTTATATATTCTATTTGTCTCATGCAGGAAAATTCATACATTTATATATATATGCATAACTCGGGTGGAACAAGGCAAATTATACAGCAATGTAAAATTGTATATATGCATAACCATGCGTGGGAATTGTTGATATCTTCTAGGCCGACAAACTAGGAGGCGCAGACACTACTCTATGAGGAATACAATATGATAAACCCATGCTATGGAGATTTGTCGTTACTGGAAAAGAGAGAGGGAGCAGCTTCATTTTAAGGACATTCACTCCATCGACATCGACCACGACCGCACCGCTCCACACCATTCGCCTCACCCCATCTCACCCGCCTTCTTCACCATCGACCTCACGCCTCCATTCATCTTCAACACCACCGCAACCACCTCCATCTTCATCCACGGACTCTCACCCGCACTCGCATCTGGACCACTATCACAGGACGCCTCCGACGAGGCTCTGGCCTCTCCATCGCCACTCAACCCCTTCACCCATCAACTTCATCCCATCGCCGCTGTCCTCGGTTCACCACGTCTTCACCACTACCATCATCCCACCGTCGTCACCGGGGACACCCGCACCGCTCCACATCCTCACGACATCACCCGCTCCATCACCATATCACGCCGTCTTCATACCATCGACATACGCTTCGCCTCGCATTTATTCCATCGACACTCACGCATCATTCACTCACCACCATCGCAACATCCACACACTGCATCATCACCATTCATCTTCTTCATCCACATCTCATCCGCATCGTCATTCAATTCACGCCCCTGTTTCATCACCACATCACCACCTCCATTCACCACACCGTCATCTTCACCGAACCGCCTCACCATCGACTATCTCGCCTCACTACACTCACGCCACAGATCTTGCACCGCATCACCTCATCCCGTTCATCTACATCGACGATACAGAGGAGATCCGCATCACACTACCGCTCAATTCACGCCTCATCGAACCACCGCCGCTACGCCAACGATGACACCATCTTCACCGCCTTCATTCCATCTCCATCACCACTGACTTCACATCACCATCATCGTAACACGTATCATTCTCGGTTTTCTTCATCGCTTTTGACCCCGGTATCGCCTCACCGTCCACGCACCATCATATCACAACGCCTCACCGACTTCGTTCTCGCCTTCATTCCATCCCACGCATCATCTCCATCTTCGCCCGCATCCCGTCATCACTCTATCACCACCGCAATCATCCTCGCTTCAACATCCATCCACCGCCTTCACCTTCGACGCCAGACCATCATCTTCGCTTCGTCGCTTCGTCTCACAACCGCCGTTAACACCACATCATCGCCCATCGCCACATCGACAGCTTCATCGTCGTTCATCGCCGACCCACCGTCGCCATCGACTACCGCAACCAGGAGAGGAGGCGCGAGCGGGATTCACTTCCATCGCCGTTGCGAAGTAGAGATTGAGTCGGTGAATACGAAGAAGAAAGTAACGGGGTGAGATTCGGACAGAAGCAAATAACAGAGGCGAGAACCGGAAGAAATGAATGAGGGTGAACCGACCATACAGAACCGGGAGTGATAATTGGAGAACCGGACCAGACATAAAATAAAAGGGTTTCCCTAAACTCATTTTATTATATGTTTGTTACATCCTTATTTGTTACATAACATTTGATATTTGTTTTAATGTGTGTTTTAATTCTTGAAATAATGTGTGAGTAATTTAATTTTAGTTTCCCGAGTTGGGAAGTGAACCTAATTCCTGATGATTATGTTTTATTAATTTTTCGTACAACTTTATTATTATAATTAGTTTGATTCCTGTTCTTAATATGTTTTAGTTATTTGGCCAATAATTAGAACAATCCTTGTAGTTTTCTAATCAACATGCGAGAGCTGAGATAGTTAACTAGACATAGGAAGTCGAACCTGATTAATGACTAGAAGCGTGATCCCGCCTATAGGTTAATCGGACTCCAATAGAAACTATACTTTATGCGATTAATTGTGTCCGGATTAGAGCATTAGTCTGCTGCTAGTTCTAGCAATTAATTAGGGTTCGTTAGACTTAGCCGTTGGATTAATTAAAAGTTTCTGAGTTAATTATAAAGGAAGAATTAATAATAAAATCTGAGGAATTAGGTGAGCAGAACAACTCGGGGAGCGTCTTTTAATTATTATATTTTAACCTGTTATTTGTTTTATTTTACTTGTTTGTTTTATTTATTCTATTTATTTTATTTGCTTTATTATTTTATGTTAGTTTGTTGAGTCATTTATTTTTATTAAATTAATTAAAACCCGAAAAAGTGACATTTCCTGTTTTTCTTAGTTTAGTTTCTCAGTTAGTAAATAAATTGTCAGTTAATTGAACGAGGTCCCTGAGATCGACAACCCACTCATTCACTATACCCGCAAAACGATAGGTACACTGCCTAGGTAGAAGTAGTCACATATTTCTGCTACATGGTCCTTGCCACTTCTAAGGGGTGTAACCCAGTGCGAACCCACAATAGAATCTCTGTAAATGACCAGATAAGCCCTATCCATAGGCAATAATTTCAGAGTCAACCAATGGTTCCTAGAACCCAATCTTCCTTCCTAGTATTCTTAGGTTAAACTAGGTGGCGACTCTAGTCATATCCGCCTTATAGAGGCATCAGTCCGCGTGGAGCCCATCGAGAGCGGGTGTAGTGCACACTTGCACTCCCCTTTACGCTTTCTGGGAAAGACGGACGATTTAGTACGTATTTGAGGGATGCCAGAATAACGGGTTCTCACCCTCCACAGAATGACATTTCTAGGATCTAGGCTTTTTAGTCAGACCATATTTAGATGGACCCCCCTCATACCGAAAAATCACCCTCCACAGAATGGCGACTCTGCTGGGGAAAACTTGAGTAAGTTTTTCTCAAACTCAAGGAAGACTGAACTCCATTCAAAATTGTCGGGACTTCCCACCTCTTTCAAAACCTTCATGAGATTCTTTTCAAAGCCTTTAGGATTATTCTACTCCACACTTTGAGTGTGTATCTGATGAGGACAGATAGGACTTATTAGATCCTCAACAAACATGACAACAATTGGGTTAATCATTAGCTCACGATTAGAAAGAGACACTTAGGACTGAATGAAGCTAACTTCCCTTTAGGTTAATAAATAACCAATGTGGAATCACTAATCTCAAGATAAAACACTTAGTACATAGGTTGGTGCTAACTTCATTTGGTTTATTTACTGCTTTCATATTTATTTTGCGATTGTGGGGTGCATGGGTGGGTAGCTTAGGACATGCATTCCTCTGTGTCACCCGATTTACCCACGATGTCACGGGATCCCGACCGGTCCACGGTTGATTCCCCATGAGCTAGGGTCACTCTCTCAGTGAACAAACCCACGAGGCGGTACGGTCTCCGACCAACACCTTGAGCTCATGATCCAAAAATATCCTCCATTATCCGAGTCAAAGCTAGCATATAGTGAACTCTGAGCCTTCAGTGTCCATCTACCTGGTCCGGTGTCTAAAACGGGTTTATGGGAGTCACCCCCTTGTATGCCGCCTGTCTGACCGTCCTTCTGCCTTACCCTGAAGATTGCATGGGCTCAGTTCTCCATTGTTCATCTGCACCACGGGTGTCTCTAAAGCCCAATGTCACGCTACACGTCCATAGAGGATCCCGTATTTACCGGATACCCATACATGGCACAACGTAGTCAGTGAATAATTTGGACTTTAGACACACTTGACCGTGCAGGTGACGAGAGACCCGTTCCCATACAATATTTCCCCGAGTTTTCCGAAAAGTGGGGTGTTGTCGGATCATCACTGGCCGTGGCGTATGTTTCCTTATCATCTCGGGTGTCCTGACCTTTCGAACTTAAGCACTCCGGACTTTCTTGATAACGTGCCCCGCAAAGGCATACCAGAGAAAAAACCCGAGAGATGAACAGTGAAGGGACGATGGTTCCCCCGGTGAAACGGAATCATAATTGACCTGGAAAGTGATTATCCCAACATTAACACTTACAGCTCCACATCAAATATAGCCACGATTTACTTTATGCTATACATGTGTGCAAACCACTTTTTCAAACCAGTCTGTTTTAGAACGTTCGGAATTCTCTTTCACATATCTTTTAAAGAGGTTTTACAAGTGTTGGGGTAAAACGTGTATTGCAGCAAGTGTACTGGTCAATCGTAGCAAGTTTTCCTAGGTAGTATTCTCTAGGTTATCGAACCAAAGGAGGCTGTGTCTAGTTTAAGTCTTTAATCTAACTAATAAACTATAGAAAAATAACAATAATAATCGGGGGTTTGAATGCAGAAAATAAATAAACTAAACTAAAACAAAAACAAAAAACAATTAAAAGTGAGTTTCTAATAAATCTAAAAAGTGAATCCTGGTTTACTACTTCTCCCTAGCTTATCAATTCCCTTCCTGAGTTTTCTAATTCTGATTGCAACCTCAGATCTAAATTAATCTAAAACCGGTCTCCCGCAAGATAGATCCTTACTAGTAATTCCCAAATCCTAACTCTCGTTACGAATTTACAAATCAACTAGTAGCATTAACAAATCATCTGGTTTCTAGTCAGCTAATCCCCAGGAATTGCCATCTGTAGTTTCACTGGTAAATTCCTATGGTCTAATGAACGCCGCAGTTCTCACTTGTAAGCAATTCATACCAAATAAACTCAAGCAATAATTAATCACAAGAGAATATCATGAATAACTAGGAACAAAACTACAATCTGTATAAAATTTATATTTAACAACTCAGGAAGTAAAATAATAAACTAGTTATCCATAATAAACCAGAAATCTAACAACTACTCAGACATCGGAGACAAAGAAATAATAACAATGTTTAAGAGATTAGAAAACATCATCTAATTGTGGAACGATAACGAATTCGGTCTCTGTCTTCTACTCCGGTCTGTCAGAACTGACTGTTGCTCCCTCTCTTCTGTTGTCTCGAACTTACTCTGCGGCTAGGGTTACCCATTGTTTTCTCGAATTATATTCTTAGCATATATATATGGCCGAAGCCACTCGCGTGCAGCCGTTGCTGAATTTGTCCATGGGTGAATATGATATTGTCTTCGTAATCAGAAACCAACCCACGTGAATGTAAATGTTCAGCCCGATGTGATTAGTCAATTAATGACTAATTGATTTGTCCTCCCAGCCTTGTTCACGTCAAATGTCTGCGCCACTGAAGTATGCATGGCCCATGCGTGAGTAATTGGTCAGCCAAGCAAATGTCTGCTCGACAAGGTCAAAGGTCACGGCCCATCATGTGTAAGCCCGTGAGTGCATGGCCTCGTCCAACTCATGTCATGCGTAAAACTGTATTCTTCAATGTGGCTAGGGCATAAATACGAAACAACACTCCTGCCAAATTCTTTAATGTATGTGCATGGCGCATGTGCATGGCATTCATCTCCAGCCCACGTGCAGCCATAGTTCAAGAGCGGCCCATGGGTATAAGTCAGTGCAGCGATGCATGTGCAAACAATATAAGGTGTCGGCCCAAAGATATTGCGAGTGTTATTGTAGATGTCGGTCAATAATACATCAATCAATTCGGCCCAACTTCCCACATGTATCTAGACCCTTTTCTTCAGTATTTTTACCTGTTTTAACATAAAATCACATGTGAGGAGTAATTTTAATATTTAACATAATTAAGCACTTAAGTGGGGAAATATATAACATGATAGCTTAAAATAATAAACAATAAAGTATATAAATATAGATAAATTCCCCACTTATCAACTACCCCACACTTAGCTTTTGTTGTCCTCAAGCAAATAAAGAATATAACTGCTCCAAACCGAAACATTAAACTCCAGGATTAAACATAAGCAGAAGTAAAACAAGCAAAATGACAATCAGAAAAATCAGTCTGCTATAAGCCATCAGTTTTCTCAAACAGTGAATAGAGAATAATTTAATAAAAGCATGAATAGACTGAATTGTAGAAACTGAAACACATATTAGCTTAGGACCTTCAACCAATTTCATTCCATTACCCCTTGGATGACAAGGGGTGTGAAGTAATGCCTTATTCCGCAGTACCTTTCAACACCACGCACTCATGATCAAAAACTAAAAAAACTGCAATTAAATATTTCGCATGCAAAAACTTTTCTTCATCAAGAAACAAAAACAAACGATTTATTTAATTAATTGCATAATTCTTCCTTCACCCAGACTTTTCTCTTTATCCATGTAACGGCTTTGGGCCAACTATCCCAGATCACGAGATCTTAGGTAGATAGGATGATAAAGCACCCGAGGACTTAATAACCAGATAAAGAGGCCTGATTCGGTTTAGGAAAATTTTGATCAGAGGAGTGCCTTGCCTTATCCTTTCATTCCAAACATTCATATCATTCCCAAGATCCAAAGCTAAACGCATTTAATCTCCACAATCAGCCAATCCATCAAGTTTCAGTGAAAATAGAGTAAATTTAAGAAAAACAATTCCGGATTGACAGCTTTTAAGCAGATAGATTTTTTAAGGTCGTCATCAGGCTCAATTTCAAACTTCCACAGATATTTTCACCCAAAATTCAACAAAAGCTAGTGGTCTGAAGTGATAACTGAAGGTCACTCCCTACCCCACACTTAAAATTAATCAATGTCCTCATTGTGTGACAAGGCAGGAGTGAAAAACTTTGAGCACGCAGAAAAACATTTATGTCCAAAGGGAACACAGCAGAGCAGTCATTAGCCATAAACCAAAATTAAAAGAAAATTAAAACTAAAACTAGGACTCCCCTAGATTTTGTTGTTGTTGCATATGTAGAACGACCCCACCCCACACTTGAGCTTTGCTCAAGTGTTGCAGCCTGGTTGCAGTATCATCATGAAGAATTCATCTGAAAGAAATACACTAAAAGCAACCAAAAACTACAAACAGAGTTAAGAGTTAGTAAACAACAAAACCAGGGAAATAACTACAAAAAGAAATTAAAACCAAAATTAAAAACTAACAAATAAAATATAACACTGGGTTGTTGCCTCCCAGCTAGCTGTCCTTCTTTAACGTCTTTGGCTAGACCATACCTCCCTAAGGTCAACCAGGATCGAATATGAAAGTCGATGTGGGCTTCAAAGGGTGGGTGGGGCGGGCATCAAATATCTTCATAAAACGTCCCCGATCAAATGGAAATAAAACCTCAACACTCCAAATATAACAGTGTAAACTCCACCGATCATGCGTCAGGTGGTTGTGTTGAGGTGGGTGATCCTTGATGTGAAGATCACACTTTGGCTGGTCCTCCTCAAATTCAAGGATGTAAACATCCTTGTCATCTGGTGAAAGCTCAAAGGGAGAACCAATAGGAACATCAACTTCAACAGGAATCAAGGGCTCCTTGAAGTCGATGAGGTAACTCTGCTCTGATGGCTCATCAGCAGGTGCAAGAAGGTCAACTGGAAAACTCTCTGGCTCAGGTACAGGTGTAGAAGGAATAGACTGGATAGCTTCATGAATTGTATATATCTCTAACTCTGTAGATTCATCGAATTGCTCAATCTCTAGCTCTGGTGTCTCCATGATCTCCACCTCAGGTGTGTTAGTAACTTCAGGGATCGTTAGATCAAGCTGCGTACCACTCCACTCAGCTACTGCAGTAAGTTGTTCGATCTCAGGAACCGGTTCACATCCAAGCTTTTGTGATATTTCATCTAGATTGGCTAGAATTCTTGCATGACTTTCCGCATTACTTTCACGCAGCTCTTTCATATCCATCATCAAGGCCTCATGCCTAGCGGAGTTTGATTCGCCATGTTTTTTGTTAAAATCTGCAAGAGCAGCTACCAAGCTAGATAGATTACTTTGACATTGTGAACTCTCATGTTCCCCTCCATATGTCTGGCAGATAACCCACTGGTTGTAACTTTGTGTAGGATAATATTGTTCGGGAGACGGTCGTGCTTCAGGAGGACTAGATGATATAAAACTTCTTAGAGCATCCCCCAAACTTGAAGAAACAACTGGACAATAAGCACGCTCGTGGTCTCCTCCACACCTTTCGCATACAACCCATTGGTTGTAATATCCAGGCCAACCTCCTGGCGGATTGTAATATCCAGCCATCAAATCAAAGTACCTCAAAATAGAAAGAAAAATAAATTATATACATAAAGAAGAAAATAAAAATAAAATATGTACATAACAAAAAAAATAAATTAAAAAAACAACAATAAATAAAATCAAACTAAAAAAACAAATTAAATTAAAGTAAACATCAAACGCACAAAACAGACAAAACGTAAACTAAAAAAAAATCATAAAAGAAAACAAAAATAACTAAAGAGGGAACGATCTAATTATACTACCAGCTAACTAATAGCGATTAACAATTAAACATAAAGTAAAACCAATCTGAAAAGTAATCTAAAAAAAATGAATAAAAAACAAACCAAATTAAATAGAAATAACGATCATTAAAACAAAAACAAAAATTAACCTAAACTAAACCAAGCAAAATCAACGATGAATGAATACTAAACACATTAAACAAAATAAAACAAAACACAATCAAACTAACCAAAACAAAATAAAATAAATAAAATAAAATAAAAATAGAATAAAGACTAAACTAAATAACCGTGCCTCCCCGGCAACGGCGCCAAAAACTTGTTGGGGTAAAACGTGTATTGCAGCAAGTGTACTGGTCAATCGTAGCAAGTTTTCCTAGGTAGTATTCTCTAGGTTATCGAACCAAAGGAGGCTGTGTCTAGTTTAAGTCTTTAATCTAACTAATAAACTATAGAAAAATAACAATAATAATCGGGGGTTTGAATGCAGAAAATAAATAAACTAAACTAAAACAAAAACAAAAACAATTAAAAGTGAGTTTCTAATAAATCTAAAAAGTGAATCCTGGTTTACTACTTCTCCCTAGCTTATCAATTCCCTTCCTGAGTGTTTTCTAAATTCTGATTGCAACCTCAGATCTAAATTAATCTAAAACCGGTCTCCCGCAAGATAGATCCTTACTAGTAATTCCCAAATCCTAACTCTCGTTACGAATTTACAAATCAACTAGTAGCATTAACAAATCATCTGGTTTCTAGTCAGCTAATCCCCAGGAATTGCCATCTGTAGTTTCACTGGTAATATTCCTATGGTCTAATGAACGCCGCAGTTCTCACTTGTAAGCAATTCATACCAAATAAACTCAAGCAATAATTAATCACAAGAGAATATCATGAATAACTAGGAACAAAACTACAATCTGTATAAAATTTATATTTAACAACTCAGGAAGTAAAATAATAAACTAGTTATCCATAATAAACCAGAAATCTAACAACTACTCAGACATCGGAGACAAAGAAATAATAACAATGTTTAAGAGATTAGAAAACATCATCTAATTGTGGGACGATAACGAATTCGGTCTCTGTCTTCTACTCCGGTCTGTCAGAACTGACTGTTGCTCCCTCTCTTCTGTTGTCTCGAACTTACTCTGCGGCTAGGGTTACCCATTGTTTTCTCGAATTATATTCTTAGCATATATATATGGCCGAAGCCACTCGCGTGCAGCCGTTGCTGAATTTGTCCATGGGTGAATATGATATTGTCTTCGTAATCAGAAACCAACCCACGTGAATGTAAATGTTCAGCCCGATGTGATTAGTCAATTAATGACTAATTGATTTGTCCTCCCAGCCTTGTTCACGTCAAATGTCTGCGCCACTGAAGTATGCATGGCCCATGCGTGAGTAATGTTGGTCAGCCAAGCAAATGTCTGCTCGACAAGGTCAAAGGTCACGGCCCATCATGTGTAAGCCCGTGAGTGCATGGCCTCGTCCACTCATGTCATGCGTAAAACTGTATTCTTCAATGTGGCTAGGGCATAAATACGAAACAACACTCCTGCCAAATTCTTTAATGTATGTGCATGGCGCATGTGCATGGCATTCATCTCCAGCCCACGTGCAGCCATAGTTCAAGAGCGGCCCATGGGTATAAGTCAGTGCAGCGATGCATGTGCAAACAATATAAGGTGTCGGCCCAAAGATATTGCGAGTGTTATTGTAGATGTCGGTCAATAATACATCAATCAATTCGGCCCAACTTCCCACATGTATCTAGACCCTTTTCTTCAGTATTTTTACCTGTTTTAACATAAAATCACATGTGAGGAGTAATTTTAATATTTAACATAATTAAGCACTTAAGTGGGGAAATATAACATGATAGCTTAAAATAATAAACATAAAGTATATAAATATAGATAATTCCCCACTTATCAACAAGCTTGTTCAATTTAAAGTCTCACCTTAGTTTTGCTCCCAAACATTTGGGGTTTTAAAACCCGTCACTTCATCCTTTAAAACCTTGTTATTTCCAAAACGATTTTCAAAAAATTGATTTCGAAAAACCCACTTTCTACAAATGAATTTCAAACAACATTCTTCACCAACATTCTTTCAAAATTGTTTTGAAAACACTTTTCAAGTTGTTTTTCACAAACGTATTTCAAAATAAATGATTTAGCCCCCATGTTGTGACCCGCTATTTTTGAAGTTCATCCCACCTTCAAGAGCAGCGGCCATTACCGTGGAGCGCACTAGTCATTTCGTGTTTTCACAGAAGTGGTGGATTTTCACAATGATTTTGTGCTCAATCATTCACCTTTCCTTTCTCAAAAATATCCCTCATTCCCCGCGACGGAGCAAACAAGGCAGCATGAAGATCACCTACGCGGATCGAGCCGGAAATCAGAGGCGCACCAACCCGTGGAGCTAGTCGAGCGACAAGAAAGCCAACACTAACCGTTCAAATATAAAATCAGAGTTGCACCAAACCGAGTCAAGTGACATAAAGACTAGCGACACTGATTCGAGTTCAAACTGTTAAAAACTCAGAAGAACACCAACCCGTTTTGCTTGATCACAGTACCGCTCCGCTGCAAGAGCCTTAAAACGAACAAGCAGCCGGTCAAGAGCCCGAAGATGAGCAAGCAGCCGGTCAAGAGCCCGAAGATGAACAAGCAGCCGGTCAAGAGCCCGAAGACGAGTGAGCAGCCGGTCAAGAGCCCGAAGACAAGCGAGCAGCCAACCAGGAGCTTGAGCGTGAGCAGTCAGCCAGAAGCCCGAAGACGGACCAAAAGAGTTCAGAAGAAGTTCAGCTCAAAATTCCCCCTTTTAATGACTTTAAGGATTGATGATGTATAGGTTCTTCCCTATGATTCTTTTCTCTCTTGTCCATTTCTAAATAAATTGTATGTATAGGTTCATTCCCTCTGAATTTATTTAGATCAATGTGTATAGGGTTCCCCACTCCCTACTTTATTTGCGAATGACCGAGCATCAAAATTCCTACCGAGAGAATCCACCACTTCGAAAACACGTGTTTTTAAAAACTTTTTTCTAAAACTTGATTTCTTTTAGCACATACGATTTGCTTCTTTCCATTTCCGATCAGTTCACATGCATTAATCATGCATGAATCACGCTCACCTCAGAAAAATTGCATAATCACATGTTGCATTCCCAACAAATCACACACAAGCATTCATCCCATTTTTTCAAAGCATGCTAACATTCACATTTGTCATATTCTTTTTTCTGTTATAATGATTGTGTTTGCAGGTGATAACCCGCGTTTACCCATGAGTGACAGCATGACCCTCGAAGCGATAGCAAGAAATACCAGAGATTCAAACATTTTCCCATTCAGCTACCATGTACATAGAGACCAACAACAACAAAAAAGCAAATCCCTAAAAAAAACTGTACATCCGAAAGTCCAAAAACATTGTACATCCAAAAATCCAAAAAAAAAAATCATACCTTCAAAAATCCCAAAAATACAGTCACTGTCATATCGCGGGACCACCATGCGGGAGTGGTCACTCCCTAAAATTCCAAAGCCCCAGGAGCTAATCATCATCCGAATACCATTTTGAAACAGTTTCTCTCACATCGTGCCCAGCATTTAGACCATCTTCAGGCTGACATTGACGGGATGAGCTTCATGGATCATCAACTGGAATCGACTCAAGCGAGACTAGGTGTAGTCTCACCGCTCATGCATTGCATAAAAAACATTCAATCAAAGTTCAAAAGTCAACCGTTTCCATCATCATTTTCATAATCTCATGCATCCTATGCGTAGTAATTCCATATTACCACACAATATATTGCACTGTAGATAGTTGCATTTGCATACTCCCGTATCGAAACGTCGTCTTTGGCAAAAATCTTGATTGATTGTTTGAATAGAGTGCGTGAACCGCTAAACTCTCGACCCGTCAAGGAACACAAGGGTCAAATCAAAATCAGCACCACAAACCAAGTGAGTAGTGTGCGAAGAGCAGTATTTTCTCTTGAATTTCAAATGAGGGTATTGGACCATCCACTGAGCGATGAGGGAAGATAGAGCGAGTCCATAGAGGTAAAACCATGAGTGACATGTGCATTCCTTCATCACATAGAGAGGCACAATACATAGTGAGATCAATGTCGATATACAGGATATGAACTGTGATTCATGCAAAGATCTGAGAATAGTAAGAAAACAATCATTGACTAATGAGAATGACGAGGCACTTAGGAATAAAAATCTCCACAAAACCAAAAATCTTTGATTGCCCTGTACATAACCCTTTAGTGAGCCCCGCTGAGCCTTTCATGAAAAACTCTTTCTTTAGAAACTCCACAACATGCCAACCCACGTACATATACTTACTTGCCCTTGCAACAGAGGATCTCTAAGGAGCCGGAGCCATGGCCCCTCCCCACCATCTTTCACAAACACAATAAATGAAATGTTTGAAGAAATCAGTGAGTCAATGCAACTCTCTCCAAAGCCAAACACCAAAAAAGAACACCAAAAATGTTCACGAAGATCGATGAGTCAGTGTAACTCCAAAGCTCAGCCAAAATACAAAGCAGAGAATGCTTGAGAAAGTTGATGAGCCAAATGCAATTTCAAAACAAAATGAGAAGAAAGTTCAAATCGAACACCAGAAGAGGCAAGAAGAAGAAATCCAAATCAGAAGGACCAATGATGTCCCGATGAAATCAATAAAGGTTATCAAAACCAGTCTAATCATTCCACCCATGGCGAAGGCGAAACATATCCTCTGTTGCACAAAAACTCCACAATTCCCAAATAAATCCGCCAGTCCCATGTGACATACATCATACCCCTCAGCCCCGTTATAACCCAATAAAAGACCTCTGACTCGTTAGTTGATGAGCGTTAACTGAAAAGTATCGGATCTGAAACATGAATCATAAGCTTCATACTTGTTATCAACATGTCCCGTCATCCCAAAGGGACCATGAGTGGAAGAGTGTGACCTTACCCCACAAGGTCTTTCGAGTGCGAGTGACTCTTTGATCGAAGCACCAAATCATAAACAGCTAACCCCATTGCAATTGAGGAATTTGTGAGGATTGGAAAGTCCAGAACCTCAAAAAGGAATTCTAAGGAAAATACTGCTCCGAGCATCGAGAGTATCATCACATCATTATCACACACGACCATACTCACGAGAGATTGACCCACATCCCTCCATGAGAGGAAAGTGATTCACGCCTTCGAGCTCAACAATCACTCGTGATCGAACCGAAGATGTCTTATATTCGTAAGCCTCACATTAATAGAGATAGGACCGTACCTTCTCTCGAAAAACTGCACATGCATTTTGCATCTCTTCTTGCATTTAGTATTTGCATGCATCATAACCACTTCATTTTCAACATCCGACTGGTAAGAACTCCACCCAGTCTCGCTGAAAGTCGACTTCAGTTGCAGTTGTTGAAGCATAACTTTTGATGTCAACCAGAGCCATCCCGAGCCATCATCGAGCTATATCTTGCCTCTTCGGAGCCATCCCGGGCTATCACCGAGCTACATCGAACCATTCAAGAGCTATCCGGAACCACACGAAGACCATCTCGGAGCCATCCACTGCCATACTCAATCCCTATCGACACCGCTTCTAAATCCAATCTGGAGCCATGCGAGAGCCATCCTCAAAACTTTGAGACCATCCCTAAAGCTACACAGTGGCCATCCCAATAGTATGAGAACAATATGAGAGCCACCTCAAACGGAGCCATTTTGTCACCAGGGCCTTGCCTACAAAGTTTCGAACTACGTATGGTCTGATCTCAATACAGAATTGAGTACGTAGGCAGCCCGCCAAGGGTGCGACCACCTCGAAGGCGACAATCCCCTTTCACTCCTCGCTATCATCAAACAGAGCATCCCGGAATCATGACGGAGCCATCTCGGAGCCATGATCAGGACTACACTGAAGACATCCAACCATGTTTGGTTATTCAGAATGATAACAAGTCCACCCACAGCAAATCCATCAGATGGAGCCAACCGATCAGTCACCTCGAACTTCAACAACCGCATCAAGACCATCGACCATTCTCAAGTTCACTGCCATATCAAAACCCACCAACCACCCCGGACCGTTGGCCACACCAGAGCCATCAGTGCATACCAGAGCCATCGGCGTAACCCGGAGCGACCACTGCATACCGGAGCCATCAACACACACCGGAGCCATCATTTCACCGGAGAAATCAGTGCAAACAGGAGCAAACAATGCATGCTAGAGCCATCAATACATGCCAAAGTCATCTCAAAGTTTTGAAGCACCTGTGGAACCATCAGCTCACACGAAAATCTACATCCACAAATAGGGAGTTTGATTCAATTAATACATCGGTTAATCACCTCACATCACATATCATCTGCATATACCCACAAAATTTGCTCACTATCTAATGCATCTTCACACCCGCTAGACAGCTATTGCGCTACTAGTGCGGTCGAATTTTTCATTTTACACCTGCTAGACAGCTATTGCGCTACTAGTACGGTCGCCTTTCGTTTTACACCCGCTAGGCAGCTATTGCGCTACTAGTGCGGTCGAATTTTTCATTTTACACCTGCTAGACAGCTATTGCGCTACTAGTACGGTCGCCTTTCGTTTTACACCCGCTAGGCAGCTATTGCGCTACTAGTGCGGTCGAATTTTTCATTTTACACCTGCTAGACAGCTATTGCGCTACTAGTGTGGTCGAATTTTTCGTTTTACACCTGCTAGACAGCTATCGCGCTACTAGTACGGTCGCCTTTCATTTTACATCCGCTAGGCAGCTATTACGCTACTAGTGTGAAGCCGCCCTTTTTCCTCCACTAGGCAGATATCACGCTACTAGTGCGAGATCGTTCATTTTATAACCCGCTAGGCAGCTATTACGCTACTAGTGCGGTCCCGCCCTTTTTCCGCCACTAGGCAGCTATTACGCTACTAGTGCGAGATCGTTCATTTTATAACCCGCTAGGCAGCTATTACGCTACTAGTGCGGTCCCGCCCTTTTTCCGCCACTAGGCAGCTATTACGCTACTAGTGCGAGATCGTTCATTTCATAACCCGCTAGGCAGCTATTACGCTACTAGTGCGGTCTCGCCGTTTTTCCCTCCACTAGGCAGCTATTACGCTACTAGTGCGAGATCGTTCATTTTATAACCCGCTGGGCAGCTATTACGCTACTAGTGCGGTCCCGCCCTTTTTCCGCCACTAGGCAGCTATTACGCTACTAGTGCGAGATTGTTCATTTCATAACCCACTAGGCAGCTATTACGCTACTAGTGCGGTCCCGCCGTTTTTCCTCCACTAGGCAGCTATTACGCTACTAGTGCGAGATCATTCATTTTATAACCCGCTAGGCAGCTATTACGCTACTAGTGCGGTCCCGCCCTTTTTCCGCCACTAGGCAGCTATTACGCTACTAGTACGGTACTCCATTAAAGTATTATAGGCTCGTCATAAGTCATATAGCTAGATGTCAAGAGGTCTAGTTGAGGCACTCCTAAGTCCTCGTACTTTCAATCGCATTCTAGGCCCGTCATAAGCCCTAGGACTGGATATCAAGAGGTCCAGTTGAGGCACTCCTAAGTCCTCATGCACCTTAAACCAAATCGGATTGTTAGTATTATAGGCTCGTCATAAGTCCTATAGCTAGATGTCTAGTTGAGGCACTCCTAAGTCCTCCTACTCTCAATCGCATTCTAGGCTCGTCATAAGCCCTAGGGCTGGATATCAAGAGGTCCAGTTGAGGCACTCCTAAGTCCTCGTGCACCCTAAAACCAATCAAATTGTTAGTATCATAGGCTCGTCATAAGTCCTATAGCTAGATGTCAAGAGGTCTAGTTGAGGCACTCCTAAGTCCTCGTACTTTCAATCGCATTATAGGCCCGTCATAAGTCCCCGTGCACCCGCACCTATAAGAGCACATCATAAACCGCAGTGAGAATTTTTGGCGCCCCGTCAACCTTGATCCAATTCTGCAAGGGCTTGCAAAATTGAATCAAGGGGAGCCATCTGTAGACACCAAAAATTCTCACCCCATAAAGCAAATTCCAGAACAAGAAATACAATAAGAGGGGTCGTCGCCTTTCTTTTTCAAAACGTATTAGCGTGCGTGCTGAAACGAAACCATCATCTTAAAGCATTTCATAAAAACATGATTTTCTGAAAATGAATTTCCAAATGACAATCCGGTTTTAAACCCATCCCTTTTGTCTCATTGTCTATTCGCTTACCCATCAGTTTTATTTTATTTTGTTACTTCTTCATCTTATTTATTGCTACTTTTAATTGTCGTCTAGCATTTATTTTTCATTTTATCATAATCATTCGCATTGCTACAGCCCAACCAGATGAGGCCCATCTTCCTAAAACCCGTCCCGGTTGATTCCTTCTTTAATCCAAATGCCCAGCCCGATTCGATCACTCTCAAAACCTACTGTTCCTCTATAAAGGGACAAGCTAAAAAACTTAAGCAGGCAGGGTAGCCGTCTCTCTTTCGTCGGTCTCCCTCCATCTTCACTCTCTCGATCGCCACCATATACAAGCAGAGCCGATTTCTTCTTCCCCGACCTTCATCTCTCTCTCGTTCATCCACTCTTCTTCTTCTCGATCTTCAAACAAAAAAGGCCCTAATGTAGCAACCAAGCTACCGCCACCATTATCATCATCTTCAGTTTTCCTCCGCTCTGTATCTTCGTCCACCGCCGCTCCTTCATCTTCTTCATCACGGTATTTTTCTTCTCAAATTGGCGAGCCAGAACATGCAGGCCCTTGTCTCCCTTGCTTCCTTTAACGCGTTTTCGGAAATCTCTCAACCCAAACTACGAACAAGGGACATCTTCGTCTCCTCCATATTCATCTTCAAACCAGAGCGAGCGTAAGTCATCATCTTGTTTTGTCCAATCCCGAATCTGTTCCCTCCCTCCCGGTTTTCTTTCTCTTTTCATCGTCTCTTATCGAATTTCTCTGCCAAGTGAGCCAAGTCGGCGATGGTCAGAGGAACGCTGCTCTATCGGGATTCCGTTCCCGAAACGTGAGTCAGCTCCTCCCCTCTTCATCTGTTATTTCATACTTGTTCCAGTATCGAAGCTTCTGATTCTCACTGTGCACACCAATCGCAACTGAGTTTCAAAACGTTTATGATTTTGACTTTCATGAAAACAATACGGGACATTCCGTAGGTTGTATTTGCACTTGCTCCTTCGTTATTCATGTCACCAAACGAATCCGAGAAGGGTGGCTGTATATGATAAGCGGCTTCGTCAGAATTGTTGATGCCAGTGTTGCCCACTTCTGTCCAGCCTTGGTTCGTTATTAATTCTGATTTCATTATGTGCCTGCTTGCTACCGGTTTTCTCCTCTATTCTGTTTATATATAGATCTGCATATATGCTCGAATGGACATAAAACTCTCATGAGTTCTCGTGTTCAAAGGAGTCGTGCATCAGAAATGCGAATGCTAGTGTTTTATATTGGTCGAACGGTTACTCTATGCTCTGCCTCGTTGTGCCTGTTCTCCTTTTTTTCATTAATCATTCGATTGATGTGTTATTCCATGAGTGGATAGGTTTCCACGGTTACTGGCTTTGTTTATCTGGTTCATGCCTCTGGGTCTCGGAGATGAGGCAGTTTCGTCCCACCCTGAGATTTAATTCTAAATGTTCATCTTCTTGTGCGGTCATTTTAAGCTTATGTATTCACGCTTGAGTTACCCCTCCTAATGGTGCTGCTATTCTTGCGTGGGTACCTGAAAGCCTGATCGATACTGATGCAGCGCAACGTAAACACCAAGTTTGATATGGGTCTTCAAACTCGAAATGGGTAAAAGCAAAGATACATGTTATTCTCTAATCTTGTTTGCCAACCGTTATATTCCTGACTGTGTGTCTTTGCGAGTCTATTCACTCGCCTGGAAAGGATACCGATCCTATATGCTTGCTTTATTTTCTGTAGTTGATTACATTGGCAAACTGACCTATCTCTAGTTTTCTGTTTGGCGTTGATTTCGTCCTCTGTCCAGCTGCGGATTGTTTTGCTTCCTTCATTCAGTGTGAACCCATGTTCTCCAACTCGCGTTTAATGAACGTTTGGCGTTACATTTGTGCTGGCTCAACTCACATCAGCTAGGTCCCCCGTGATTCTGTCTTGATTTTATTTCTTAATAAGTCTGTCACCGATGAGTTTCGGAAGCTCCCATGGAAAGAATAGTTCTCCATTCCGGTATTTTGCCCAAGTCTATTCGTTTTACAGGACATCAGGTGTAATGTGTGTTCATGTGTAGATTATGTGTATACTCAGATTATCTGTCATACTCTCAAATCCCACTGCGCTCTAAGTTTTTTATGATTAAGCTTGTGTAAATATGTGTTTATTGCTCAGTTTTTTTTGTTTTACCTTAATAACGGCACGCTGGTAGCAAACCTAAAAGGACGAAACGTTAATCTTCTCCTTTTTATATGCTGACTTGTACATCTTTCCAGGTTCGTAGAAGGAAAAGAAATAAAGAAATGGATTAGCAACTTTGGTTTGGGTTTTAATAAAGTTGGTTGGAAATTTGTTATCGAGGAGCTATATGTCATTTAGATACACAAGCAAATGTATATACCCAAAACATTGTGATTTCAGGTCATGTCATGTTACTTGGTTGTTTATTTTCAGTCTCATTTATGATTGTCTGTATTATATGTTCATATTATATAGACTGGTTTGGCAATTGTTGGGTCTAGCCCAATATAGAGGTCTAAGACATAGGAAACCCTAGACTGCCTTCTAGGTCGCCCATTTATTATGATAAGTCTTGGAAGGTACCCCACAACTAGCTCATTTCTATTTGTTGGTGGGGAGCAATACCATCCAAAATTTTGAATGTCTTTTAAAGCCTTTGAGGGTACCCCACAACTAGCTCATTTCTATTTGCTTGGTGGGGAACAATACCTTCCAAACTTTTATAGCCTATCCCAAACCATCCCTAATTTCATTAAAAAACTTTACCAAAAAAAAAGAGAATAAATTCAAAATTCAAATTCAAATTCAATTCCAATCTGGCCCAAATAAAAAGACCAATCCAGCACCAAAATCAATAAGGCCCATTCGGCCCAATTTTCAAAGATCCAAAACAAAAACCCAATTCGAGGCCCAAGCCCAAATCTCAACTTTGGCCCAACAAGTCCAAAATCAGTCACAAGCTCAAAACAACCCCATAAATCATTTCAACTCATCTCTACTATCAAATCAGTCCATCTTTACTTCCAAAAACTAGCCCAATGGTGAAGCCCACTTCAACCCAAATTCAAAAGACCCCCTTCGGCCCAAGCCCATTTCAACCCAAGGCCTAATTCGGCCCAAAAAGCCCTTCAGGCCCAAAAAACCCAACTTTGACTCAGTCTAACTTTGACCTCGACCCAACTTTAACCTGGTCCAATTTGACCAATCTAAACTTTGACCAATCTGAACTTTGACCTTGACCCAACTTTGACCTGGTCCAACTTCGACCTCGACCCAACTTTGACTCGGTCCAACTTTGACCAATATGAACTTTGACATTGACCTAACTTTGACCAGCCCAAGTTTGACCTTGACACAACTTTGACTCGATCCCACTGACTCGGTTTAACTTTAACCCGACCCTTTTCCAACCCCACCCAAATTCAATTCAAATCCAAATTCAATTTAAGCCAAATTCAATTCAAATCCAAATTCAATTCAATTCAAGCCCAATCCAATTCAATTCAATTCCATACTCATTCAAATCCAAATTCAATTCCAAACTCATTCAACTCCAAATTCATTTCAATTCCAGTTCAAATCAACATTCATTCAACCCCGATTCAACTTCGATTTCAATTCTATTTTAATTCTATTCCAATTTCTCATACACTCTAAATGTCTCATAGACCCGAGCGTCTCACAGACTTTGTCATTCCAATGATTCGAATGTCTCACAGACCTGAGCGTCTCACAGACCCGAGCGTCTCACAGGCCCAAGCGTCTCACAGACTTTGACATCTCAAGATTTCAAACGTCTCACAGACCCGAGCGTCTCACAGACTAGCATCCCAAACCCGAAACTTCTCAAAACTCCGAACCTTTCTAATCTCAAACACCTCAAATATCTTCAAACCCCACAAACATCCAAACTTCCATAACCCAAATATTCTGAACTACGTAAGGTCTGATCTCAATAGGGAGTTGAGTACGTAGGCAACCCACACAGGGTGCGACCCCACATCAATCAAAATGCCATTTTCACTCGGCCATCTCACCTCCAAACAACCATGTATTGTCTCACAGACCCGAGTGTCTCACGGACTTTGTTATCCCAATGATTCGAATATCTCACAGACCAGAGCATCTCACAGACCCGAGTGTCTCACAGATTTTGACATCTCAGGATTTCAAATGTCTCATAGACCCGAGTGTCTCACAGACTACACCACCCCACACATCAATCATTTCTAAAACCCCCAAACATCAAAATCTCCAAAAAAATCCTGAACTACGTAAGGTCTGATCTCAACATGGAGTTGAGTACGTAGGCAGCCCATCTAGGGCGCGACCCCATTCCAAACAAAAAAAACCCCTTTCCCCCTTTAAGGTGGCTCTCATATCTTTCGAAACGCTCAAACCTTCTTCGGCTCCCACAAACTTCAAACTATCAGACTTTAAGTCTTGTTCATTCACTCAACCTCAAACTTTTCTCAAATCTTCATTCATACTCATCCGAATTCATCAATCCTTTCATTTGGCGCTAGCTTGGGAGAGAAGCTCGTCTCATCCACTCGTTTTTCTCTCATCCTTTCCTAATCCTATCCTTGGCTTTTAAATAGATCTCTCCAAAAAGGTTTTGAAAGAGGGTAATTCCTGACAATTGGAGACCGAGGTTTCCTCGGGCACCAATCCGAAGTCGTGGTCCTTGCCACTTCTAAGGGGTGTAACCCAGTGCGAACCCACAATAGAATCTCTATAAATGACCAGATAAGCCCTATCCATAGGCAATAATTTCAGAGTCAACCAATGGTTCCTAGAACCCAATCTTCCTTCCTAGTATTCTTAGGTTAAACTAGGTGGCGACTCTAGTCATATCCGCCTTATAGAGGCATCAGTCCGCGTGGAGCCCATCGAGAGCGGGTGTAGTGCACACTTGCACTCCCCTTTACGCTTTCTGGGAAAGACGGACGATTTAGTAGGTATTTGAGGGATGCCAGAATAACGGGTTCTCACCCTCCACGGAATGACATTTCTAGGATCTAGGCTTTTTAGTCAGACCATATTTAGATGGACCCCCCTCATACCGAAAAATCACCCTCCACACCTTCAACTCTTGTAACTTGGGACATTGCTCGTAGTCGTGTGGCCCGCCGCATTGTGTGCAAGAAACATCAGGAGATGATAGCGGAGCATAGCCTGAAGGGGTTCTAGATCATCGTGAAATCATCGACTTTGCTTGGTGGGGGTAGGAATTCATGGTCATCTGCTCAACTACTTTCTGCAGGGTGCTTACTTTTGTTGCCTGCTGCGCATTGCTCTCCATGAGTTGCTCATGGCTTTTCATCAGCTGGTCAAATTTATTGTAACTTTCTCCTACGTGGTATAAACCTGGAGTGCCGCCTCTTGATCCACCTATGGCCCAGTCTCTGATCTCTTCACAGAGGGACTCTATCCCATTCAGAAACTGTTCTCCTGGCTTTTTCAAAATGTCAGCACCTAAAGAGGATAGTACCATTGTTTTGCACTGATTGATTAAGCCTTTGTAGAACAATTGAGATAATTGTTCTTTTGTGAGACCATGGTGAGGACAAGTAAGCAGTAGTCCTTTGAAACGGTCCCAAGTTTCACAGATGTTTTCCGACCCTGGCTGCTTGAAATTGTAGATCTCAGCAATCATTTCCAACGTTCGGCTCAGGGGCAGGAACTTGTCGTAGAACTTGGTGGCCATTTCATCCCAAGTACCAATGGTACTTGGTGTAAGGCTGTGATACCATTTACTTGCATTTCTCGTCAGGCTGTGAGGGAACAAGGACAGTCTTGCGTACTGGAGTACTGCGTCGGTCGCAGTTAGACTGTTGGCATGCTGCAGAAACTTGGTGACATGCAACAGTGCTTCGTCAGGACTAGAGCCATCGAACATGCCTAACTCCTTTACACATCGGATCTGATGATATGGCTTCAGCTTTTGTCACTCATCGTATTCGGATGGGGTAAGATGGGGAAGGATGATGGCAGGCTGTTGACCTTGGTTAGACGGCCTGTTGATGTTACGAACTGTAGCTGGTGAAGATGTTATATCTGCTTCCTGGTTAGATTCTATCACCGTGGTGGTTATGTTCTGTTGAGATCGTTTCTGCCTCAAAGTGCGCAGAAAGGTTCTCTCGATCTCAGGGATGTAGCCTACCGTATGATTGTTAATACTGACCGGAAGGCTGTGTGACCTGGTAATAGGCATTCACCACTCAAAACAGAAAGAGAAACTTGTGATGTGATAAAATAAATAGAAATAGGAAGAAATATGGAGGGGGAATTTAAACAGCTAAAAAGAAACAATTCAATAGAATAAAATAAAGAACTACTTTTTTTTAACAAGAGAAAATAAAACGAAAATAAATAAACATAAAAGAAATAAAAATAAATGTAGTTTAAGTAAATGATAAAATTAAAATAAAATAAAGAAAAAGGGCAGAATTTAAATTGCTGGAATTTAAATGACAAGGGAATTTAAATGACAGAAATTTAAATAACTGGAAAGTAAATGACATGAAATTTAAATGACTGGGAATTAAATGACAGAAAAGTAAATGACTAGAAAATAAATAACTGTAATTAATGCGATATTTAAATTGCTGGAATAATTAAATGACAGAAATTAGAAGAAATAAAATAAACAACAAACAAAATAGTATAAACAAAATATTAACAAAATAAAGAAAACAGAATATTATAATATAACAGGTGAATTATCCGGGGCTTAGGGACTAGAATAAATCAAGTCCCCGGCAACGGCGCCATTTTGCAGACAGGAAAATGAGAGTGGTTGGAACTGGTGTATTTTAAACAATTGAGAAAGAAATTGATAACTCAAATATCCGTCGGGCTGCAAATAAAACCCGGTCGCAGTAGTATAGTAAGACAGAAGCGGCAGGGGTCAAACCGTGGGACTTATAGCGAAATAATATAGTACCTAAGCTTGTCACAAAAAGGGGGGAATAATTGACTTGTTTTTGTAAAGTAAAACAACAGATAAAATTAACTGAGTGGAAGATAAATTAAACGGGACTCCGGGTTCAGGTTTATATAATTTGATTAATTATGCTATCTCTACCGGTTAATTATAATAGTTTGGCAAAATTCCTGTTATTATTTTAAAGACTAAATCATAGACTCGAAAGACTTCGTTTACCAGAAAATGCTCGATCTAATCTAGATTTGAGCAAAACACATGTAAACGGATTAAGTGCGAGGAATTATATTTTGCATCTGAAATTACTAACTTATTTTATCAAAATAAGTTTTCCACAGATTTATCGATTAATTAACCTGTCTATTTATCACTGATCTGATCAAAATAGACTTTGTAAAGCATTCTAATAAATTCATGAAATTTATTAAAAGACGAGAGATAAGCTTTAATCGTAACAAACTGTATTTAATTAAACCGGTAAAAATATAGATTACATAATTATACAAACTACAGTATAATTTAACCTTCACCCGGAGTAAATCCTCTTAGCCCAACATAATTAAAAAGACAAAATAAAGAGTAAAAGAAATCATCTGGGAAAGATAATTAATTCAGCTCCACTATTTTAACTGCTAATATTTGGACAGAGGTTGGACAGAACAACGGTATGGAAATGGAATGTTTTATGCGATGAGGTGATGTGTGGATTTATGTGGACATTATGTAGGTGAGATGTATGATTTTTGGAGAGGAAATGGAGATTTTGTGGAGGAAAATGGCATTAGTTTGGGGGTGGAATGAGATATGTATTAATGGAGGGTTATAGGTTTATTTATAGTGAAAATGGGGTAAAAAGATAGTGTATGTCGGTGTGCGAAAGGATAAAATAATTTATCCTTTCACACCATGTCGATGGTGTCCTGTACGTGCTCATTTTTGACGTGTCCGAACCAGTGTCCGGACCAGCCTGGTTCGGACATGTCGATTTTATGCGGAGCGCGCTCCACGTGTGTGCGTCCGGACCAGCTCATCCGGACACTAGTCCGAACGAGAATTCATTTGCCTCTAAAATATTCGTTTCAGCTCCGATTTAATCCCCGTTTGTTGCGTTGGAATCCTCATGAGTAAATCTACTTAATTACATGGATTTTTCCTACATTGAACATATAAAATGCATTAGTTCATATCAAAACATAAATCTTAGGAAAAAACGCATAATAAGTGGGAAACATGTGCTTCAGATATTGCAATTCATAAGGTATTTAAACCCTAAAAGTCTATATGTTTTGCACTTATCACATTTCTATTTATTTTAAACTTTTTATGATTCTAATTTTTTATACTTTTATTTATGTTTTTAAATTGAATTAAAATTTTAATTGATCTTTAATTTTTATGTGTATTTTGTTCATATTTTAAATTAAAAAAAAATTGACCATAAACCCGTGAGGTTATTGCGGGACATATGGTGCGAGGGTAAAATTAGGATATGAAAAATATAATATATCAGAATCTGAACTGAAGGGCATCTTGTAAAAAAATTGAAACCTCGGGGGTATATCGTAATGAAAATGATACCTCAGGGGTATATCGTAAAAAAAATGAAACCTCGGGGTAGCTCATAATGAAAATGAAACCTCAGTGGTATCTAGTGAAATTCGCTCAAACCTCAAGGGTATCTCATGAAATTTCTCTATATTTTTTTAACATATCGATTTCAAAACATAAAATGAATTATTATTGTTGTATGGTGTATTATAAACTGCATGGTGAATCAAATATGGTTGATATGTATAGATATATACATATTTAAAGTATAAACTTTTAAAGTTGTCAAAACATATTCATGATTTGTCTTGTTTTGAAGAGTTTGAACTCAGGTGAGCAATGATATAATTTTTTTCATTTTGGACTTATATATTAAAAGTTACAACTATTTAAAGTTAATATAGTAAAAATACAGCCTCAAATAAGTGGACTGTATGATGCTGGGAGTAGGGTTGTCAACGGGCGGGTTCGGGTCGGGTGACATCCACCCACCCAAAGTTGTTTCAACCCGCAGATCACCGAACCGACCCGTCACCCGAAAAATCACCACCCGTCACCCATTTCACCCGTCACCCGCGGGTGAAACGGGTGAACCCGTCACCCGTTTTTTTTTCCAACATGTATTTCTCACCCGTTTCACCTGCATTTCACCCGTATTTCACCCGTTTCACCCGCCTTTCACCCGTGTGGACCTGTCACCTGTTTTTTAGCATATATTTTTATTTTGTAACACTTATATAAGTTTAATTTTTTGCTAAAAAACATCCATATTTGTTTAATAAGATACAATATCAACTAATGTCAACAACATACTTAAAACATAGAGAATTAACCATGAAATAAGAATTTTTTTAATAATATATATATATATATGTATGCGGGTGATGGGTCGGGTGACCGGTGGAAAATTTTCACCCAATCCAACCCGTCACCCGAACCCATTTCACCCGTCACCTATTTTTCACCCATTTTTTGTGGAATTTTCACCCATTTTAATGGATGGGGTGAAATAGGCACCCATCATCCATTGTCATCCCTAGTTGGGAGCGGATAGGCCGCAACATCTATCGTCTGTCTTACCAGGATCATTTGAATTTTTTTGGCATTCATTTGAATTTGTAAATTGTAACTATAAGTCTATAAGCATTTTGCTGAATGGGAAAACGCGAAAAACAAAAAGACATATAATCTTTCTTACTTTCTTCCCGCCCGACTGGATACACACTATTTTCCAATCCAGAGTCCATATTTTCTCGTTCCCTCATCCTCTTCGCTAGCTTCCTTTTTGCATTGCCCTCACCGTGAAATTGGATTGGATCCCTTATACCGTTGCCATCACCACCCGGTATACAACACTATCTTCTTGTCTCGCTTCGTCCTTGCTCTAATGAAAACCAAATCGTTCACGCCCTGACAGTGCGATTGATTGGATTTTTTTTTTTTACTTTACTTCTAGGGTTGTAATTAAGTTCGACTTCATTCTTTTTTGTAAGCTTTGGGAGGTACTCCTTGGAATTGTTATATGAGAGCAACCTTTGTTCTCTACCTGCTGATAACGAAATATAAATCTATAAGGCTAATTGGATCTCAAAACCAGGGAAAGATTGCTGCAATTTCAGGGTGATTTCCGCATAGGAAGATTTCTACTAATTCCGCTGTCTTACGAAATTATATTTGTGAAATTTTTGGGTGTTTCGTGTAACTATCAATGGTTTGCTATATTGTGCTAAAACCTGGAGTGCAAAAGGGAAGATGGAAACTGCTCCTCATCCCGGGAAGAAGTGACCTTTCTTTTGGAATTGGTTTTGGGCCGGATGATTTTTTGTCAAGTTTATGCTCGGATTTGCCGGATGTATGCAATGCCTGCTAAACTGAGTTTTGCTAAAGTCTAATATGTTCCTTACTTGTCTGCTCTTTACCTAGTTGCAGAAATGGAGGTTCAGAGATTCCAGTATTCTCGGCCAGTACACAACTCTATTGACCCGAAGGATTCCAAGTACTTACCTCGAATCAGCACTATTTTGGTTGCGTCAATGGAAGAGGCTAAAGACAAGATCTCCCAGATACAGTATATATTCTGCGATCAGCTATATCCTATAATAGAGAACATAAATGCTGAAGCTAAGAGAGTCTCAGATGAGGAATGGAAATTGAAGGAGAGTATCCTGCTAAATCAAATAAACCAGCTTCAAAATGAAAAGGCAAGCGCAGTTAGTGAGTGCAACTTCCTGAAGCAGTTGAAGAACGAATGGTATGATATGATAGCTGAGAAGGAGTCACTGCTGTTGAAAAAAGATAGGCAGATAGAAGAGGAAAAAGAAGTGCAGCGCAAACTCTGTTATCTGGTGGCTGCGAAGCGCTCTGATGCTGAGCATAAGGATATGCTTATTAGGAGATACAAAGATAGAGTAGCCTCTCTTGTGGAAGAAGTAGAGGAACTCAAGGAAAAGAATGGTCTACTTGCTAGTGCACTCGAGAAGAAGAGTGAGGAATTGATTAAACGAATCAACACACACTCGAACTTGTTAGATGAGGTTGAAGTTCAGAGAGAAAAGATTGCCAGAGCTGAAGAGTTGTTGCTTGATAAAGAGGAGAACCAGCGACTAGCAGCTAAAGTAAAACAGCTGCAGGTCAGCCTGGATGACCTTAATAGAGAGGTCAGAAAGAAAGATCTGGAGTTATATGATCAGAGTAAAATTCGGGAGAAGTTAGCTCAACAAAATGAGGAACACAAACTTGAAATAGTGAAGATGAGGAATCAATTGAATGTCCATCAGGGGCAAGATAGGAAACAGCTGTTTTCCGGAATAAAGGTCAAGGATGAAAACATTGAGGATCCTGAGACGAATAACTGTGCTGGAGGTTTTGAAAGAAGTGAACATTACAAAACTCTAGTCCAGCAGATTGATCTGAGAACCTCTGAGTTGCAGGCAGAGAAGCAAAAACGGCAAGAACTCTATACTGCTTATAAGAATCTCAAGTCCCAGTACAACTTCCTTTGCAGAAAGTTCAATCTTACGGCAGAAAATATGCTGCCTAAGCCCAAGAGTGAAGTAAACAGTCAAGTGGAGTATGATAGAATGGGTGCTACCTCTTCAGGTAAGTATCAAGAAACAAGTATTAATACTGTACCGTGTGATAAATAAATAATGCTTTATTGGTTAAGTACCTGCTCATTGGAGTTCTGGCATACTGTGTGGTATTCAGGATCATTAGAAGGTATCTATGCAGTGCAAATTTGATTAAATTTGTTCGCCCAGATTCAGGTGGTGCCTATTTTCAGTGGAAATGTGTTGAAGTTTATCAACTTGTACAATCATAAATCTGGTCATGATAATATATACACAAATCTGTTATCTGAAGTTGCTGTTGCATATTTTGTCAGCAGCCTATTGTCTAAAGAAAACCCTTCCTTATGTGATGTTTATAGTTCATCTGGGCTAAGTAAGTTGTTGAGATGACATTCTTGTTTGTTACAGAAACTAATGATCAAAGTAGTCCGCACGGTGGTGGTGGTGGTGGTGGTGGAGCCACACGAGAAAACATTCTTGTAATCAAGCAAGAAAATATCCAGGAGCGAACTCCAGTTCATGAGAAAGGTCGTGCATGCAGATCATCAGATCAACATAGAAGCTCCAAATCTCCGTCTACTATCAACTCTCCTCCGACCTCATCATCGAAATGGATAATCCCCGGAAAATCCATCCCATCAACCAGCAAAAAACGTCCTGCTTCCTCAGAGTGGAGAGAAACTCGGTCCCGTCAAGTTCCTCCAGGTGGCGGTGGTGATCCACATGATGACTTCCTCGATACTCCACTAGAAGCAATCAGGGGAAATCTAACTAAACCACCATTTAGAGAAGTAGATGCAAACGTTATTCCTCCTAGTCCAGCAGCTGCTAAGAACAAGACCAGCTATGACAACAGTTGTGACGATGACGATGAGACACAGGACATGAATGCTGAACAAGTAGTCCACCGCTCAAACCAACAATCAAATCTTCCAAATAGGGTTGACCGGAAGTCATTTAAGTTTATGGAACCTGTGAGGAAGAAAGCCAGCGTGATAACTTGAAAGGAATCGAGTGCAAACAGTGCAAGAAGTTTTATGAAGCAGTGCTTGAAGATGGAAGTAGGGATGGTGGAATCAGGTGTGAGCATCATGAAGGGGTGTCAAGGCATCGTTACAGGTACGTTCCACCTTTAACTCCTGAAGGATTCTGGAATATTGGGTTTGATTCTGAAGTTTAAGGTTAGGTGGTGACTATGATCAAGGTCAAGGTAGGTCGTGTGTATCTCGACGCAGGTTTATATTATATCTGCTGTAAATACATCAATCTTATTATTCATTCTTCATTTTTAGTTTTATCCCGGGATATATTTGAGTTCATGTTTAAATCCTGTTGTTCAGTATATAGTAATGAGGATGAACAATGAAGTGGGAATTTAATGTACTGGATCTGGAAGACACGTTATGTGTGGTTGTGGGGCGATAATACATACCCATTCGCTTACAGTTAACCATCTTAAACGTAGGTTGGTACGTTGATTAATTTTCGTCCCTGTATTAGTAATTTTATGTGAAAGCTGTCTACTAGTATTTGTAGTGATATCACTATCCTATATAGATTAATAATTGTGGGATTTCTTTCCAAAAAGTCATTGTCAAACCCTGATTTAGATTATACATGTATGTGCGTGAGGACAGGACAGGACAAGACAAGTGGTTGGTTGATGCCCCACTGCCACTTGCCTTTTTTTTTTCTTTCTAGTTTGTTAAGAGCTTTAACCTGGCCTTTTTGAAGTAATTGTACGTACTAACCAAAAGCGTGGAAGTTAGTAGCACTTGGCAATTGGCATGAGTTGGAAACATTTTCGTTATCGAACACGAGAGTTTGTTGTAGCGAAGAGATATAATAATGAAGTGTACAATATCCAGCACCTCAATTTAAGGAGAAAGATAGATGACCATTAAATGTGGAGCGAGCGAGATTGGCGGTGCGGATAGTATATATATGTATTTAGTGAAGTTGTGGTTTCCTTTTTCCGTATGGGAATATGCACATGATAGGGTAAAGCAGCTTTGTTTGTGGTGTGGGTAGTGGTGGATCATCTTACATGATGAGCTATATAGCTGTAGTACACAATCTTTCGACCGAGAAGAATCATTTCCCTGAGAGAATGGAAAACAGCAGGAGGAGGATGGAGGGAAACAAAGAAGTGGGTGGTCTGAGTTTGTCAGGATTAGGATGGGTGGTGAAGAAGACTGAAAATACCAAATTAATATGCTGCTGCTGGTATATGATAATGAAACCATCTTCTTTCTATAACTATAATGGTAAGGTAGGCCTATGAGACTGAGATTCGTGATGATGTAAGAAGAGGGAGTACTGTATGTATTAATGGTGCGAGTTCCACTTTTAGGGGGGCAACTTGAAGCAAATTATACAATAGAGATGAATCGACAAAGGAGCTGGGATGGGATAAATGGGCCCGTGCAATTGCTAGCTGGCTTTGAGATATCGACATGGACTACAAATGAAAAGAGCGAGCGAGCCCACTGCCCACTTATCTTTTCTCTTTTAGTAGAACTTATCTTTTTGTCGTGACTCGCGATAGCCGAGCCCATAGGGAATAGAAGGGGGGAGGAGAGATGGTGTCAACTGTCAATGCATGCTCAGCGTCAGCGGGGATAATTAAAGGAAAGGTGTGAATTGCGATGTGGGTGGGGCTCAGTTTCATCATTCCAGAGGACAAGGAGACAGTATGCCATTGCAGTCCGTAAAACGACAGCGTTCGTTCCTGGTTTGGACGTCAGCACAGCAGTCTGTACGTGTCTATTCTGGACACCTTGGCGCCAACGAGCTAGATAGTAGTATATTATTATATGGTGGTAAATTCCAACAGATTAACAAACTAACCCTGAATTGGCATACATATATTCTCAAATGAAAATGCACATGCGGGTCCGGCCGTAGTGTGGGGGAGCGATGGATATGTATATCACGGGATAAGTGGTAAATAATTCAATGCATTGGATTGGATGGATACTGGATAGTGGGGTTACATTGGTACGTGTATGTTGTTGAATTTTATACTTACAGTAAAGAAAGAGATGAATCGAACTTCGTGAAAAAAAGTAACTTATGTAGTAGGTGGAGATGGAAAATAATGTAATTATATTCTTTCTTTGGGTGTGTCTTTTTACGAGGAAGGAGTAGGAGAGAGTGAAGATATTTTTGTTTGAATTGAACTTGGATGATACTAACAGCTAGCCTAGTGTAATACAACTGTAATAATAGTAGTACGAAGAAGAAAAACAAGAGGAGCGGAGAACAAGACGTGTAGTGTGCAAAGTTAATGCAGTAGTACACTTGCTTGACTTGAGGAGTAACTTAATTATATTAAGGAGTAGTATTTAATTAACGAAACAAAGATAATGAAATAGATTGGATTTGGTGTTTCCGAATTTGGTTGAGTTGCATAGTATTTGTATTTGGATGCATGCGGCATGTGTTAATGTGAAAAGTGGGCACCTGAAATAGACAAGTTACTACCAAACTACTGAAATAATTTCCAGGCTGTCAACGCCTGGTGTTATATGATGGTGTTACATGACCAACTTGTGGTAACCAGTTTTTTTGATTTTTTTGGGTAAATAAGTACAGTAATCTTCTTGCTTTATGCTTTTAACTCCCTTTAACTAGCTCATACTCTCTCCCTCCGGAATTGACCGTCTAGTTTGTTATTTAAATATATTGTTTGATTTTAATATTTAATATATAAAATAAAATAATTTTAAAAATTTAAATTTTATATATATGATTCGTTATACCATACACTATATATTACAAAATTTTGTTTTATACAATTATTTTATTTGATATATTTAATATTAAAATAAAAAAATATGCTATAACGTAGATAAAACAGTCAAGACAGAGGGAGAATGAGAGTTGATAAATTATCCTAAGCCTGTTACCATATTTAACACCCCACTCCAATATTTTCTTTCTTTCAAAAAAAAAAAAAAGAGTAACAATTAAAGCAAACCATAGTAAGCAAAAGGAGAATTCGAATTATAATTGGCAGCTGTCACCAGCCAGTTTCCCTCGTCCTTTCTCCTTCTCCTTTCTCCCCCCTATATTTTCAACTTTCACCCACTGCGCACTCCCACACCACACTACACTACCTCTCTTCTTTTAATACCCCACTTCACTCTCTCCCACTCCTTCCTCCTCCTCTTCTCTTTTCTTCACCGTCTGCTACCCTGCCGCCACCGCTAATTCCATCACCACCGCTGATTCCACCACCACCTCCTAATTAAAAATAAACAAAATGCTTCTCCTCCTCTTCACCCTCCTGTTCTCCATCCCCACTTCCACTCATTCTAGAACCCAAACCCTCGACATCTCCACACCTGAGCTACTCAACCCAAAACTCCCACCTCACGTCCTCTCCACCTCCAAACGGTTTGAAGGCTCATCGAACCTCGTCGACTTGAAATACCATATGGGCCCGGTCCTTTCATCCTCTCCAATCAACGTCTATATAGTCTGGTACGGAAAGTGGGACCCCAACAGCCAACACACCATCAAAGATTTCCTCCACTCCATCTCACCACCATCAACCACTAGATCAGCAGCAGCAGCAGCAGTAGCAGCACCGGTTCATGGCAGGAAAAGATCAGTTAGTTCTTTGCCCACTGTTTCGGATTGGTGGAAAACCGTGTCTCTTTTCACTGACCAGACCGGCGCTAATGTATCTCGTAACCTCGTTATCGCTGGTGAATACTCCGACCGAAACTATTCACAGGTACAATACATACATACATACCTCCTTTAAAGAAATTAAAACGCGCGCTGTATCCAATTAATTCACTTGAAAATCATTAACATACTCAAACACTCAATTAAATGTGATATGATTACAATTTACAGGGATATCACTTAACACGACTGTCAGTACAGCAAGTAATCGCGAATTCAGTCCGATCCGCACCTTTCCCAATCGACCATCGTAACGGCATATACCTAATTCTAACATCAACAGACGTAACAATGCAAGATTTCTGTCGAGCAGTATGTGGATTCCACTACTTCACATTCCCATCACAAGTAGGCTACACTTTACCCTACGCATGGATAGGAAATTCAGGTCACCAATGTCCAGAAGTCTGTGCTTATCCATTTGCTGTCCCTGGGTACATGGGTGGAGGCGGTCCCGGTGCGCTAAAATCACCCAACAATGATGTGGGTGTTGATGGAATGGTGAGTGTTATTGGACATGAATTAGCTGAATTATCGACGAATCCATTGATTAATGCGTGGTATGCTGGGGAAGATCCAACTGCGCCGACTGAGATTGGGGATTTGTGTGAAGGGTTGTATGGGACAGGTGGTGGTGGTGGGTATATTGGACAAGTGATGAGGGATAGAAGTGGAAAGACTTTTAATTTGTATGGGAGGAATGGAAGGAGGTTTCTTGTTCAATGGGTTTGGAGTCCGGTTCTTAAAGCGTGTTCGGGTCCGAATGCTATGGATTAGGAATGATGAGACTTTTGTGAATCGCATTTTCTGTTATTGCGATATATATACATAAGATTAAGAATGAATGAATTACATGTCTATGTTTTTTTGGTGGAAGCAGAGTAAAACAGAGCAGCAGATCAAAGGGAGGTTATGTATAGTTGAGATGCAGTGGTAATATAAGTATCTCATTTTTTTCGAATTAGTATAGTAGTACTAATTAAGAATTAATGTTGGTTCCATTCGGACTGGATATATGCTGCTGTTCTTATTTTTAAAATGAAAATTCACAGGATACCACTGATTAAGTTTCTAATTTATAAAATATCACCGTTTTTTTTATAATTTAGTTTTAAACATGCTTAAACGTTGTCTAAAATTGATGAAATTTTACATGGACGATGTTAAAGAGTTATATTTTGGTCCAATATCAAATTTGAAGTTTTTTAAGCTATGTGATATGTGGGACCTAATGAGTTTATGAGCTTAAAAAATTTCAAATTTGATATTAGATCAAAATATAACTCTTTAGCATCGTCCATGTAAAGTTTCATCAATTTTGGACAACGTTTAAGCATGTTTAAAGCTGAATTACGAAAAAAGTAGTGGTATTTACTGAATTAGAAACTTAAACAGTGTTATCTTGTGAATTTTTCCTTTTTAAATTATAGTAGTTGGTATTAAACTATATAGGGGTGTCAATTTTTACCCAACATCAAAACTCGACTCAAATCCAACCCGTAAATAGCGATTATGGGTTAAGATTATTGACCCATTTAATTTTTTGGTCAGATATGAGTTATCTATTAAATATATGGGATGTGTATAGGTTAAGGGTCCTAACTCGAATTCAACCCGACTCGTTTACTTAATTTAATTAAAAATAAATAAATATGTGTATATTTTATTTCTGTATATATTAATTCTATAACTATTAGTATAATAGCAAAAAAAAATAGTATCACTTTAGACCCAAACAAATAATTATTTTATAAATCCAAATACATTCTCTAAGTCATCTATATCCACCATTCACTCTTTGTTTGAAAACCTAAATACTATGTCAATCATTAATCGCGCAAACTCCACCGTCCACACTATTTCATCCGCACAAATAACGGCTATGAGTTAAGATTATTGACCCATTTAACAGAATGTTGAGATTTGAAAAAAATGACATACAATGATTCGAAATAAATGACCATAATGTGCATACTTTTAGGGACATACTTTTAGGGACCATAAGAGTATTTGTATTTAAACGGTTAAACGGGTCAGGTTTGGGTTCAATGATTTTATATGGGTTGAAAATATGTAACTCGGTTATTTTTGGGTCAGATATATCTCAATATAATTTTAATCAGATTAGGTATGGGTGAGTTTTAATCGACCCATCAACCCTAATTACCATCCCTAATATAGATCCTATTAGCCAGTACCTAACATTTTGCCTAACATAGTATGCTCACATCATGGTGAACCTTACTTTAATTGGTAGGTTCGTTCATTCATTAATTCATAAATGAGAGAATTTATAATCTTTTTTTTCTTCTCGTCAAGCAAGAGAATCTAATAGTCTATTAAGAAAACGCAAAAAGACCCACTCACAGAACGGCTTTGATCGATATGTAAAATGTAGTAGTACTAGTAGATATACTACTTGATAGAAACTAAATATGTTGCTAAACGCAAAGAGATCACAAGGAAGATAAGCAGTCGCGAGTTTTAAATTTTTAACTACTTATTGACATTATAAGGCCTAAAAGGTAGACATGTGACATGAGTTTGGTGGCGTAATACCAACCCATGCTTATTATTGATTGATTCAATGTATGCATGTATGTATATAAGAAAAACATGTAGTACCTACCTAGGTAGTGGTCCTCCTAAATATTTGATGAAACTCAAGTCAAAACGAAGAAGAAAAGTATACAATGCATTAATTGGCATGTGATTGCCCGCCGGTAGATATTTATGGATGGACATTTTTTTACATTTGAACTAAGTCATGTAGCTAGGCAGGCACATATTATTGGACACGTACATACATAAACATCTGTATCAAGCGAGTCATTACTTAACCATGTGTCACTTGCAATCAATACTGCAACATCTAAGTTTCAATCCTTACCTAATGTACACCTTTACACAACAAAGTAATATACTACGAGAGTTGAAGTCTCAAAAGCCGCATATATAAATTTATAATACTCAAAGCAAATATCGATTCAAGCTACTAACTGACTATTAATTAGAGTATTAAATTAAATGAAAGAAAACACACATTCCCAAAACAGGAATCAAGATTTTGGGATTATCTATCATTGGTTCAATGAACCGAATCCAATACTCTTCTCAATCACTAAAAATTTGTACACTTTCATTTCATCTAGTCCGCTAATTGAGGAATCTCAACTTTTCCTGTCTTCTCCTCACCTTCAATCTTTGTTGGCATTATTTGGATTTTTTCATAAAACTCTTTTTCCTCTTGTCATTTCGAGCACAGATTGACGCGGTGGGTATCGTCCTGTTTTTTCTCTCCATTTGTGACCAAAGATCGAGGAGTAGACTTTTAACCGACACTTATTACTAATAGGGGCATCTTTAAAGTGAATATCTAATCCTTATGTGCGGGGTGAGTAGTGGGGAGCAGATTTGGTGACGGTGACGGAGAACACTTTTTTTTTTATATACATATATACAAATTACAAAAGTCACTGACTACCGAGGACGGGACTATTCGTTATAGTCACGTTACATCATGTCATTCTTTTTCTTTTTTTAATAATATATTTTTCTTTTATAAAACTATAACACTATAATTATTTATATTTATGATTAAATAAATGATGAAAATTTATGACTATATACACATTTATAAATGACTACTAAATAATAAGTTCTAAATCTTAGAGTATTGGTTAATTACACATATATATAAAAAGATTAGCATGTGTAATTATCTTTTTCTTAGAATATCTTAACAACAAAATCAGTTATCATTAAAGAATAATCCATCAATTATATAAAACTTCTATATATGACTAATGTATTATTGCTTTTAAATATTAATATTTGATGTTTGCACATATATGTGCATAATGGAGCATATATCAAGTAAAAAAAACATGCCTTAATCAACTAAATTATTATTTTTTAAAAAATATTGCTAACTTAAAAAACAATAAGCTAATTTTTCTATTTTTTCCAAATTCAAAAAGTGACATATATTGCTTTATATATAAATGGGTATACGCCACAATTCATATACAATATGATACGATAAGAACAATAAAATGAAATATATAAAAAAAATTAGTGTCGTCTTTTTTGAAATAATGATAGAAACGATTATAAAATATTGTATACATGTTTCTAAACATCAGTGGAAACGTTTATAAACTATCGTGGATACATACAAACCAAGGTTAATGAATACGTAATAAAATCAACTCCAACATCTCAGTTTATCATTTTCAAATATTTATAACCTTCAGGTTTATCAATCAATCAAACTCTGTAAACTAAAAAATGCTAAGAAAACATTCTTATACACGATGATTGGATAAGAATGGTCAAAGGAAAAGATATATCCATATTCATCTCCAAAACTAGCATTTAAAATAGAAGAGAGTAACAATTGGTGTCATAGGTTTTAAAACAGTGATGGAAACAATTATAGAAGGTTGTGTACATGTTTCTAATCATCAGTGGAAACGTTTATAAACTATCGTGGATACATAAAAACCAAGGTTAATGAATACGTAATAAAACCGACTCCAACATCTCAGTTTATCATTTCTAAACATTTATAGCCTTCAGGTTTATCAATCGATCAAGTTTTGTAAACTCATAAATGCTAAGAAAATATTCTTATATACAATGATTCGATAAGAACGGTCAAACGAAAAGATATATCCATATTCATCTCCAAAACTACTTGCATTTAAATAGGAGAGAGTGACAATTGGTGTCATAGTTTTTAAAACAGTGATGGAAACAATTATAGAAGGTTGTGTACATGTTTCTAATCATCAGTGGAAACGTTTATAAACTATCGTGGATACATAAAAACCAAGGTTAATGAATTCTTAAAAAAATTGACTCCAACATCTCAGCTTATCATTTCCAAACATGTATAACCTTCAGGTTTATCAATCAATCAAACTCTGTAAACTGATAAATGCTAAGAACCATTCTTATTCACGATGATTCAATAAGAACGGTCAAAGGAAAAGATATATCCATATTCATCTCCAAAACTACTTGCATTTAAAATAGAAGAGAGTAACAATTGGTGTCATAGTTTTTAAAACAGTGATGGAAACAATTATAGAAGGTTGTGTACATGTTTCTAATCATCAGTGGAAATGTTTATAAACTATCGTGGATACATAAAAACCAAGGTTAATGAATTCGTAAAAAAATCGACTCCAACATCTCAGCTTATCATTTCCAAACATGTATAACCTTCAGGTTTATCACTCAATCAAACTCTGTAAACTGATAAATGCTAAGAACCATTCTTATTCACGATGATTCGATAAGAACGGTCAATGGAAAAGATATATCCATAATCATCTTCAAAACTACTTGCATTTAAAATAGAAGAGAGTAACAATTGGTGTCATAGTTTTTAAAACAGTGATGGAAACAATTATAGAAGGTTGTGTACATGTTTCTAATCATTAGTGGAAACGTTTATAAACTATCGTGGATACATAAAAACCAAGGTTAACGAATTCGTAATAAAATCGACTCCAACATCTCAGCTTATCATTTCCAAACATGTATAACCTTCAGGTTTATCAGTCAATCAAACTCTGTAAACTGATAAATGCTAAGAACCATTCTTATTCACGATGATTCTATAAGAACAGTCAAAGGAAAAGATATATCCATATTCATCTCCAAAACTACTTGCATTTAAAATAGAAGAGAGTAACAATTGGTGTCATAGTTTTTAAAACAGTGATGGAAACAATTATAGAAGGTTGTGTACATGTTTCTAATCATCAGTGGAAACGTTTATAAACTATCGTGGATATATAAAAACCAAGGTTAATGAATACGTAATAAAATCGACTCCAACATCACAGTTTATCATTTCCAAACATTTATAGCCTTCAGGTTTATCAATCGATCAAGCTCTGTAAACTGATAAATGCTAAGAAAATATTCTTCTATACAATGATTCGATAAGAACAGTCAAAGGAAATGATATATCCATATTCATCTCCAAAACTACTTGCATTTAAAATAGGAGAGAGTAACAATTGGTGTCATAGTTTTTAAAACAGTGATGGAAACAATTATAGAAGGTTGTGTACATATTTCTAATCATCAGTGTGGAGGGTGATTTTTCGGTATGAGGGGGGGTCTATGCAAATATGATCTGACTAAGAAGCCTAGAGCCTATGAAATGCCATTCTGTGGAGGGTGAAAACCCGTTATTCATGGCAGCCCTCAAATACCTACTCTATCGTCCGTCTTTCCCAGAAAGCGTAAAGGGGGAGTGTTAGTGAACACTACACCCGCTCTCAATGGGCTCCACGCGGACTTATGCCTCTATAAGATGAAATTGACTAGAGTCGCCACCTAGTTTGACCTAAGGAACTAGGAAGGGAGGAGAAGGGTTCTAAGAACCGTTAATTGACTCTGATGATTTATTGCCTATGGATAGGGACTATCTGGTCATTTGCAGAGATTCTGTTGTGGGTTCGCACTGGGTTACACCCCTCAAAAGTGGCAACGACCACGACTTCGGATTGGTGCCCGAGGAAACCTCGGTCTCCAATTGTCGGGATTGTCTTCTTTCAAAACCTTATTAGAGAGATTCAATTAAAAGCCAAGGATAGGATTAGGATGGGAAGAGAGTAAACGAGTGGATGAGGCAAGCTTTTCTGCCAAGAAGAAGAATTGACGAACTCGGATGAGTATAGGATGAAGATTTGGAAAGAGACAGAGGTTGAGTGAGTAGACAAGACTTGAAGTCTGATGGTTTAAAGTTTGTGGGAGCCGAAGAAGGTTTGAGTGTTTGAGAGATATGAAAGCCACCTTAGAGGGGGAAAAGAGTTTTTGTTTGGAATGGGGTCGCACCCTAGATGGGCTGCCTACGTACTCAACACCCTGTTGAGATCAGACCTTACGTAGTTCACGATTATTAAGAGATGCTTGAATCCTCCTGGGATGTTTAAAGTATGGGATGTTTTAGTCTGTGAGACGCTCGGGTCTATGAGACGTTTGAAACCTTGAGATGTCAAAGTCTGTGAGACATTCGGATCTGTGAGACGCTCGGGTCTGTGAGATATTCGAATCATTGGGATAACAAAGTCTGTGAGACGCTCGGGTCTGTGAGACAATACGGGGTTGCTTGGAGGTGAGATGGCTGAGTGAAAAATGGCATTTTGATTGATGTGGGGTCGCACCCTGTGTGGGTTGCCTACGTACTCAACTCCCTGTTGAGATCAGACCTTACGTAGTTCAGAATATTTGGGTTATGGAAGTTTGGATGTTTGTGGGGTTTGAAGATATTTGAGGTGTTTGAGATTAGAAAGGTTCGGAGTTTTGAGAAGTTTCGGGTTTGGGATGCTAGTCTGTGAGACGCTCGGGTCTGTGAGACGTTTGAAATCTTGAGATGTCGAAGTCTGTGAGACGCTTGGGTCTGTGAGACGCTCGGGTCTGTGAGACGCTCAGGTCTGTGAGACATTCGAATCATTGGGATGACAAAGTCTGTGAGACGCTCGGGTCTATGAGACATTTAGAGTGTAGGAGAAATTGGAATAGAATTAAAATAGAATTGAAATCGAAGTTGAATCGGGTTGAATGAATGTTGATTTGAACTGGAATTGAAATGAATTTGGAGTTGAATGAGTTTGGAATTGAATTTGGATTTGAATGAGTATGGAATTGAATTGAATTGGATTGGGCTTGAATTGAATTTGGATTTGAATGAGTTTGGAATTGAATTGGGTTTAAATTGGGCTTGAATTTGGATTTGAATGGGTATGGAATTGAATTTGGATTTGAATTGAATTTGGCTTAAATTGAATTTGGATTTGAAATGAATTTGGATTTGAATTGAATTTGGGTTGGGGTTGGAAAACGGGTCGGGTTAAAGTTAAACCGAGTCAAAGTATGATCGAGTCAAAGTTGTGTCAAGGTCAAACTTGGGCTGGTCAAAGTTGGGTCAATGTCAAAGTTCATATTGGTCAAAGTTGGACCGAGTCAAAGTTGGGTCGAGGTCGAAGTTGGACCAGGTCAAAGTTGGGTCAAGGTCAAAGTTTAGATTGGTCAAAGTTCAGATTGGTCAAATTGGACCAGGTTAAAGTTGGGTCGAGGTCAATGTTGAGGGTTGGTCAAAATCAGTTTGATTTTTGTGGACTTGGTTTGATTTTTGTGGACTTAGGCTTTGTGGACTTGGGCCTTATTTGAGACGTGGGTCTTTTATGGTTTTGGGCTTTCTTGGTTTTGGGCCATGGGCTTTTTGGGCTTTGGGTTTTGGGCCTTGGGGTTGGGGTCTTGGGCTAATGGGCCGGATCAGACTAATGGGTCACTTGGGCTTTTGGGCCGAGAGGAGTGTTGGGCTGGACTTGGGCTTTTGGGCCGAGAGGAGTGGGTCAATTTTGGGTTTTTATTTACAAGTGGGAAAATGGTGTTCAAAATAAAATGAGATTTCTTTTGAAATGAAACAACAATTAAAAAAGAGAGACAATTCAATGGGAGGAGTTGAAAAAGAGGGATTTGGAATGAGAAACCTTAAGCTATAATCATTATTCCGAATTCTTTTCTTTTCCATTTTTTTTTGGGTAAGTTTTTTAGTGAAATTAAGGATGGTTTGGGATAGGCTCTTAAAGTTTGGAAGGTATTGTTCCCCACCAAGCAAATAGAAATGAGCTAGTTGTGGGGTACCTTCAAAGGCTTATAATAGAACTTCAAAGTTTGGAGGGTATTGCTCCCCACCAAGCAAATAGAAATGAGCTAGTTGTGGGGTACCCTACAAGACTTATCAACCAATGGGTGACCTAAAAGGCTGTCTAGGGCTTACAAAATTAGAAGCAAATAAGACCGAAATAATGATAAATTGTAGTGAAGTAAATATAAACATTACACAATGAAGAAATAAACCAAGAGTCAGACGAGCAAAAATTTCAACCAAGCTGAAGCACGAGGCAATTAATACATCAACCCAAATTCGATAAGCAAAATCACGTGTGGTCGTCTTATAGGATCCATGCCCCGTTTTTAACAAAGCTTAAATAAACAAAGAGCTGATGAATCCTTACAAGCGAAGGCTTCTATTGAGTTCGGTTTCCTTTCCACAATTTGCCCCCGGTTTCTCTTTTAATTCCACTAGACAGCCGGTCAGGTTCAAATCTATTTTTTTGTTTCCGAACTTGAAGCGTGAATATTGTAAGTGGGCACCAATAAACCAGGCAATTACCATTTCCTATTAAGTGGCTAAAAAAAAAAGCCAAACTAAAGAAACTGACGAGAAGACATGTTCACTTGAGTTTGAACGTTAATACACATGAAAGAATTCGTGAAACACCCTAAGAAAAAAGAAAGGCCAAAATCGAAAATTCTACGCATCCTCCATAGATGGTCATGCATTAAGCTCAAAGGAACAATATATTTCTCAGATTAAGATGAAAGTACCAGGATGGATATCGATTACATTCTCTGCAACAACGGAACCAAAAACACACAACAACAGTGAAGAGTCAGTTGATCAGTACATTTGAAAGGAAAAAACAAACCACAATAGGATGGTAACACAAACTGAAACGGGAAGGAAATATCATCGAGGTTACATCCACTTTGGGTCTAGCAGGTGAGGCGTTCAAAAGCCTTGTACCAAACTGTACAACATTCAAGTAGAATGCTCAAGTCGCCCGGGAGACGACCTCTTCAATAGCATTGACAGCTCGACATCAGAAATTCACAAACTCACCAGAAGTTCAGACCTGGCTACGTAGGGATATTAGCTTACAGAGACCAAAAGGAGAATCCATTTTATTAGAGAATATGCACGAACAAGAATTATACGAAACCGAGAGAACAATAAAGAAGAAAGTTAAATCTGTGTAACCTGACCAACAAAAACGGTACAAACATTGATTCCAGACCCGGGTCTAGATTTCGGTTTTGCGCTTGTATTCATGAACAAACAAACCCATGAAGGATTTGGTGTCCAGTTGAATAAGCATGGTGAAAAGGAAAAGAAAAAAAAACGTGAAGCAGAGAAAGGGCATTCGAAAGATCGATAAACAGCAGTCAAAGCAACACCTGTTTTGGGAGATATTTACAAATAGGCCAACGTTTTTTTTCCTTCTAAATCATCACATTTTGATTCTCCTGACAGAGTAATTACAAGGAAATACGGAAGTTTGAAATGGAAATGAAAGCTAGCAGAGAGACACAACACCCGCATCGAATAGTTTTCGATGAAGCCGTTCTATAGACCATTCCCCTCTGTTGGGTTCCTCTGGAGCGAAGAATTGAGGAAGAAGGGGATATTCGAAATCATATTTTCAGAGAAAGAAGAGCAAGAAAAAAAACGAGGCACCACTTACAATGTCTATGAGTGCAAGAAACAAAACCAATGGAAGAGAAATCTCGAATTACTATGGCTAGTGTTCGAACGATTCTAGCTTTCGGTTGTTGGGGGACGGATGTCGGTCTGAGCCGAAGAGAGGACTGGTATTTTCTAGCTTCTATTGAAGATGGAGATCGATTGAAGGAGGATGGGAATGAGAGTTGCGGTGCGGGAGTTAGGGTTCTTCGTTTCAAAAATCAAAGGGAGGACGAAGGAGGCGAGGGAGCTAGGAGATCGGCTGCTGGGTTTGATTTCTTCGGATGCATGAGGGTGAAGTTCTTCGTTCCAGGTCGGACCCGGGGGATCGAGGAGGAAGAACGAGCTGCTACTGTTCCATTTATAAAAATTAGGGTTTTTGGTAGGAAAAGTTAGCTCATTTCATAAGTGGGCTTATTAAATTGATTATGGGCTTCATTTGAGCATAGAAGTGGGAGAGGTGGATCTGATTTCATGAAGATGGGCCATGATGTAAAGAATGAAATACCAAACACAATAAAGGTTGAAATACGAAATAACACAATAATGAGTACATGAAATAATAAAATAGTAAGAGTACAATGGAAGTAGAATATGAGTGAATATTCTAAAAATAGAAATTGAATCAAATATGTACGAATAACGGTAAATAAGATAGAAAAAAAGTAACAAAATAAAATGAGAGGAGAAGGAGTTCAATCAAATTAGTGACAAAATGAAATGTACATAAAATGATGAAAACAATTTTTAAAACAATAATGATAAAGACAAAATACAGGCAAGTATTAATAAAGAAAATACAAGTAAAAGTATCACTGAAATGAAATGAGATAAAATAAATAGTATGAACTGAGATAAAACGAATGGGAAAATAAAATAAGTGAGCAGAACGAGACCGGCTAACGTGAAATAAATCAAAAATAAAATGGTAAAATAAGTAAGTAACAGCAAGGGACGGGCTTGAAAATAGAGGAACGTTGGAAATTAAATTTAGAAAGATTGGGTTTTTTTTTTGGGAATGTTTTCGAAAAATTAACTTAAAAAGGTTGTCATAAAAAGATGGTTTCGTTTTGGCATGCACGTCATTACGTTTTGACAAAGAAAGGCGACGATCCCTCTTATTGTGTTTCTTATTCTGGATTTTGCTCTATGGGGTGAGAATTTTTGGTGTCTACAGATGGCTCCCCTTGATTCAATTTTGCAAACCCTTGCAGAATTGGATCAAGGTTGACGGGGCGCCAAAAATTCTCACTGCGGTTTAGTGGTGCGTTGAGATGCGACCATGAGTGTATGAATGTGATTGAAAGTACGAGGACTTATGACGAGCCTCAGTTAGACCTCTTGACATCTAGCTACAAGACTTATGACAAGCCTATAATGCAATTGAAAGTACGAGGACTTATGACGAGCCTCAACTAGACCTCTTGATATCTAGTCATAGGACTTATGACGAGCCTATGATACTAACAATTAGATTGATTGGGTGCACGAGGACTTATGACGAGCCTCAACTAGACCTCTTGACATCTAGCTATAGGACTTATGACGAGCCTATAATGCAATTGAAAGTACGAGGACTTATGACGAGCCTCAACTAGACCTCTTGATATCTAGTCATAGGACTTATGACGAGCCTATGATACTAACAATTAGATTGATTGGGTGCACGAGGACTTATGACGAGCCTCAACTAGACCTCTTGACATCTAGCTATAGGACTTATGACGAGCCTATAATGCAATTGAAAGTACGAGGACTTATGACGAGCCTCAACTAGACCTCTTGACATCTAGCTATAGGACTTATGACGAGCCTATAATACTTTAATGGGGTACCGTACTAGTAGCGTAATAGCTGTCTAGCGGGTGTGTGAAACGATCTTGCGCTAGTAGCGTAATAGCTGCCTAGCGAAGGAAAAACGGCGGGACCGCACTAGTAGCGTAATAGCTGCCTAGTGGGTTATGAAATGAACGATCTCGCACTAGTAGTGTAATAGCTGCCTAGTGGAGGAAAATGTGGGACCGTACTAGTAGCGTAATAGCTGCCTAGCAGGCGGATGTGAAACAATCTCGCACTAGTAGCGTAATAGCTTGCCTAGTGGAGGAAAAGTGGGGGGACCGTACTAGTAGCGTAATAGCTGCCTAGCAGGCGGATATGAAACGATCTCGCACTAGTAGCGTAATAGCTTGCCTAGTGGAGGAAAATGGGGACCGTACTAGTAGCGTAATAGCTGCCTAGTAGGCGGATATGAAACGATCTCGCACTAGTAGCGTAATAGCTTGCCTAGTGGAGGAAAAGTGGGACCGTACTAGTAGCGTAATAGCTGCCTAGCAGGCGGATATGAAACGATCTCGCACTAGTAGCGTAATAGCTTGCCTAGTGGAGGAAAAGTGGTGGGACCGTACTAGTAGCGTAATAGCTGCCTAGCAGGTGGATGTGAAACGATTTCGCACTAGTAGCGTAATAGCTGCCTAGTGGAGGAAAATGTGGGACCGTACTAGTAGCGTAATAGCTGCCTAGCAGGCGGATATGAAACGATCTCGCACTAGTAGCGTAATAGCTTGCCTAGTGGAGGAAAAGTGGTGGGACCGTACTAGTAGCGTAATAGCTGCCTAGCAGGTTGTGAGTATTTGATTGTGAACGAACTTTGTGGGTACATGCAAATGATCTGTGATGTAAGATGTCCAAGAATAAATGTATTAATTGAATCAAACTCCCTGTTTGTGGATGTAGATTTCTGTGTGAGCAGACGGCTCCAGAGTTGTTTCAAATTTTGAGATGACTTTGGCATGTGGTGATGGCTCTGGTATGAACTGATGGCTCCAGATTATGTTGATGGCCCCGTGCGGTCGGTCGGGTGGCTCCAGTGTGGTCGGAGGGCTCCGACATGATTCATGACCCCATTATGAGCAACGGCTCTGGGGTGGTTGGTGGGTTTCGATTTGAATTGAGATTTTGAGTCGAATGGTGGGTTGATGTGATTGGTGGACTGTGTCGTGTTTGACGTATTTTGATGTGGTAGATAAATTATTGGTCATGTATGGATGGCTTCGGCCCGGTCATGACTTCAGGGTTCTCTCATGATGGCTCCAGGATAGCTCGGGATGGCTCCGGAAAGGGCTACAAGATGGCTCAATTTGGTGATAGCGAGGAAGAAAGGGGCATTTTTCCTTTAAGGTGGTCGCACCCTAGGCGGGCTGCCTACGTACTCAATTCCGTATTGAGATCAGACCTGACGTAGTTCGAAACTTTGTAGGCAAAGCCCTGGTGACGAAATGGCTCGTGTATAGTCTTGAGGTCTCTAGGACGGTCTCAATGTTTGAGGATGGCTCTCGCATGGCTCTAGTTTGGCTTTGGATATGGTGTTGATGAGGCCCGATGATGCTGGATGGCTCCGGGAAGATCGTCGTATGGCTCCGGCTGGCCTCGGTTTTGATTTCTTTTGATTTTGAGTTGAGCTTTGATAGCGGGAAACTGAAGTCGACCTTCCACGAGAATAGGCATGGTTCTTACCAGCCGGATGTTGAAAATGAAGTGGTTATGATGCATGCAAATGCTAATTGATGCAAAATGTGTATGCAATTTTTGGAGAGAAGGTACGGTCCTATCTCTATTAATATGAGGTTTACGAATATAAGACATCTTCAGTTTTTTTTTTTTGAGTGATTGTTGAGCTAGAATGCGTGAATCACTTTTCTCTCACGGAGGGATATGGGTCAATCTTTCATGAGTATGGCTGTGTGTGCAAATGGTGTGATGATGCTCTCGATGCTCGGAGCAGTATTTTCCTTAGAATTTCTTTCGAGGCTCTGGACTTTCCAATCCTTACAAGTTCCTTTCCTACAATGGGGTAGGTTGTTTTATGATTTGGTGCTTAGACTGAAGATTCACTCGCACTCATAAGACCTTGTGGGGTAAGGTCACGCTCATACGCTCATAGTCCCTTTGGTATGACAGGACATGTTGATAACAAGTACGAAGCTTATGATTCATGTTTCAGATCCGATACTTTCAGTTAACGCTCATTGACTTACGAGTCAGAGGTCTTTTATTGGGTTATAACGGGGCTGAGGGGTATGATGTATGTCACATGGAACTGTAGGATTTGTTTGGGGAGTTGTGGAGCTTTTGTGCTATAGAGGGTATGTTTTGCCTTTGCCATGGGTGGAACGATTAGACGGGTTTTGATAACCTTTTATTGATTTTTGCGGGACATCATTGGTCCTTTGGATTTGGCTTCCTCATTCTTGCCTCTTTTGGTGCACGGTTTTCACCTTCTTCTCCTTTCTTTTCAGTGTGTGATCTTCTTCTTTGTGTTTTGCTTTTGGAATTGCATAGGCTTATCGACTTTCTCAAGCATTCTTTGCTTTGTATTTCGGCTTTCAGCTTCGAAGTTGCATTGACTTATCGATCTTCTTGAACATTCTTGATGTTCTTTTTGGCGTTTGACTCTGGAGTTGCATTGACTCAATGATTACTTTGGACATTTTTGTTTTTGTGAAAGATGGTGGGGAGGGGTCATGGCTCCGGCTCCTTCGCGATCCTCTATTGCACGGGTAAGTGTGTATATGTGGGGTGGCATATTGTGGAGCTCGCAGAAAAAGGTTTATCGTGAAAGGCTCAGCGGGGCTCACTAAGGGATTATGTACAGGGCAGTCAAAGCTTTTGGTTTTGTGAAGATTTATGTTCCTAAGTGCCTCGTCATTCTCATTAGTCAGTGATTGTTTTCTTACTACTTCTCGGATCTTTGCATGAATCACAGTTCGTATCTTGTTATCAACATTGATCTCGCTCTAAATTATGCCTCTCCATGTGCTGAAGGAAAGCACAAGTCGCTCATGGTTTTACCTCGATTGGCTCTCTCTACTTCCTTCATCGCTCAGTGGATCGTCCAAAACATTCATTTGAAATTCAAAGGAAAATACCACTCTTCACACACTACTCACCTGGTTTGTGGTGCTAGTTTTGATTAGACCCTTGTGTTCATTGACGGGTCGAGAGTTTAATGGTTCACGCACTCTATTCAATCAATCTCTCAAGACTTTCACCAAAAATGTCGCTTCGATACGAATATATGTAAATGCAACTATCTACAATGCAATTTATTTTGGTAACATGGAATTACTAGGTATAAGATGCATGAAATGCTAAAAAACGATGAATGGAAATGGTTGACTTTGGATTTTGACCGAATGATTTTTTTTGTTCTATGGTTTTCTTTTGGATGCGATACATGCGTGGTAAGGCTACACCTAATCTCGTTTGAGTCGGTTTCAGTTGAGGATCCACGATGTTCATCTCGCCAATAATGGTTCTCTAGGCGGTCAATTGCTGAGTGGGTCCCGGAAGAAACGTGACCCCACATGCTTTAGCTGCAAATCAAACCTTGACCGCTTAAGGAGTGGTAATCCCCATATTGCGCCATTCAACATGATAAAACTATCTTGTTCTTCCTGTGACTCCTGGATAGGTCAAACAAAAGGGGGAGGGATGGGATGCAACCCTTCAAACACTTTCATTACAATAAAACATGACTCAACTACTTTCTGTCACTATCGTCACGGATGAACACATGGTCCTGCATGGATCGGTGAAGCCTCAGGAAAGTGCGCCTTCGTGGTCTAGGATGAACGTCTCAGCTCTAAAGAAGATACCTCTCCTTTGTCTATCAGCTCTTGGATTGCGTTCTTTAGTGTGGTACACTCATCGGTGGTGTGTCCCCGGATTCTATGATAGTCGCAGTATTCATGCAAATGTGGCCCAAGTTTCTTGATCCTTGACCTTGTATTGAAAAGTGCTAGATGACCTTCCTCGACTAATATTTTCAATGCTTCGCTGAGCGACATTCCGAGGTTCGAAACTTGTCCCTGTGAGCTTTGTCTGAGTGTACGTTCCCTTCTTTCCAAGATTTCGGGTTGCTCTGTCAATTTGATTTCAGTGTCCTCCAAAGCAATCACGGCCGCCATCAATCGTTTGAAGTCACAAATCCCTAGATATCTCAGCCGGCTTTGGTACTCTTCTCTCAGGCCAGAAATCACCATTCGTATTTGCTCCTCCTCAGTGGGTCGATTATTCATTTGCCCAGCCTTCACCCTCCATCTTTCTATGAATTCCCTCACAGTTTCGCCATGGTTTTGACGGGTTATTTCTAATTCTCTGCGTGTAACTTCATGATGAAAGTTACCACCGTATTGGGTGAGAAATTCAAAGTACAAATCTTGGCTTGACTTTCCTTTTAGATCTAGGCCCATAATCCAAGAGTAAGCAGGTCCCTGTAAGTAGAATCTAAAGCATACAACCTTCATCTCATTAGATACTCCATGTAGATCCATGAGCTTGTCATATTTGTCAACGTGATGCCTTGGGTTACCAATTCCTTCATACTTCTCCAATTCAGGCAAACTTAGGCCTTTGTGTAGTCGAGCTCCAGCATATGGATTAGTTGGTTCCCAACCCATTGATTCAAAGCGTCGGGTCCGTTCTATCTCTTGTATTTCAGTCCTCAACTCTTCCATTAATTCCTTCTTTAGGGCCGTCCTGAGATCTGGGTCTTTGATGAAGGCAGAGGCAATCTGGGAGTGGGTATCATAAAGAGAAAGAGGAGTTGGAAGGCTTCTGGGCAGAGATGTTGGTCAAACTTGATGGCGAGGAAGCATTTGTCGTGGAGAGGTGTGATTTTGTGCGGGCGAGGAGATACTTAAACTGGAATATGCAACGAGTGATGATGAGGTTTGGTGGTTTCCCGCATCACGGATCATCTGTGATTGCTGATTTCCTATAGTGGCAATTGGGTTTCTTGGGGCTGAACTGCATACAAGCGAAGGAGGCATGTTTGGCACTTCTGGGATTTGGACAGAGGGAGTGTGTGGGTCCATCGCTTGGAACTCATAGGCATCATATGCAGAGTAAGTTGGAGACTCCTTGTAACTGCTATCTGACCCTGAATGGGCCCTATTTGTTTTTCTTTGGACGCATTCTCCTATCCTCCAGTTTTTCTCCAAGCCACCACCAAAGTTACGGGTCAACCTTTCATTAGCTAATCGACCTTTGACGGTTTGATCACTCCGGGATGCTTGCTCCATCTTTTCCACCGTTGCTCTAAGTGGGCTGGTCTTTTCCCTTTCAGTTATTGTGTGCCACCAATACCTGCACGCACAAGGAGTAGAATGGGTGAGAAGAGGTAATATCTGCATGCTTCGTTTAAACAAAATGTTATTGTGTGGTGAGTGTGAATGATTGTTGGGGAAAAACAATCTTTTATTTATTTTGAAAAAAGTTGTGAAATTCATGTTGTATGAATGTCATGGATGCAAGCGTGTGAAAAAGGGGATGCGTCCGTAGATACCGTAAATTTCACCCCATAAAGCAGAGTTGATGAATGATATATAGCTGTGAGGGGTCGTCCCTTATTCGTTTTTTTATTATACGTGCATGCCAAAAGAAACCAATTTTTAGAAAACAATTTTGAAAACGCGTGTTTTCAAAGTGGTGGATTTCCTCAATATGAATTTTGACACTCGGTCATTCGTAAATAAAAAAGGGAGTGGGGAACCCTATACACATTGATCTAAATAAATTCAGAGGGAATGAACCTATACATACAATTTATTTAGAAATGGACAAGAGAGAAAAGAATCATAGGGAAAAACCTATACATCAATTCTAAAAAGTCATTAAAGGGGGAATTAGAGATAAACTTCTTCTGAACTCTTTTACTTGATCTTCGAGCTTCTGACTGACTGCTTGTTCGTGTGTGGGCACTTGATTGGTCATTCGCTCATCTTCGGGTTCGGGCAGCAAGGTGACACCATGATCAAGAGAAACTGTGGTTGGTGATCTTTGACCCTCAGCAGCTTCAGACTCGAACGGTCGTTACTGGTCTTCATGTTGCTCGACTCGAGTTGGTGCTCCTCTGATTTTCGGTTCGAACTGTTGTTATCGATCTTCATGCGCTCCATCTGCTCCGAAGAGGAAAACGAGGGGCGTTTTTTTTTAGAAAGGAAAGGTGAATGATCGAGCATAAAATTTGTGAAAATCCACCACTTTTGTGAAAACACGAAATGACTAGTACGCTCCACGGTAATGACCGCTGCTCTTGAAGGTGGGTTGAACTTCAAAAATAGCAGGTCACAACATGGGGACTAAATCATTTATTTTGAAATACATTTGTGGAAATGAGTTTGAAACTATTTTTGAAAACTATTTTGAAATAACATCCGTGAAAAATGTAGTTTCAAAATTCGTTTGTGAAAAGTAGGTTTTTGAAATCTGTTTCTGAAAATCGTTTTGGAAATAACAAGGTTTTAAAGGATGAAGTGACGGGTTTTAAAACCCCAAATGCTTGGGAGCAAAACTAAGGTGAGACTTTAAATTGAACGAGCTTGCAAAACCTCTTTAAAAGATATGTGAAAGAGAATTCCGAACGTTCTAAAACAGACTGGTTTGAAAAAGTGGTTTGCACACATGTATAGCATAAAGTAAATCGTGGCTATATTTGATGTGGAGCTGTAAGTTTTAGTGCTGGGATAATCACTTTCCAGGTCAATTATGATTCCGTCTCACCGGGGGAACCATCGTCCCTTCACTATCATCTCTCGGGTTTTTTTCTTTGTTATGCCTTTGCGGGGCACGTTATCAAGAAAGTCCGGAGTGCTTAAGTTCGAAAGGTCAGGACACCCGAGATGATAAGGAAACATACGCCACGGCCAGTGATGATCCGACAACACCCCACTTTTCATAAAACTCGGGGAAGTATTGTATGGGAACGGGTCTCTCGTCACCTGCACGGTCAAGTGTGTCTAAAGTCCAAATTATTCACTGACTACGTTGTGCCATGTGTGGGTATCCGGTAAATACGGGATCCTCTATGGACGTATAGCGTGACATTGGGCTTTAGAGACACTCGTGGTGCAGGTGAACAATGGAGAACTGAGCCCATACAATCTTCAAGGTAAGGCAGAAGGACGGTCAGACAGGCGGCATACAAGGGGGTGACTCCCATAAACCCGTCTTAGACACCGGATCAGGTAGCTGGACACTGAAGGCTTAGAGTTCACTATATGCTGGCTTTGACTCGGATAATGGAGGATATTTTTGGATCATGAGCCCGAGGTGTTGGTCGGAGACCGTACCGCCTCGTGGGTTTGTTCACTGAGAGAGTGACCCTAGCTCATGGGGAATCAACCGTGGACCGGTCGGGATCCCGTGACATCGTGGGTAAATCGGGTGACACAGAGGAATGCATGTCCTAAGCTACCCGTCCCATGCACCCCACAATCGCAATATAAATATGAAAGCAGTAAATGAACAAAATGAAGTTAGCACCAACCTATGTACTAAGCGTTTTATCTTGAGATTAGTGATTCCAAATTGGTTGTTATTAACCTAAAGGGAAGTTAGCTTCATTCATCCTAAGTGTCTCTTTCTAATCGTGAGCTAATTGTTAACCCAATTGTTGTCATGTTTGTTGAGGATCTAATAAGTCCTATCTGTCCTCATCAGATACACACTCAAAGTGTGGAGTAGAATAATCCTAAAGGCTTTGAAAAGAATCTCTTGAAGGTTTTGAAAGAAGTGGATAAGTCCCGACAATTTTGAATGGAGTTCAGTCTTCCTTGAGTTTGAGAAAAACTTACTCAAGTTTTCCCCAGCGGAGTCGCCATTCTGTGGAGGGTGATTTTTCGGTATGAGGGGGGGTCTATGCAAATATGATCTGACTAAGAAGCCTAGAGCCTATGAAATGCCATTCTGTGGAGGGTGAAAACCCGTTATTCATGGCAGCCCTCAAATACCTACTCTATCGTCCGTCTTTCCCAGAAAGCGTAAAGGGGGAGTGTTAGTGAACACTACACCCGCTCTCAATGGGCTCCACGCGGACTTATGCCTCTATAAGATGAAATTGACTAGAGTCGCCACCTAGTTTGACCTAAGGAACTAGGAAGGGAGGAGAAGGGTTCTAAGAACCGTTAATTGACTCTGATGATTTATTGCCTATGGATAGGGACTATCTGGTCATTTGCAGAGATTCTGTTGTGGGTTCGCACTGGGTTACACCCCTCAGAAGTGGCAACGACCACGACTTCGGATTGGTGCCCGAGGAAACCTCGGTCTCCAATTGTCGGGATTGTCTTCTTTCAAAACCTTATTAGAGAGATTCAATTAAAAGCCAAGGATAGGATTAGGATGGGAAGAGAGTAAACGAGTGGATGAGGCAAGCTTTTCTGCCAAGAAGAAGAATTGACGAACTCGGATGAGTATAGGATGAAGATTTGGAAAGAGACAGAGGTTGAGTGAGTAGACAAGACTTGAAGTCTGATGGTTTAAAGTTTGTGGGAGCCGAAGAAGGTTTGAGTGTTTGAGAGATATGAAAGCCACCTTAGAGGGGGAAAAGAGTTTTTGTTTGGAATGGGGTCGCACCCTAGATGGGCTGCCTACGTACTCAACACCCTGTTGAGATCAGACCTTACGTAGTTCACGATTATTAAGAGATGCTTGAATCCTCCTGGGATGTTTAAAGTATGGGATGTTTTAGTCTGTGAGACGCTCGGGTCTATGAGACGTTTGAAACCTTGAGATGTCAAAGTCTGTGAGACATCTCGGAGTCTGTGAGACATCGGGTCTGTGAGACGCTCGGGTCTGTGAGACAATACGGGGTTGCTTGGAGGTGAGATGGCTGAGTGAAAAATGGCATTTTGATTGATGTGGGGTCGCACCCTGTGTGGGTTGCCTACGTACTCAACTCCCTGTTGAGATCAGACCTTACGTAGTTCAGAATTTTGGGTTATGGAAGTTTGGATGTTTGTGGGGTTTGAAGATATTTGAGGTGTTTGAGATTAGAAAGGTTCGGAGTTTTGAGAAGTTTCGGGTTTGGGATGCTAGTCTGTGAGACGCTCGGGTCTGTGAGACGTTTGAAATCTTGAGATGTCGAAGTCTGTGAGACGCTTGGGTCTGTGAGACGCTCGGGTCTGTGAGACGCTCAGGTCTGTGAGACATTCGAATCATTGGAATGACAAAGTCTGTGAGACGCTCGGGTCTATGAGACATTTAGAGTGTAGGAGAAATTGGAATAGAATTAAAATAGAATTGAAATCGAAGTTGAATCGGGGTTGAATGAATGTTGATTTGAACTGGAATTGAAATGAATTTGGAGTTGAATGAGTTTGGAATTGAATTTGGATTTGAATGAGTATGGAATTGAATTGAATTGGATTGGGCTTGAATTGAATTTGGATTTGAATGAGTTTGGAATTGAATTGGGTTTAAATTGGGCTTGAATTTGGATTTGAATGGGTATGGAATTGAATTTGGATTTGAATTGAATTTGGCTTAAATTGAATTTGGATTTGAATTGAATTTGGATTTGAATTGAATTTGGGTTGGGGTTGGAAAACGGGTCGGGTTAAAGTTAAACCGAGTCAAAGTATGATCGAGTCAAAGTTGTGTCAAGGTCAAACTTGGGCTGGTCAAAGTTGGGTCAATGTCAAAGTTCATATTGGTCAAAGTTGGACCGAGTCAAAGTTGGGTCGAGGTCGAAGTTGGACCAGGTCAAAGTTGGGTCAAGGTCAAAGTTTAGATTGGTCAAAGTTCAGATTGGTCAAATTGGACCAGGTTAAAGTTGGGTCGAGGTCAATGTTGAGGGTTGGTCAAAATCAGTTTGATTTTTGTGGACTTGGTTTGATTTTTGTGGACTTAGGCTTTGTGGACTTGGGCCTTATTTGAGACGTGGGTCTTTTATGGTTTTGGGCTTTCTTGGTTTTGGGCCATGGGCTTTTTGGGCTTTGGGTTTTGGGCCTTGGGGTTGGGGTCTTGGGCTAATGGGCCGGATCAGACTAATGGGTCACTTGGGCTTTTGGGCCGAGAGGAGTGTTGGGCTGGACTTGGGCTTTTGGGCCGAGAGGAGTGGGTCAATTTTGGGTTTTTATTTACAAGTGGGAAAATGGTGTTCAAAATAAAATGAGATTTCTTTTGAAATGAAACAACAATTAAAAAAGAGAGACAATTCAATGGGAGGAGTTGAAAAAGAGGGATTTGGAATGAGAAACCTTAAGCTATAATCATTATTCCGAATTCTTTTCTTTTCCATTTTTTTTTGGGTAAGTTTTTTAGTGAAATTAAGGATGGTTTGGGATAGGCTCTTAAAGTTTGGAAGGTATTGTTCCCCACCAAGCAAATAGAAATGAGCTAGTTGTGGGGTACCTTCAAAGGCTTATAATAGAACTTCAAAGTTTGGAGGGTATTGCTCCCCACCAAGCAAATAGAAATGAGCTAGTTGTGGGGTACCCTACAAGACTTATCAACCAATGGGTGACCTAAAAGGCTGTCTAGGGCTTACAAAATTAGAAGCAAATAAGACCGAAATAATGATAAATTGTAGTGAAGTAAATATAAACATTACACAATGAAGAAATAAACCAAAGAGTCAGACGAGCAAAAATTTCAACCAAGCTGAAGCACGAGGCAATTAATACATCAACCCAAATTCGATAAGCAAAATCACGTGTGGTCGTCTTATAGGATCCATGCCCCGTTTTTAACAAAGCTTAAATAAACACAAAGAGCTGATGAATCCTTACAAGCGAAGGCTTCTATTGAGTTCGGTTTCCTTTCCACAATTTGCCCCCGGTTTCTCTTTTAATTCCACTAGACAGCCGGTCAGGTTCAAATCTATTTTTTTGTTTCCGAACTTGAAGCGTGAATATTGTAAGTGGGCACCAATAAACCAGGCAATTACCATTTCCTATTAAGTGGCAAAAAAAAAAGCCAAACTAAAGAAACTGACGAGAAGACATGTTCACTTGAGTTTGAACGTTAATACACATGAAAGAATTCGTGAAACACCCTAAGAAACAAAGAAAGGCCAAAATCGAAAATTCTACGCATCCTCCATAGATGGTCATGCATTAAGCTCAAAGGAACAATATTTCTCAGATTAAGATGAAAGTACCAGGATGGATATCGATTACATTCTCTGCAACAACGGAACCAAAAACACACAACAACAGTGAAGAGTCAGTTGATCAGTACATTTGAAAGGAAAAAACAAACCACAATAGGATGGTAACACAAACTGAAACGGGAAGGAAATATCATCGAGGTTACATCCACTTTGGGTCTAGCAGGTGAGGCGTTCAAAAGCCTTGTACCAAACTGTACAACATTCAAGTAGAATGCTCAAGTCGCCCGGGAGACGACCTCTTCAATAGCATTGACAGCTCGACATCAGAAATTCACAAACTCACCAGAAGTTCAGACCTGGCTACGTAGGGATATTAGCTTACAGAGACCAAAAGGAGAATCCATTTTATTAGAGAATATGCACGAACAAGAATTATACGAAACCGAGAGAACAATAAAGAAGAAAGTTAAATCTGTGTAACCTGACCAACAAAAACGGTACAAACATTGATTCCAGACCCGGGTCTAGATTTCGGTTTTGCGCTTGTATTCATGAACAAACAAACCCATGAAGGATTTGGTGTCCAGTTGAATAAGCATGGTGAAAAGGAAAAGAAAAAAAAACGTGAAGCAGAGAAAGGGCATTCGAAAGATCGATAAACAGCAGTCAAAGCAACACCTGTTTTGGGAGATATTTACAAATAGGCCAACGTTTTTTTCCTTCTAAATCATCACATTTTGATTCTCCTGACAGAGTAATTACAAGGAAATACGGAAGTTTGAAATGGAAATGAAAACTAGCAGAGAGACACAACACCCGCATCGAATAGTTTTCGATGAAGCCGTTCTATAGACCATTCCCCTCTGTTGGGTTCCTCTGGAGTGAAGAATTGAGGAAGAAGGGGATATTCGAAATCATATTTTCAGAGAAAGAAGAGCAAGAAAAAAACGAGGCACCACTTACAATGTCTATGAGTGCAAGAAACAAAACCAATGGAAGAGAAATCTCGAATTACTATGGCTAGTGTTCGAACGATTCTAGCTTTCGGTTGTTGGGGGACGGATGTCGGTCTGAGCCGAAGAGAGGACTGGTATTTTCTAGCTTCTATTGAAGATGGAGATCGATTGAAGGAGGATGGGAATGAGAGTTGCGGTGCGGGAGTTAGGGTTCTTCGTTTCAAAAATCAAAGGGAGGACGAAGGAGGCGAGGGAGCTAGGAGATCGGCTGCTGGGTTTGATTTCTTCGGATGCATGAGGGTGGAGTTCTTCGTTCCAGGTCGGACCCGGGGGATCGAGGAGGAAGAACGAGCTGCTACTGTTCCATTTATAAAAATTAGGGTTTTTGGTAGGAAAAGTTAGCTCATTTCATAAGTGGGCTTATTAAATTGATTATGGGCTTCATTTGAGCATAGAAGTGGGAGAGGTGGATCTGATTTCATGAAGATGGGCCATGATGTAAAGAATGAAATACCAAACACAATAAAGGTTGAAATACGAAATAACACAATAATGAGTACATGAAATAATAAAATAGTAAGAGTACAATGGAAGTAGAATATGAGTGAATATTCTAAAAATAGAAATTGAATCAAATATGTACGAATAACGGTAAATAAGATAGAAAAAAGAAGTAACAAAATAAAATGAGAGGAGAAGGAGTTCAATCAAATTAGTGACAAAATGAAATGTACATAAAATGATGAAAACAATTTTTAAAACAATAATGATAAAGACAAAATACAGGCAAGTATTAATAAAGAAAATACAAGTAAAAGTATCACTGAAATGAAATGAGATAAAATAAATAGTATGAACTGAGATAAAACGAATGGGAAAATAAAATAAGTGAGCAGAACGAGACCGGCTAACGTGAAATAAATCAAAAATAAAATGGTAAAATAAGTAAGTAACAGCAAGGGACGGGCTTGAAAACAGAGGAACGTTGGAAATTAAATTTAGAAAGATTGGGTTTTTTTTGGGAATGTTTTCGAAAAATTAAAAAGGTTGTCATAAAAAGATGGTTTCGTTTTGGCATGCACGTCATTACGTTTTGACAAAGAAAGGCGACGATCCCTCTTATTGTGTTTCTTATTCTGGATTTTGCTCTATGGGGTGAGAATTTTTGGTGTCTACAATCAGTGGAAACGTTTACAAACTATCGTGGATACATAAACCAAGGTTAATGAATTCGTAATAAAATCGACTCCAACATCTCAGCTTATCATTTCCAAACATGTATAACCTTCAGGTTTATCAATCAATCAAACTCTGTAAACTGATAAATGCTAAGAACCATTCTTATTCACGATGATTCGATAAGAACGGTCAAAGGAAAAGATATATCCATATTCATCTCCAAAACTACTTGCATTTAAAATAGAAGAGAGTAACAATTGGTGTCATAGTTTTTAAAACAGTGATGGAAACAATTATAGAAGGTTGTGTACATGTTTCTAATCATCAGTGGAAACGTTTATAAACTATCGTGGATACATAAAAACCAAGGTTAATGAATTCGTAAAAAAATCGACTCCAACATCTCAGCTTATCATTTCCAAACATGTATAACCTTCAGGTTTATCACTCAATCAAACTCTGTAAACTGATAAATGCTAAGAACCATTCTTATTCACGATGATTCGATAAGAACGGTCAATGGAAAAGATATATCCATAATCATCTTCAAAACTACTTGCATTTAAAATAGAAGAGAGTAACAATTGGTGTCATAGTTTTTAAAACAGTGATGGAAACAATTATAGAAGGTTGTGTACATGTTTCTAATCATTAGTGGAAACGTTTATAAACTATCGTGGATACATAAAAACCAAGGTTAATGAATTCGTAATAAAATCGACTCCAACATCTCAGCTTATCATTTCCAAACATGTATAACCTTCAGGTTTATCAATCAATCAAACTCTGTAAACTGATAAATGCTAAGAACCATTCTTATTCACGATGATTCGATAAGAACAGTCAAAGGAAAAGATATATCCATATTCATCTCCAAAACTACTTGCATTTAAAATAGAAGAGAGTAACAATTGGTGTCATAGTTTTTAAAACAGTGATGGAAACAATTATAGAAGGTTGTGTACATGTTTCTAATCATCAGTGGAAACGTTTATAAACTATCGTGGATATATAAAAACCAAGGTTAATGAATATGTAATAAAATCGACTCCAACATCTCAGTTTATCATTTCCAAACATTTATAGCCTTCAGGTTTATCAATCGATCAAGCTCTGTAAACTGATAAATGCTAAGAAAATATTCTTCTATACAATGATTCGATAAGAACAGTCAAAGGAAATGATATATCCATATTCATCTCCAAAACTACTTGCATTTAAAATAGGAGAGAGTAACAATTGGTGTCATAGTTTTTAAAACAGTGATGGAAACAATTATAGAAGGTTGTGTACATATTTCTAATCATCAGTGGAAACGTTTACAAACTATCGTGGATACATAAAAACCAGGTTAATGAATACGTAATAAAATCGACTCCAACATTTCAGTTTGTCATTTCCAAACATTTATAACCTTCAGGTTTATCAATCCATCAAACTCTGTAAACTGATAAACGCTAAGAAAATATTCTTATTCACGATGATTCGATAAGAACGTTCAAAGAAAATAATATATAATAGTTAGTGTCATCTTTTTTAAAATAGTGATGGAAACGATTGTAGAAAGTTATGTACATGTTTCTAATCATTAGTGTCAGCATTTATAAATTATCATGGATACGTAAAAACCAAGATTAATAAATACGTAATAAAATTGACTCCGTCAATTCACTTTATCGTTTCCAAACATTTATAGTCTTCAGGTTTATCAATCAATCAAACTATGTAAACTGATAAATGCTAAGAAAATATTCTTATATACAATGATTCTTATCGAATGGTCAATTGAAAAGATATATAACAGTTAGTGTCATCTTTTTTAAAGTACTGGTGGAAACGATTATAGAAGTTTGTGTTCATGTTTTTGATCATCGGTGGAAACATTTATAAATTATCATGAATACATAAAACCAAGGTAATAAATACGTAATAAAATTGACTTTGACAACTCACTTTATCATTTCCATACATTTATAGCCTTAAGGTTTATCAATAAGTCAATCTATGTAGACTGCTCAATGGTAAGAGAATATCATACACAATGATTCGGTAACAACGGTCAAAGCAAAAGATATATAATAGGTAGTATCATCTTTTTTAAAAATAATGATGAAAATGATTTTAGAAACTTGTGTGCATGTTTCTAATCATCGGTGGAAACATTTATAAACTATTGTGGATACATAAAAACCAAGGTAAATAAATACGTAATAAATCGAGCCTGAAACTCAGTTTATCGTTTCCAAACATTTATAGTCTTCAAGTGTATTAATCAATCAAGCTCTATAAACTGATAAATGCTAAGAAAATATTCTTATACATAATGATTCGACGAGAACACCAAGAGAAAAGATATATAGCGTCTAAGTGTCATCTTTTTTTTTTTAAACAATAATTGAAACGTCATAGAAGGTGTTGCTAATCATAAATGAATACGTTTATAAATTATTGTTGATACGTAAAAACCAAGGTTATTTAATACATAAAATCGATGATTTTTCAGAGTTCAATTGTAATTAGCTTTTTCATTAGATCTTTAGTCTTTGGAATATGACTTTTTAGGATTTATTATAGTTTATGTGTAGAATACCTATTTTTTGTTTACTCTACTTAAGTTTAAATATCAAAGATTATTTTAGAGTGTTTGTTATTGTGTGATTAAAATTATGTCACAAATTACTTAATTATTGATAATCCTTGCTTATAATTTTTAATATTATTTTTTATCAATTTCATTAGTTCATCGGTGTGAAATGCAAAAGACTTTACAGAAAAGGACTCCTCATAATGGAAAATATTGCAACATAAAAAAAAGTCTCACATATTTTAATATAATAATACTTATCTTTTTGCTCGTATAACCACACTAACAAGTATTTACAATCTAAAAATGGTAATTTAGACTATCTAAATTGTAACGCCATCATTGAAATTAAAAAAGAAAAAAAAAGACGCCCAAATATCGTTTGTCGGGTGGTGGGAGGATTTGATGAAGTGAATATGATTTTGGCACGCATTTACAAAATAAAATGGATTTAGTGAGAGAGCACTCTATTAAATCCCTCTTATTTAGGGGAACGGTGGGGATTGAGTCCTACTTATAATGTGGAGCGGTTGGGATTTAGTCCGTCCCAGACGGACATACTCCTTCCGTCACCAAATCCCCTTCGTGAGTAGTGGCGGTGACAATTCGGACGGGAGCCAGTGGTCCGTCTAAAGTGAGACAATTCAACTCCATGCTAAAAAACCGTGTTCCATCTGATTATTAAAAAAAAAGACATCTGGATGAAGTTACATATCTCTTATTCATGAGGTTTCCATACCATATTTTTTTTCAGTTTTATATCCCGTAATTTTTCTATTCTTTGTTCAACTTAAATATCGTTCAAAATTGATAAAATTTATATGGATAATACTAAAATGTTATATTTTGGTCAAACATTAAATCCACAGTTTTTTAAGATTATATGTAATATGTGAGATCTAATGAAATATATGATATGTGAATATGTTTTCATTGGATCCTACATGTCACGTGTGAACTTAAAAAGTTTGGATTTGATATTGTACCAAAATATAACACTATAACATCGTCCACGTAAATTTTTATTAATTTTGAACAACATTTAAAAATCTTTTAAGTTGAATTAAAAATAGAAAATTACTGGATATAAAACAGAAAAAACCACATAGATGAAGAAAATAAATTTTAAAACATTGTGGGTGAAATATCTAATTTCGTCAAACAAACATGATGTGTGTTATAATTAAAAAAAAACAAATGAAAGAATGTCTCTCTCTTCTCCTCCTACCCCACTTACGGTTGATAAGTAATCACCTCCGCAATATAGCTAACCCAAGTCTCAGACTGCGTTCGGACATGACATATATGTGGTATTTTTGACAAAAAATACCAAACCGCCATCACCGAACACCAATTTTCAAAACAGCCACAAATATACCAGCACAAAACAACCACAAAACCACCAACAATTTATGTTGCAAATATAATGAATACCGTGAACAGAAGCGGATCCAAAAAACTATAATTAAGGGGTGAAAATATTTTAATAATATTAAAAATTAATTTTTAATAAATTAATTTAAATTTCAATATTTATAATTACTTTAGAAAAATGATATTATATATTAAATTTGACACAAAATTAAATAAAAATTGAAATATATAGATTAATATATTATAAATTAGTTTATTTTCTCTTTTTTATTTTTAGTTTTTTATAAAGATTGGTATTCTAAATTATAAATTATTGAAAATAATACAGAATAATAGTTTTAAACTAGTAGTGTCTTTCTAAATTGTTTATTTAGATACGGATAAATAGTCTCTTAAAACTATTACTATCTATAAATTCTAATAAAATATTCTACAAGGAAAGTAGCAAACTAATAAAAATTAAGATGTAAACTTTCAATTATATCAAAATTATTAGAGTACAAACTATTTGTAGTATATTTCAGAAATATCAATTATAAGTATTCAACTTGCTAAGTAATAATTAATTACAAAACTGTTTGTACAAACTATTATGGTTTGTCAGTATATAAAAGTTATTATATGTTTTATACCGTGCTTAATAATTAAGGAATAATTTTATATGCGAATATACGTTATTTTTCATTTCTTGACATATCCAGTATTAAATTTAAATTTATGTTTTTGAATTTCATTAAATAATATTTAATTGAATAGAATATATTGTTTTAACTACAAATATATGTTTAAAATAAATATTTTATCAACAATTAAACAATATATAATAAAAATAATAATAAGTGATAGTGCAGACAGGAAAATGAGAGTGGTTGGAACTGGTGTATTTTAAGCAATTGAGAAAGAAATTAATAACTCAAATATCCGCCAGGCTGCAAACAAAACCCGGTCGCAGTAGTATAGTAAGACAGAAGCGGCCGGGGTCAAACCGTGGGACTTATAGCGAAATAATAGTACCTAAGCTTGTCACAAAAAGGGGGGAATAATTGACTTGTTTTTGTAAAGTAAAACAACAGATAAAATTAACTGAGTGGAAGATAAATTAAACGGGACTCCGGGTTCAGGTTTATATAATCTGATTAATTATGCTATCTCTACCGGTTCATTATAATAGTTTGGCAAAAATTCCTGTTATTATCTTAAAGACTAAATCCTAGACTTGAAAGACTCGTTTACCAGAAAATGCTCGATCTAATCTAGATTTGAGCAAAACACATGTAAACAGATTAAGTGCGAGGAATTATATTTTGCATCTGAAATTACTAACTTATTTTATCAAAATAAGTTTTCCACAGATTTATCGATTAATTAACCTGTCTATTTATCACTGCTCTGATCAAAATAGACTTTGTAAAACATTTTAATGAATTCATGAAATTTATTTAAAAGGCGAGAGATAAGCTTTAATCGTAACAAACTGTATTTAATTAAACCGGTAAAAATATAGATTACATAATTATACAAACTATAATTACACCTTCACCCGGAGTAAATCCTCTTAGCCCAACATAATTAAAAAGACAGAATAAGAAGTAAAAGAAATCATCTGGGAAAGATAATTAATTCAGCTCCTTTATGACTGCTAATATTTGGACAGAGGTTGGACAGAACAACGGTATGGAAATGGAATGTTTTATGGGATGAGGTGATGTGTGGATTTTATGTGGATATTATGGAGTGAGATGTATGATTTTTGGAGAGAAAATGATGATTTTGTGGAGGAAAAATGGCATTAGTTTGGGGGTGGAATGAGATATGGATTAATGGAGGGTTATAGGTTTATTTATAGTGAAAATGGGGTAAAAAGAGAGGGGTGTCGGTGTGAATTGATAAAATATAATTTATCAATTCACACCTTGTCGGCATGCCCTGTATGTTGTCATTTTAGACGTGTCCGAACCAGTGTCTGGACCAGCCTGGTTCGGACATGTCGATTTTTGTACGGGCGCGCACCGCGTGTATGCGTCCGGACCAGCTCATCCGGACACTGGTCCGGACGAGAATTCATTTGCCTCTAAAATATTCGTTTTAGCTCCGATTTAATCCCTGTTTGTTGCGTTGGAATCCTCATGAGTAAATCTACTTAATTACATGGATTTTTCCTACATTGAACATATAAAATGCATTAGTTCATATCAAAACATAAATCTTAGGAAAAAACGCATAATAAGTGGGAAACATGTGCTTCAGATATTGCAATTCATAAGGTATTTAAACCCTAAAAGTCTATATATTTTGCACTTATCAAACTTCCTCACACTTAGCTTTTGCTTGTCCTCAAGCAAAATACAGAATTAAGCTCCTGAGGAATTCCATAGAATTAAATCTTTGGGTAAAAACAAACGTAGAAGGGAATTAAACATAATAACAATCCTAAGATTAACCTTTGCTCACAACTGTATGTTCATTTCTTTTTAGTGGAAACAAGCTCTTCAAACCAAAAATTTGGAGAAGTTAAATCATCAAGAATGAACACAGATTAACTCGGGATCTTTCCACCATTTCTTTCCTTAAATACCCAGAAATGACAAGGGGTGTGAAGTATTGCCTTATTCCGCAGTACCTTTCAACACCACATACTCATGATCTAAATAACTTTAATAGCACTGTTTACAAATTTATTTTAAACTTTACAGACTTTTCTCTCCATTCTTGTAGCAGTTTTGGGTCTTTTATCCCAGATCAAATGATCTTAGGTAAATGGGTGATGAAGCACCCCAAGGACTTAATAACCGAATGGAAGAGGCCCGTATCAGTTTAAACTAAAATATTAGATCAGAGGAGTACCTTGCCTTATTCTTCCATTCCAAACTTTCCTTTCATTCCAAAGGTACCGAGTTAAACCAGTTCAGACTTTATAATTAGCTTGCACACAAAATAATTTTAATAATGAAACCATGAAAGCTAACAATTATGAGCAAAACTAATCTTAAAGTTGCTTACCATGTTTGATTTTTCTACAAAATATTTTCACCCGTAAATCTAATGTCTATATGTATTAGATCAGCCGGCACATTTTCAGGGAAAGGTCTCTACTTCCTCACACTTAAGAGGAACAATGTCCTCAATTGTTCAGTTAAAATTTTTCAAGTAAGAAGACGTTTCAAAATGTGTCATACTCATGGAGGATAGCGGTTATGTATAGCAATAGAGATAAATCAAGTAAGAGGAGTAAAACGAACTTAACATAATTTAAATTTTGCAAAAATTAAAACAAACAACTCCCCTTATATCCATGGATTTGAGAAAGTAGCCCTTCCTCACACTTAAGCTTTTGTCGGGGGAAACGTTCCTCACACTTGCGTTATGCAAGTGCTCAACTTTGGAGAAGGAATGTCTTATTGCAACATTTAAAAGGAAAAGATGATATTAAATAATAAAGATAGTGCGTACACTGAAACAAACCAAATAAAAAGAAAACTGTCAAACGTTAGCAATACAGTAAATAAATAACAAAGCAGGAATGGAAAAACAAAAGAGAGAAAATAACTATCATCGAATCACTCAGGTGGTGGGTAGTAAGCCTGCCACTGCTGGAAGTCATGGAGCAGAGCCTCATAATTATCCTGCGATCGTCGTGCCTGCTCCCGAAGGAGGCTGATCTCAGCTTGGAATGACTGCTCCATCTGCTGCTGTCTGCGCTCGATCTCAGCTTGGAATGACTGCTCCATCTGCTGCTGTCTGTGCTCGAACTCATCCCAGGTCACATACCCGCTCCTGGGTGCTGGGAATGCCGCATACTGTTGCTCCTCTGCTGTAGTGGAAGTAGGGACTGGCTCTAACGGTCCCTTTCCAACATCTCTCTACCGCTTCTGAGTATGCGGACCCGCCTGCTTAATCCACTCATTTCCATCATATTCAAATATCATCCTCTTCATGGTGCCGATGTCAATGGGTGTCCTAGAAGTGGAACGACCCTCCTCAGCTAAGGTCACTCCCTGCTGCCTGAGGAAGTGGCAGATCATAAAGGGAATCCCAGCCTGTGACGGTCCTTGTGCTCGATGATGTAGCGCAGATGCTAATGTAAAACGTTGGGTAGATATGTGAGTGCAGAAGCTCCAGCAAAAGAGGGGTTCACGACTGCCTGGAGAAAATAGCAGTCGGCCTGGTTGAGGTCAGAAGAGCGCCGTGGCGTGACATTGGCCACCAGAAGCGCGAACAGGACTCTCTCGCGAGGGTCCTGTAGAAGATCAGCAGGGATGACCTGCTTAGTCTGGTCATCTCCTCTTCGTCTGCGCGGTGCCTGACTGAAAAGCTCACTGTAATGACGATCTGCGGCATTCAGAAACTCGTTAAATAGCTGCAGCTGATCATCATCCTCACTCATAGGAGGAGCAGGGTAAGGAATCCCTAAATATGTAGCGATGTCCTCCACCCGAATAATGATGTCCCTCTCTTGGACCCTGGAGTGGATGGTTCCCTCTTGGATACGGGAATTCGCATAGAAAACCCGTACCTCACGTGGGTAGAAGAAACCACCCATGTCTAATAGTTTTACCCATCCATGCGCCTCCAGAAGCTCGGGTAACCCAAGCTGGCACTGTAGGTCCGGTGCGACCGATCGTTCAGGATCAATTTCGCACTCCAGGTTGAACCAGTCTGCTGCCTGTTGAGATATAAAATCTGGTGGTGGTGCCTGACTGGAACTAGTAGCAGTGGTTTTACTCTTCTTTGAACGTCCAGTTAATTTTCTAAACATCTTGCTTAATACATATTAGAAACAAAGAAAGCAAGTAGAAAAATAGTTATGAAATTCAAACATAGATAGATAAATATCACAATTTCTACCGAAATTTTGATAGAATCTCCCCTAAAAATCTTCAATTCTCCACAACTAAATTCAATCAATATTCAAGGTAATGCAATACCGTTATCAAACAAATCCACTCACAACATCGTACAATCATAAACCTCCATGGTTTCAACAACAAAGCATTATACAACCGAAAAACGGAAATATAACAACAATATTGTCATAACTATTAACCCTCAATTTGGAATTCAATAAAAAAAACACCAAAATTGAGTATAACAAGTGTAGAATTTACCTTGTGGGAGTATAGGATGATTGTAGAAGAAGAAATTGATGACAAAAACGCAAGAACAGACTCAATTTTTTCGAAATCGTCCTGCTTGGGTTCGAACATTCAGTCACTGATTTCTCCTTGTGTGGTTGATGGTTTGTGGATTTCTTGCTATAGAAATGTAGAGAATTGAAAAACGAAGATTTCGGTACCAACCTTGCTTAATTTGGTGGAGAAATGAAGATTTTAGAAGCAAAAGAAGATTGAGGCGATTTTAGGGGCTGTTCATCGATTTTGTAATGTGGGAGTAGTTGCAGTTAAACTGATTCGGACAGTTTAAAGGTGGACGATGCGGGCCGTCCGAACCGGCTGGTTCGGACAGGCCAATTTATATTATTATAATTTGTTAATAATCTAACTTAAGAGAATAGGTAGATTAAATTCTTAAAAATTTAAAACACAATAAAATTAAAAATACTTATATTAAAAATAATATTAAAAATACCTGATAAATACTGGGTTGCCTCCCAATTAGCTGCTCTTTTTTTAACGTCCTTAGCTAGACACCCATAATTTCATTTTGTTTGTGAAGAGTTGTGGGTTGGGGTCCCACAACTTCCTATAGTCAAGCTGCGTAGCTGCTTCAGTTTATGTTGAACTCTCCACGGGAGAGATTTCTTCTTAGATAGTGCCGGTTTCGAAACATGAGTAAAAGTGTCATGCTGTTCCTGGACAAGAGAAATTCTAAACAAGTCAGTTGGAATATCAGTAGGACAAGTATACCTCTTTAGACGTGCTTCGTTAACTTTGAAAGTTTCTCCCTTCTTGTTTTGTAGTTCAAAGGCACCATATAAGGTCACATCAACAATACGGAAAGGACCTGCCCAATGAGATTTGAGCTTCCCAGGGAAAAGCTTCAATCTTGAATTATAGAGGAGAACCAAGTCACCCACTTTGAAGTCTCTCTTGAGGATCAGCTTGTCATGGAACTTCTTGGTTCGCTCCTTATAACTTTAGCATTGTCGTAAGCTTGATCCCTCAGCTCTTCTAACTCAGAGAGTTGCAACTTTCTTTTCTCACCCGCAGCAGACATATCAAAATTTAAGGACTTGATAGCCCAATAAGCCTTGTGCTCAAGTTCCACAGGAAGATGGCATGCTTTTCCATAAACCAATTTAAAAGGTGACATACCAATGGGGGTTTTATATGTTGTGCGATAGGCCCAAAGAGCATCATCCAGTTTTAACGCCCAATCTTTTCTGGAGGAGTGCACCGTCTTTTGGAGTATCCATTTAACTCCCTATTGGACACTTCTGCTTGCCCATTCGTCTGGGATGGTAAGCAAGGGCAACTTTGTGGTGTACCCCATACTTAGCCATCAATGCATCAATGCTTCGATTGCAGAAGTGTGTGCCTCCATCACTTATAATGGCTCTAGGGACTCCAAAGCGGGTAAAGACATGCTTCTTTAAGAATTTTACCACCGTCTTTGAATCAGCATGTTGGCAAGGAATTGCTTCAACCCACTTGGATACGTAGTCCACTGCCACCAGAATATATTGGAATCCTTGCGAAGAGGGGAATGGTCCCATGAAATCCATTCCCCAGCAGTCAAAAAGTTCGACCTCTAAAATGCCTTGTAGGGGCATCTCATGTCGCCTGGAAGTATTTCCCATGCGTTGACAACTATCGCAACTGGCCACAAAGGCTTGGCAATCTTTATGTAATGTGGGCCAATAAAATCCGGATTCCAAAACTTTGGCTGCCGTCCTATGAGATCCATGATGGCCTCCAGCTTCCCTTGAATGACAAAACTCAAGAACACTGGGTACTTCATCATCTGGGAGACACCTGCGAATTATACTATCTGCACAAACTCGAAAGAGAAAAGGGTCTTCCCAGATATAATGCTTAGCGTCAGATAAAAATTTCTTCTTTTGAGCATAGGAAAAATCACGAGGTATAACCCCAGAAACAAGATAATTGGCTAGGTCAGCAAACCATGGCTTGTGCACCGTATTCAAAACAAAAACAGTCTCATCTGGAAAAAATTCATGAATTGGTACACCATCATCAGGAACTACCAACCGAGAAGATGGTCAGCCACCATTTAATTTACCACTTTTATCCCTTACTTCAATGTCAAATTCCTGTAACAAGAGAATCCAACGAAGCAAGTGGTTTGGCCTCTTTCTTAGTAAACAAATATTTAAGAGCAGAATGGTCAGTGTGAATAATCACTTTACTTCCCCATAAATATGATCTGAATTTATCTAAGGAGAATACCACTGCTAGGAGCTCTTTCTCGGTGGTTGTGTAATTCCTTTGGGCATTATCCAGAGTTTTGCTCGCATAAGCAATAACTCGTAGAATCTTTTCTTTTCTTTGGCACAGAGCCCCTACTGCAAAATCACTGCATCACACATAATCTCAAAGGGTAATGACCAGTCAGGTGAAACAACAATGGGAGCAGCTACCAATTTTTGTTTAATTACAAAAGCAGATACACAATCATCAGAAAACAAATGGGGCTTCTTTCAGAAGCAAATCAGTTAATGGTTTTGCAATTTTAGAAAAATCCTGAATAAACCGTCTATAAAATCCTGCATGTCCTAAGAAAGCTCTTACTTCTTTCACACAAGTAGGTTTTGGCAATTTCTCAATTACCTCCACCTTGGCTTGATCTACCTCAATCCCCTTAGCAGATATTATGTACCGAGCACAATCCCATCCTTGACCATGAAGTGGCACTTCTCCCAGTTGAGAACCAGATTTGTCTCCTCACATCGGCCAAGAATTAGATCAAGCTGCGCCAAACAAACATCAAAACTAGATCCATAGACAGAAAAATCATCCATGAATACCTCAATGTCTGCTCGATGAAGTCTGCGAAGATCGCCTGCATACAACGCTGAAAGGTGGCAGGAGCATTGCACAGTCCAAAGGGCATTCTTCTATACAAAGGTACCATAGGACAAGTGAAAGTTGTCTTGTCTTGGTCCTCTGGCGCAATAGGAATCTAAGTACCCGAAAAACCATCTAAGAAGCAATAATACTCCTGTCCTGCCAATCTTTCTAGCATTTGATCGATGAAAGGTAGAGGGAAATGATCCTTCCTGGTTGTAGAGTTCAAGCGCCTATAATCTATACACATGCGCCAACCTGTGATTTTTCTTTGAGGAACAGGCTCTCCTTTTTCATTTACCACCGCTTCGATGCCTCCCTTCTTTGGAACAACCTGTACAGGACTTACCCATGGACTATCGGAGATAAGATAAATGATCTCTGCGTCCAGGAGTTTCAGAACTTCCTTCTTAACCACCTTCTTCAGATTCAGGTTGAGACGACGCTGGGGCTGCCTCATAGACTTGTAGTTGTCCTCCATATAGATGTGGTGTGTGCAGTAGGAGGGGTCAATTCCTTTAATGTCAGCAATAATCCACCCGATCGCTGTTTTGTGTTGTCTCAGAACCTCTAGTAGCTTGTCTTCTTGCCCTGTAGCTAAAGAAGATGATATAATAACTGGCAAATTTTTATTAGCTGCTAAGAAGGCGTATTTAAGGTTTGGAGGTAACTCTTTAAGCTCGAGTTCGGGTGGTTGCTCGACAGAAGGGATTGGTTTCTTAATTTCTCTGTCAAGTCGCTCCATCGGAGGGCGATAGGCTTGATATCCTACCTTCCCTCTTTCCACTTGGGCTAACGTGGCATTGACCACTGGATCTTCAGTTTCTTTTTCCAGAGAAGCAACGAGAATGTGCTCCAATGGTTCAGTTTGAGCCTTCATGCAGAAGGAAAGAGAATATACGTCTTCGTAAGTGGGAGAATCGCAATCTTCCTCATCATCAGTCAAATTGGCCATCATCAAGGGGTGAGCTTCGTTGGAGGATTTCTTCATCATTTTCCTCATGTCAAATTCAATCTTCTCATCCTCATACCGCAAGGTGATTTTACCATCATGGACATCGATGACGGCCTTGGCAGTACTCAAGGGTCGACCTAGAATGAGGGGTACGTCAACATCGTCATCCATATCCAGAATGACGAAGTTGGCTGGGAAAATGAAACGATCAATGCCGACAACTAGATCTCGGACCATCCCCATCGGTTTGACTTCCGATCTATTGGCCAACTGGAGTTTAAACGGTACAGGTTGCATCTCTCCTTCTCGAACTTTTAAGAAGGTAGCGTATGGCATAATGTTGATGCTGGCCCCTAAATCGCACAAACCACTTCCACAATCTATTCCACCGATAAAGCATGGGACAACAGGGTATCCTGGATCTGTCTGTTTAGGAGGAAGTGCTCGAAGGAGGGCAGCTGAGCACTCCTCTGTGAGATGGACAGTCTCCTTATCGGTATTCTTCTTCCTCTTTGTCAGGAGATCCTTTAGAAATTTCGCATAGTTGGGCATTTCCTGCAAGGCATCAATTAACGGAATGTCTAATGTCAGTTTCTTAAAAATACTAAGAAATTTTGCAAACTGTTCGTCAAGATGCTTTTTTTTCATCCTGTTAGGAAATGGAAGCTCCGTATTTTTACGAGAAGAAGACGGAACATCAATAGTAATTCAAGACGAGGAGAGGGAGTAGGAAGGATAGGAGCCTGTGTCTCAGACGAAGGTGGTGGTGGAGGAGTTATGTCGTCCTCTACGCGATCTTCGTTGCTCGTTTCTGTATTCAGTTTCCTTCCACTTCGTAAGGTGACAGCATTTACCTCTGGGGTTCCTTGGAATGTGTTGCTGTCATCTCCTTCCTCTATATGAATTGCTTTTGCATGTTCACGTGGATTTGGATTGGTTTGTGAGGGAAGTTGGCCAAACGGCCTTTGTTGGGTTAGGAGTTGTTGAATCTGAGATTGTAACGCCTTCTGATCTTTCCTAAGAGTTGAGACCTCCTCCTGAGTGTCTCGAGATTTGTTCATCATTGCTCTAAACATCTCCTGTATCTGACCCATCTCAGACTCTGGATTAGATTGAGTTTAAGGTGGTCGGCTAGAAGATGCAAGTTCACCGTATGGAGGTTGTTGAAATTGCCTCTGGCCTCCTTGGTAGTTCGATTGTGGCCTGTAGTTTTGGGAAGGCTGGAGTGTTCGTGGATTCTGAATGTTGTTGGTATTACCGTATCGAAGATTAGGATGAACATTCTGCTGCCAAGGTTGTCGGAAACCTTGATTATTACCCACATAATTTGCTTCCTCGGCTGCCTTCAGCTCTTGTAACTCGGGACATTGCTCGTAGTCGTGTGGCCCGCCGCATTGCATGCAAGAAACATCAGGAGTTGATAGGGATAGTGTAACACCCCATCCAAAGCCTATCGTGGTTATCGCAATCTGAACACTTAATCGAAAACGTCGCAGCGGAAATATACAACACTTGGACCTTGCCACGGTCTGATCGTTAGAATATACCGGCTTATATATACAATACTTAACCAAAATATTTATCCAGCTCAAAACGTTAACATACACAATCCCACACCATCCGAGTACTAGTGTCTCAATCATAATCTCAAACTTGCAACATTTAAATATGAACAGTCGGGTGCACAGGCGCAACCCGAACTCAAAATAAAAGCCCCCCCTAAGTCTAACCGCTCCTACTCTCGTAGTGCGTCCTCATGGGCCTCTTACCTGCAAGTGTAAAAATAGCCCCGAGGGGGTCAGCACGAATGCTGGTACACCCTCTCATGGCCCCCAAGCTAACGGGGCTACGACGACTAATTGTCGATAGCATGGAAATTGATTACATATGCAAACATAATAAGTGCAATAACAATAACCACCAGATGAACATATATTATTCACAACCAACAAACGACTCAAGCGTTCCCTTAACAAGTGGGTTAATAACCCCCTGCCTCAGTCCTCAGTTCCTTAATCTCAGTTCCTTAACTTACCTTAATCTTAATCTCAAACTTATACTTGCCAACCTCTCCACTATTAGATTGGTTAGCCCTTAATTGGTTGCTTATCTTGTAGGGCTTGGTTAACCCTAGCCGGTAGTAGTGCACTATCCGATAAGCTACCTTCCTTAACTTATTAGGGATGTAGGCTTGATCCCTCCCGCCTTCCTTATTGTGCCTCCACCTCGAACAGTAGCCCGGGTGGTCGGGTCGATTTGTTGACCCTAGGCGACGAGTCTAATGACCAGTCTTATTTGGAAGTCGGATCTGATTCAGATACGACCTCCCCCCAATACACATGTGCCGTACCATTCCGGATTCCTCACTCCCACCCCAAGTTATGGTTAGTGAAAGCCTTAATTACCAAGTGTTAGTTAAACCTTGACGGGTAAAACCAACAATCAACGATACTTAGTTCTCAACCTTAACTCAGTAAGTACTAACCTTGGTTAGTAACAATCTCAAGCCTCGCGGGTTAGTGTAAATGTAACACAATCGCAACGAGAGCAATATAACCGGTTGCATGCTTTATCTTGTTTTAGTCATAGCAAATAAACAGATAGCACACAAGCCGAGGGACACCTCGTTAACAAGCAGGTCACGAAAAGGATTGTACCGTTCACCGTCGATCGTTGTTTGTTTAACCTTCTTCGGGGTCCCAATTCACAAACCTAAAACATTCATTTTTAGGTTATTAGTTATTTGCACCTTACTTAACTCACTTAGTCTCTAAGGACTTCCATTCAATAACCTCTCAAGTCTTTATCACTTAGTCTTACAAACTTTACTTTTATCATCAAAACTTACACTTAATCTTAACTTAACTCCTTAAGTTCTTAGGGTCCCAATCATTACTACCATCCCAAGGGCATACCTCATTACCCATTACCTTTCTTAGAATTTGAAATTTCTTTCTTTTTTTTTTTCCTAAGTGTTAAGGGTCGACCGACCCACCGACCGACCCTACCCCTGGGTCGGTCCATTACAGAAACTCTTCCGTCTCTTGAAACCCATCCGACCGACCCAGAGCTAGACCGACCGACCCAAACCCTCTGGGTCGGTCCCTTACAGAACCCATTTTCCTACTTAAATCTTGCCCGACCGACCCAAGGCTAAGCCGACCGACCCAAGCCCTCTGGGTCGGTCCAGTCCAGAGGCATTCCGGCTGGCTTAACTTGGCCCGACCGACCCAACACTGGGTCGGACCCTGGGTCGGTCCTCTACAGACCTTCCTCTTAAATTGCCTCTTTCAATTCCAAACTTCTCCTCATATATCCAAATATGTTATAACCTCATTTGGGCACCTCAAATACTCCTTAAGCCCTCCTCAAATCACATTAAATCATTCACCAAGATACACCTTAGTCCTCATGCATTTTCCTTGTAATAATGCTAACACTTGTAATGTTTTCCTCTAGGTTTCTAGGTGGTGGTTCTTACCTAAAGTAACCACTATGCCAAATGTTTTCTTCACCACTATAACATCATCTCCCAAGCATCTCTCACTTATCTAAACTCTTTTAAGCATTCACTTAAAGTTCCTTAACAAGTCTAAACTTCCATCATCATCACATTATTTCCTTCCTAGATGTACACCAACATTTGCCTAAGTCCTAAATACTCCAATACATTCTCTTGATTCCTAAACCTTCCATGGTGATACCTAAGTCATCATAAGTCATTAAAATACCTTAACTTCACCCTTTTTCATCAAGACAACCTATAGAACATTCCTAGTACTTTCTTAATCATTAAATTCCCTTAGGATATCTTAACACTTAAACTTTCCTTTAAATTTCGCCATGGGTTCTCTAGTATATAATACTTCCTAACACATGGTTTTTCTCCATCAAACAACCAATACCACACAAATTCTCATCACAACACTTAACACCCAATTTACACTAAAACTTCACCACATCATCATATAATGCTTAAACTTAAAATGCTTGGCACTTAGGCCCTTAAATGACAATAATCTTAACCACTGAATTTCCACATATATATATGCCTTCAACCTGCGAATACACTCAACAAGGCTCCCATTGAAATAAAATGCTTCTTGTACTTCACCTTTATATTCTTAAACTATCTCCTTTCTCATTTGCTCCTTAGTCACAAGTTCACAAGTATAGACATTGTTTCTCCTAGGTTTTAATAGCACCTTCCACACATAAACTAAACACTAAGCTCATCATTTACCCACATCTCATTCCCTTAAACAGCAAGACACCTTAAGGTAAGTATTTTACCTTGTTTTCTCACAAGCTTACAAGCTTTTCTCCTTAGGTTTTCTTTGTTCAATCTCGGTCACCAATGTGATTCTCCTTGCCAATGTTCTAACCAATATCCAATGACTCCAATGAGTACTAGATAACACATTAACCCTAAGGAACAAACCCTAGGTTTAAAAATATGTTTTAAGGTATTAATGTGATTGTTTTACCTTGGTTTCTCAAGACAAACTTGGATGTGAAGCAAGAAGGACCTCCTCTCCCCTTTGAAGAGTAGAAACTAGCTAGAACAAGGCATAAACATGGATTCCCATGAGTATATATTTTCGGTCAAGTGAAGAAAATGGTGGAAACCTAGATTTTCTTACACTTTCTTTACCTTAAGAGAATGGAGATGCCAATGGAGTCTCCAAACTTGAATTTCCTCCTCTAATGGTGGTTTGACTTGGCACCAAAATGGAGCTCTTGAAGTTTTGAAAAGATAGAAAGGAGGAGCTTGAGCTAACTAAGAAGAATATGTATTTTGTTTTGGATTTGGAGCTAAAATGAGCAAGATGTGTGCAAGAGAAGATGGAGCTAGCATGGAGAGGTGCTTCACGATAATGGAGAAGAGAAAGAGAGCAAGAAAACCGTGTGAACAAGGAAGAATGAAGAAGTGAGGAGAGAGAATCACTAAAGGTGAGATATTATGTAAAAAGGTGAATAGTACTTAAGGCTTTAAAAGACTTATTTGCTTTCTTAATCACTTAATGAGTCATGAAGGTGGTGACTCACCCCTTAAGAAACCGGCCCCCTTTTAGTAATGAGGGTAGTTTAGTCTTTGTTGACCAAATGTCTCACTTATATAGACTTATGTTATAAACTAGCTTAATAAATTCACTATTCATCAAAACAAGGCACATTGTTGTGAAATTTTTGATTTCCCATTGATATAGACCTCCAAATGTGATACTATATAGTACACATATTAATTAAAGAGTAATGATGGACATTTAGCCATTCAAAACTCATTTACAAGACAGTTTTTCAAAAACGTGCTTTAAGACTCCTTAAAGCACATTTTGTGTTTTAACTTGTTTTCAAGCTTGGTTTTCTTTGGTAATTGACTTAAAATGACCATTAGGATATTACTAAGGTCTTGGAACAATATTTGGGTACACTCCCATGTCTCTCCAAGCTTAGAGCACGTTTTTGCTTAAACTGCTCTTTTGGTGTTTCCTTATATTTTCTTTGATTAGAAATGTTTCTAAGGCATTATTTAGCCTTCTTATATCTTAGTTTATCATTTAAACACCATACCTAAGTTTGGGGTATTTCAGATAGAGGAGCATAGCCTGGAGGGGTTGTAGATGATCGAGAAATCATCGACTTTGCTTGGTGGGGGTAGGAATTCATGGTCATCTGCTCAACTACTTTCTGCAGGGTGCTTACTTTTGTTGCCTGCTAGGCATTGCTCTCCATGAGTTGCTCATGGCTTTTCATCAGCTGGTCAAATTTATTGTCACTTTCTCCTACGTGGTATAAACCTGGAGTGCCGCCTCTTGATCCACCTGTGGTCCAGTCTCTAATCTCTTCACAGAGGGACTCTATGCCATTCAGAAACTGTGCTCCTGGCCTTTTCAAAACGTCAGCACCTAAAGAGGATAGTACCATTGTTTTGCACGGACCGATTAAGCCTTTGTAGAACAATTGAGATACTTGTTCTTTCGTGAGACCGTGGTGAGGGCAAGTAAGTAGTAGTCCTTTGAAACGGTCCCAAGTTTCACAGATGTTTTCCGACCCTGGCTGCTTGAAATTGTAGATCTCAGCAATCATCTCTAACGTTCGGCTCGGGGGCAGGAACTTGTCGTAGAACTTGGTGACCATTTCATCCCAAGTACCAATGGTACTTGGTGTAAGGCTGTGGTACCATTTACTCGCATTTCCCGTCAGGCTGTGAGGGAACAAGGACAGTCTTGCGTACTGAAGTACTGCGTCGGTCGCGGTTAGACTGTTGGCATGATGTAGAAACTTGGTGACATGCAACAGAGCTTCGTCAGGACTAGAGCCATCGAACATGCCTAACTCCTTTACACATCGGATCTGATGATATGGCTTCAGCTTTTGCCACTCATCGTATTCAGATGGGGTAAGGTGGGGAAAGATGATGGTAGGCTGTTGACCTTGGTTAGACGGCCTGTTGATGTTACGAACTGTAGCTGGAGTAGATGACATATCTGCTTTCTGGATAGATTCTATCGCCGTGGTGGTTATGTTTTGTTGAGATCGTTTCTGCCTCAAAGTGCGCAGAAAGGTTCTCTCGGTCTCTGGAATGTAGCCTACCGTATAATTGTTAATACTGACCGGAAGGCTATGTGACCTGGTAATAGGCATTCACCACTCAAAACAGAAAAAGAAACTTGTGATGTGATAAAATAAATAGAAATAGGAAGAAATATGGAGGGGGAATTTAAACAACTGAAAAGAAACAATTCAATAGAATAAAATAAAGGACTACTTTTTTTTTAACAAGAGAAAATAAATAAACATAAAATAAATAAAAATAAATGCAGTTTAAGTAAATAATAAAATTAAAATAAAGAAAAAGGGCAGAATTTAAATTGCTGGAATTTAAATGACAAGGGAATTTAAATGACAAAAAATAAAGAACTGGAATTTAAATGACAATAAAATAAAGTACTGGAATTTAAATGACATAAAATTTAAATGACAAAATTTAAATGACAGAAAATTTAAATGACAGAATTTAAATGACAGAAATTAAATGACAAAAATTAAATTACAGAAATTCAATGACAGAAATTAAATTACAGAAATTAAATGACAGAAATTAAATTACTAAAATTTAAAGGACAATGGAAATTTAAATAACTGGAATTTAAATGACAGGAAATTTAAATGACTAGGAAAATAAATAACTGTAAGGAATGCAATATTTAAATTGCTGGAATAATTAAATGACAGAAATTAATAGAAATAAAATAAACGACAAACATAATAGTATAAACAAAATATTATAAGAATAAAGAAAACAGAATATTATAATATAACAGGTGAATTATCCGGGGCTTAGGGACTAGAATAAATCAAGTCCCCGGCAACGACGCCATTTTGCAGACAGGAAAATGAGAGTGGTTGGAACTGGTGTATTTTAAACAATTGAGAAAGAAATTAATAACTCAAATATCCGTCGGGCTACAAACAAAACCCGATCGCAGTAGTATAGTAAGACAGAAGCGGCCGGGGTCAAACCGTGGGACTTATAGCGAAATAATATAGTACCTAAGCTTGTCACAAAATGTTAAACTTGATTAAACGCAACAGAACTTTCTTTATTACTCAACCTCATAAGGAGAAAACAGAGAGACGATTCTTGACTGTGTTTATTAGAGGAAGAGATGATTAGTCTAAACTAAAAGAAGGCAGAGTATATATGTGCCCCTGACTAATAGGCACGTGACCACCTAAAGTACAACATGTAAAAAAGACCTAGGTTACACACTATAAACGTACATATAATATGTCCTAGATACAACCTATTCCAACACCCCCCCCAAAAAGTACATCTCTTTGCATTTGGGGAAAGCAGAAGAATGTGCTTTTTGTTTCCTCTACCGAGAATCCTTGCGCTGCAAACCTGCAAAAAAGAAAGAAACTACTTTTTCCCAGTTTCATGCAAACCCAAACTTTCAAAAGAATTATGGTAACTTTTACCTGTAAGTGATTTGGTCATCATATCTGCCAATTGATGTGTGCTAGGAACATATTGGACTTGAATAAGTCCTCCCTGCAACTTTTCACGCACAAAATGACAATCTAATTCTATATGTTTGGTGCGTTCGTGAGAAACGGGATTCCTAGTGATGTGTATAGCTGCTAGGTTATCACATTTGAGTGGTATGGGGACGATGTCTGGAATCCCAATTTCATCTAGAAGTCTACTCAACCAGCTGAGTTCCCCGGTGACTTGCCGCATGGCTTTATACTCTACTTCTGCAGAGGATAGAGCGACGGTGGTTTGCTTCTTTGATTTCCAACTAAGGGGGGAGTCACCTAAGAGGATGTAATAACCGGATATGGACCTTCGTGTGATTGGGCAGGAAGCCCAATCGGAATCACAATCGGCTTCTAGTTTGTATTTGGGTTCCTTGTTGAAGAACAACCCAAATCCCGAGGTTCCTTTGACATATGAAAGGGTGTGGAAGGCGGCTCTCATATGTTCTGTGGTGGGTTTCTGAAGGAATTGACTTAGGAATTAGACCGCATAACATATGTCGGGCCTGGTGTTGGTAAGGAAATTCAACTTACCTACAAGGCACCTGTATGTTGTGGGGTTTGGGAGTTTGGAACCACTATCTTCATTAAGTTTTAAATTGACTGGGAGAGGAGAGACTGAGGGCTTGATGCTTTGAGCATCGAAGTCATGAAGAATTTGGTTTATGTAACGTTGCTGTGACATGATCATGCCGTTGTTGGTTTCTAGGAATTCCATCCCGAGGAAAAAAATTTAATCTTCCAAGATCTTTGATTTTAAATTCCTTGTTTAGTTGGTTTTTAAGAAATTTTACTTCGTTGGTGTCATTTCCAACCACTAGGATATCATCAACGTATACACCCAACAAGGTAATGCTGTTTTTCTTTTTCTTTACAAACAAAGAGTGGTCATTTTTAGAATGGTGGAATCCTAATTTCTGTAGAAAGTCTGCAAGCTTCTCATACCACTGACGAGAGGCTAGTTTCAAACCGTAAAGGGATTTGTGTAATTTGCACACTTTGTTTTCTCCACCAACCTTTAGACCTTCGGGGATGGTCATGTAAATGTCTTCGTGGAGATCTCCGTGAAGGAAGGCGTTATTGACATCTAACTGGTCTAAGATCCATCCCTTCTTGATTCCCATTATTATAAGGGCTCTCACGGTGGTTAATTTGACTATGGGAGAGAAATTTTCTTCGTAGTCAAGCCTTTGTTTTTGTGTAAATCCTCTCACAACAAGCCTAGCTTTGAATCTTTCTATGTCTCCATTGGCTTTGAGTTTCACCTTGTAGACCCACTTGCAACTGATGGGACGTTTTCCCTTGGGAAGGTCCACGATGGTCCAAGTCTTGTTTTGTTTTAGGGCCTCGAATTCTTCGGTCATAGCTTGGATCCATTTGGGATCCTTGCTAGCTATTTTGTAGCTGGAGGGTTCCTTAAGGCCATGAAGTTGGGACAAGAGTTTGTTGGTGTTTTGATGGAGGGAGCATGAGAGGATTGTATTGTTGGGTATGTGATCTGTGAGAGTAGTATGGCTAATTTGGTAAGGATGGTGAGAGTTGGTGTTTTTGAGTCTTTGTGTGAGAATGGAAGAGAAAAGATCTTGGCTGAAGCTGGAAGAGACCACGTAATCATCATATTTGGAAGGAAATTTATGTTCTCGGGTGGACCTCCTTGGTGGTGTGGTTTGTATGGGGTCTTCTTCTACATCCGTGGAGTGATCAATATCTATGGAAGCATGGTTTGTGTCTAGATTGGTAGTTTGAGGATGACAATCTTCTCTTATCCCAGAATGCTGGGACGTGCAAGTGTCATCTTCAACTGTGTCATTGAGATAAGGAGGAGGGAAAATATCAGGGTAGTGTTGACTTTTGTCTAGAACATCTGTCCATCTTTTGTCGGTTAAAGGGTAAATGTTCTCGTAGAAGGTTATGTCTCGGGTGACCTTGAGCTGCTTGTCCTCTAGGGTGAGGACTTTGTACCCCTTTGTATGTTTGGCATTTCCAATGTATACACAAGGGGATGCGCGGGGGTCTAATTTTCCTTTGGTTGGTTCTATGTTGGTCATGTAGCAAAGACAACCGAAGCTTTTAATTTCGTTGTAATTGGGTTTTATGCCATGGAGTTTTTCAAAGGGGGTTAGGTTTTGTATGGCTTTGCTCGGTATCCTATTTATCAAATGTGCCGCATGTTCCACACAATGACCCCAAAACTGGTTTTCAAGACCTGATTGATAAAGAAGGGCTCTGGCAATATCCATAAGGTTGCCTTGTTTTCTTTCCACAACCCCGTTTTGTTGGGGTGTGCGGGAGCAACTTGTTTGGTGGATTATGCCTTTTTGAGCAAAGTATGCATTTCCTTCTTGAGATTTTCCCAATTCTCGCGCATTGTCACTTCGTATAATCTTAATGTGTTTGTTCATTTGGTTCTCAATTAGACTGATAAAGGTTTTAATGTGATTCATGGCTTCATATTTTAATTTGAGAAGAATGACCCAAGTAGCTCTAGTGTGGTCGTCTACAAGAGTGAGGAAATACCTATACCCATCTAAGGTTTGTGTTCTCATTGGACCACAGATGTCAACATGCACAAGTTCAAAGGGTTCTACGGTTTTAATATTAGAGACTGGAAATTTTAAACGCTTGGCTTTAGACTTGTAACATACTGTGCACGGTAAAAGGTCATTGTTCAGATGGTTAGAAGCATGAATATCTATTATTCTGTTCATTCTTTTCAGGGATAAGTGTCCCAATCTGTTGTGCCACAGAACAATATTATGTGGTTGTTCAACAATACATGGTTCTACATTTGCATTCATACAGACAGAGGCACATTCTCTTTTCAATATAAAATCACACAAACTTTCTATATCAACTACATAGAGGCCACTAATTTGCCTTCCAATTTGCTGTGAAAAATCGCCCCTAGATTCCTGCAAGATGCAAACATTTCCATGGAAAACGACTGATGCATTCAAGTCCTCGATCAGCCTAGAAACAGAAATTATGTTGAACAGAAATGATGGAACAAACATAATATTTCTTATGCAAACTTTTCCATTCACACATAAATTAGCAACAGAATCCACACATTTCTTGTTTCCATCTGGAAGGGTTATATCCCTTGGCTTTCCAAGATTTATGCAATTAGCAAGCAAGGTTCTATTTCCGCTAACATGCTCAGTGGCACCAGAGTCGAGAATCCACAGATTTTTCAATTCACAGATCATAGAATTTGTGTTAGAAACTAGACACGGCAGAGAGCTAAAAATGGTTTTTGAATTACCTGAAAACTCTCCAAAGTTCGTCTGTTTACTAGTTCCACCGAGATCCTTCTGCTGTTGTAGAAACACGACCAATTGTTGGAGCTGGTTTGAGCTAAAACCTTTAACTGGTGAAACTTGAACTGTGTCGTCGCCCTTCATGTTCGATCTTTCTTGATCTGTGACTATGGACCCAATCTTAGCATCTTTGTTCTTCCTGGTGTCGTTGCTTGGAAATCCGATGAGCCACCAGCAATCGCTGCGGGTGTGACCTACTTTGCCGCAGTTCGAACATTTGGGCGCGTCTTTCTTCAACCCACCGGTGTTCTTGTTAACGTCTCCCTTGTCGAAGCTTCTGTAATTTGTTGTTCCGCTCCCAGATTTCTGTTTATTGAAAGAATTTCCTCTTCCTTTTGCGAAAAGGGCTACTGATTGATCGGGTTCATCTCTGAGGTCAGTGCTTTCCCTCGTCTGCTCTTCTTGGATGATTAGAGAATATATCTCATCCAGAGTTGGGATCTGACTCATCGCCATTATCTGCCCACGAAGCTGTGAGTAGGGTTTACTCAGGCCCATCAAGAAATGTACAATCTCTTCTTCCGCTTGACGTTTTTCTTGTTTTTCGCCAGATTTGCAAGAGAGACAGCACTCACAGGTTTCGATCGGCCTAGCTAGGTTATACTGAGCCCAAATCTCCTTGGATTTCATGAAATAGTCGGTAATTGTGTCGTTACCTTGCCTCAAATTGACGATCTGGGACTTAATGTTGTGGAGTGTCGCCAGATTGTGCTTCTCGAAGCGCTTGCACAACCAGTCCCAAATTTGTTTGGGGTCACTGGTGTACATAACACTACGCGCGACATTAGGAGCAAGGGATGAGATAATCCAGGTAACGACTAAAGATCTGGCCCGTTTCCATGCCCCCATGCATATGGTATCTCTGCCGTCGGGCTGTTTAATGCTCCCATCGATAAAGCCGATTTTGTTCTTGGCTATCAGGGCTTCTTGCATCGTCCATTTCCACGCCAGGAAACCTTCACCGCCGGTGAACTTGGTTGCTAGGGCTTGACCGGTTTGTTCTGTGGAGGCGACGAATAAGGGGTCTGTCTGGTCGATTGTGGTGCTGGTCTTTCCGGCGCTGTTTTCTGGTTTCTTTCCCAGAAGATCATCCATCTTTGCTTATCGATAATAGAGTAGTGCTCTTGATACCATGTTAAACTTGATTAAACGCAACAAAACTTTCTTTATTACTCAACCTCATAAGGAGAAAACAGAGAGACGATTCTTGACTGTGTTTATTAGAGGAAGAGATGATTAGTCTAAACTAAAAGAAGGCGGAGTATATATGTGCCCCTGACTAATAGGCACGTGACCACCTAAAGTACAACATGTAAAAAAGACCTAGGTTACACACTATAAACGTACATATATTATGTCCTAGATACAACCTATTCCAACACAAAAAGGGGGGAATAATTGACTTGTTTTTGTAAAGTAAAACAACAGATAAAATTAACTGAGTGGAAGATAAATTAAACGGGACTCCGGGTTCAGGTTTATATAATCTGATTAATTATGCTATCTCTACCGGTTAATTATAATAGTTTGGCAAAATTTCCTGTTATTATCTTAAAGACTAAATCCTAGACTTGAAAGACTCGTTTACCAGAAAATGCTCGATCTAATCTAGATTTGAGCAAAACACATGTAAACAGATTAAGTGCGAGGAATTATATTTTGCATCTGAAATTACTAACTTATTTTATCAAAATAAGTTTTCCACAGATTTATCGATTAATTAACCTGTCTATTTATCACTGCTCTGATCAAATTAGACTTTGTAAAGCATTTTAATAAATTCATGAAATTTATTAAAAATGCGAGAGATAAGCTTTAATCGTAACAAACTGTATTTAATTAAACCGGTAAAAATATAGATTACATAATTATACAAACTATAATTACACCTTCACCCGGAGTAAATCCTCTTAGCCCAACATAATTAAAAAGATAGAATAAGAAGTAAAAGAAATCATCTGGGAAAGATAATTAATTCAGCTCCTTTATGACTGCTAATATTTGGACAGAGGTTGGACAGAACAATGGTATGTAAATGGAATGTTTTATGGGATGAGGTGATGTGTGGATTTTATGTGGATATTATGGTGAGATGTGATTTTTGGAGAGATGATGATTTTGTGGGGAAAATGGTATTTTTGGGGGTGGCCTGCGCTCTGGCTTCTGGCGGGTTCTCGGTTTCTTTCTCGTGCCCTGGGGTCCCCCGCGGGGGTGTCGGTGTGCCTTGCTAATATCTTTATCACTTCACCCCTTGTCGCATGCCCTGTATGCTGTCATTTTAGACGCGTCCGAACCAGTGTCCGGACCAGCCTGGTTCGGACATGTCGATTTTTGTACGGGCGCGCTCCGCGTGTATGCGTCTAGACCAGCTCATCCGGACACTAGTCCGGATGAGAATTCATTTGCCTCTAAAATATTCGTTTCAGCTCCGATTTAATCCTCGTTTGTTGCGTTGGAATCCTCATGAGTAAATCTACTTAATTACATGGATTTTTCCTACATTGAACATATAAAATGCATTAGTTCATATCAAAGCATAAATCTTTGGAAAAAAACGCATAATAAGTGGGAAACAAGTGCTTCAGATATTGCAATTCATAAGGTATTTAAACCCTAAAAGTCTATATGTTTTGCACTTATCAGATAGCTATATATATTCGCTTACAGTCAATTATTTTATTATTGTAAAAAATTGTTTTTTATTTCAATGATATTATTTTTTGATTAAAAATTAAAATAATCTTAAGTATTAGTACATTTGAAATGTTATATTAAATACGTAAACTTTTATTTTTATATATAACATCTAATATATTTACTCTAAATACAATGGTTTATTTCTTTATTTTTTAAATATATGTAAAAAATTTATTTATAAATTAATATGTATACATATTATCACTAAAATATTAATAAAGAATAATAATTATAAGGGCTATAATTGAATATTTACATATATTTTAACTTTATTAACAAAAAATTGTTTTAAAATGTAATATAAAATTTTTAATTGTAATAACTAAAACGGTAAACGCACCGCACAAAACTAACTTATTCAAAACAGACACACGAAACCACCGTCTGTCGAACACTAGTTTTCAAAATAGCCACAAAACAATCAACACAAAACAACCAACAAAACTACCACAAAACAACCAACCAAAACAATCAGACCAAAACTACCACAAAACCACCAACAAAAATCACGCCAAACGCAGCCTCATACAAAAACATTTTATACCACCGAACATTACATGATGAATACTAACTAATTTTTGTCTGAAATATATATCTTAAAACTAGGTCATGTTACTTGCCTCCTCCGACGCTTAATTAATTTTAGTCATCCATCGTCACAACAATAATGACATTTGTGGTGAGTGCCAATCGGCATAAACAACATCAGTGGGACGGATTTACTGATATACACTTAAATAAGTTCCTTTAAATTATTGGTTGGAATCTGGGGAATTGCGTTTTTTTAATAATCAAGCCACTTAAGAAAAAGGAAAGCTACCAGAAAACACCACGTAAAATTAATGTACATATGTGTTTAAGAAGCGTGAGGAGATGATCATTTTGGTCATTTGTCATCTATTTTGTCATTTTATGCTTTATACTTTTGTAAAACTTTAAAATGTTATAGTTTATTAGATATAAGTCTAAATAACATAAATTTTATACCATTATTCATCATAATTCGAGCTCTTTAAAATAAGATCAAACATGAGTATGTTTTGATAAATTTTATTTTTTTTTATTTTTTGTATGTACATATTTTTTAAAATTCATTGTGAATCTTGAGTTTACGAAAAGTGAATCAAAGTTATTAAAAAGTGAATCAAAAGTTGTTAAAAAGTGAATCAGAGAGTTGCGTAAAAGTGAATAAGAGGTTTTAAAAAAGTAAATCTCATAAACAGAGATTGTTTAACTAATTAAAGTGATCCTGATTGTTTGACTAGTGTGAATCAGAGATTTAGAAAAGTGAATCAAAGGTTGTTAAAAAGTGAATCACAAGCTATTATAAAGTGAATCAGAGTAATGAGAAAAGGGAATCTTGTAAGCATAGATAGTCTAACTAAAGTGATTAAGAGGTTTAAGAAATGTGAATCAAAGGTTTTTATAAAGTGAATCATGTGTTTAAGAAAAGTGAATAAGAGGTTTAAGAAAAGTGATTCTTGTAAATAAAGATTGTTTAAATAAAGTGAATAAGAGGTTAAAGAAAAGTGAATCAGAGGTTTAAGAAAAGTGAATCAGAGGTTTTTTAAAGGTGAATCAAAGGTTTAAAAAAATTGAATATTTTGTTTAATACTAGGAAAAGTTAATCCTACTACAAACTTATGCAAGTGTGGATTTTAAGGTGTTTGGGGGTAGGGTAATCTTTTTGGTATTAGTCTGCACTTTATATTTTCATTACCAACTTGATAGGTTTTTAGGGGTTGTGGTTAAGGGTTAGACCCTAAACCTTGCACTACAAATCATAAAAATGCCTTTGACGTTTTTAACTTTCCTAGGGTGGTTTTTAGAATGTTTGGGGTTTTGATTCATTTTGTTAATGAATAAGACTCTTCAAAAAATATAAAATTTTAAGTTTACCAAAACATATCCATGATGCATCTTGTTTTGAAGAGCACGAAAAATGATGAACAATGATATAATTTTTTTTATTTTTACACTTTTATTTTATAAGTTATAACATTTTGAAAAAAAATGTTTCTCTCTCCTACTAATAAAAACTACACTCAATTCCCCAAAAAACTTCCGTGTGTATGCGGACGCTCTACTGTTTTTTTTATTTATTTCTCAACCATATATCTCCGGTGCAGTTTTTCTCTTTTAATTTTTTCTGGTTTTCTTTTCTTAATTTTTTTCCTCCAATCCCTTATTGACACATGGCACTCTCCATATTCTAATATGGCTTGAGTGCCAGGTTCTCCGTTCTGTTAAGAATGGGAGTTGAATTGAAGTAGAAAGAACAACACATCCCAATATTCCGAGAGCCTAAGCACAATCGTAGTTCGACTCTCTCTGCCGCAATAATTTATTTATTTATTTTTAGAAAATTTTATGAAATGTCACTATTTTTATTAATTTATGAAATGATACTAAAAATATAACAAAAATTGAAATAATTAAAAAATATTAATATATCAAAAAATATTAAAAACTTTAAATATATTTTAGATATTTTTTGAAATTATGTACCTTAAAATAGAATATAGAGATTTAAAAACATAATTTAAATTCTATTATATTGTGTATTCCATTTTTTGCGTCATTTCATAAATGACAATGCTAATTGTAGAAATAAAGAATTGGCAAAGAAAAATAAAAATACTACACAATATGTCATAAAGTTATATGCAATATAGAATATAAATTTTAAAAATAATTTTTCTAAACATTGCATGAAAATATAAAATAATTTAAACTGTTAAAAAAAGATTATTTAAAAATGTATCATATAAATTATGATACTTAATTAGAGTAAATTATGGTACTTAATTAGTATAAATCGGTACAACAATTGTTGTAAAGTATGAGTTTAAAACTCTATATTCTATTTTATGGACTTAATAATTTAAGGGAAAAATTCATGAAAAAGCCACTATATTTTTGGCTAATTTATGAAATGCCAATGAGAAAAATGAAATTTATGAAATGCTACTATATTTCACCCGATGATCATAAAATGCCAATATAGCCATTGACAAGAAGGAAAAAAGTCAAAAATACTCTTACAAGTTAACAGAGTTTGAAACTTTCACAATATACTATAAAGCGTTGAAACTCTATAAAATATAGATAAATATAAAAATAAATTAAAAATATTGAAAAAAATATAATAAAATATCTTGAAAAAAGTAAAAGTTTATTAGACTTTTGAATTGTTAAGTATCATAAAAAAATATAGAGTTTTGAACACATAATTTATACCAAACTTTCTTCCAGTTTATATCAATTAAGTACCATAATATATACCATAAAATTTTGAAATTATATATTTTTATACCAATTTAAATTATTTCTTAAAAAATTATTTTATACTATTTTTTTAACTAATATTTAAAAAATTATTTGAAAAAGTTATATTGAATTTTACAGATGAATTTATGAAATAATATTTTGGAAAACTTCAATAGATACCTCTGAGGTTTGAGTGAATTTTACAAAATACTCTAGAGGTTTCATTTTCATAATGAGATATCTATGAGGTTTTATTTTCTTTACGAGATACCCCTGAGGTTTTCTTTTCATTACGAGATACCCCTGAGGTTTCAATTTTATTACGAGATGTCCATTTGTTCAAATTATGATATATATTATATTTTTCATATCCTAATTTAACCTTTGCATCATATGCCCCTGCATTATATGGTCAAAATTCTTTTAAAAGTTTAAAACTTAAATAAAATACTCATAATAATTAAAGATCATATAAAATTAGAAATCATTTTTTTAAATGAATACAATTAAATAAACATAAAATAAAAAATAAATTAATGAAACTAACTAAATAAAAAATAAATTATTTTGAAAAATAAACATGAAGTGTTATGTAGCACTGACTTAATATGAAGAGTTTTAAAAATAAAAATTCCACGTAGTACACAGAAAAACTTATTATATATAATTAGAAAAATAGAGTATAAAAACCATAAAATATGATCATTTTTCTTGTGATTATTATTATCAAATAATATATTTATTAATTTTTTATAACTTATAAAATTATTTAATAATTTCTTATATTTAATGTAATTGTTTTAAGTTGTTTACAATTTTAAGTCACTGCTTTAATAGTTTTAAATTATGTAACAATATATGTTTCTTTAAATAATTTTTTAAAATGTGAGAAGATATGAAACCGAGTACGTCTAGGAATCGGAATCTTTTCCAAAATGTGAGAAGAACTATGAGACCCGGATACATCTAGGGACCGGAACCTAAGCCAAAATAAGCGAAATGCAAGTGAAACCCGGGTACATCTAGAGACCGAAACCTATGCCAAAAGTGAAGAATGCAAATGAGACTCGGGTGCATCTAGAGACCAAAACCTATTCCGAAGTGTAGGAAATGCATAGTGAGGGATGCCAAATGTGGCGGTGGTTGAAAACTTATGCATTGCTGTAAAAGGACGAACATGCTCTTAATTTGAAACAGGTGTGTTGTGGACAGGGCTTATTACGGGCCTGGGAATTTTTGTGAAGTTCAGGTCTTATTACGACCCTGGATCAAATGATGTTGTACAGGGCTTATGTCGAGCCTACATTTTTTGTGGAGGTCAGGTATTATGACGAGTGCTAATCGTTAATTTTAATACGGTAATAGGTAACTAAAACCTAATTAAAACTTACCAAACTAAACTACGGGTAGCATATATCCAGGTCGAAATAGCAGGTAAGTAAATTAAGACCAAGGACTGTCGAACCCAAGGGGCTTGTAATATCTAACTAGACCCTTATCCTAAAGTGATCACACAGTTGTAAATGGGGGTAAAGTGAAATACTAATAATCTAATTCAAGCAATTAGTAAACAATTACAGTTATCTTACTAGAAATTCAAACAGATATGGTGGGATAAATAATCCAAGGTTCAAGACTCTAGACTACCAGACTTTGTAAACAGAGATTATACAACACACGGAAAGTCAATAATAACCAAACTTCAGGTGTGTCGGGTGGTCTTCAAGTTATGTTATATCCGACACCAAAACCTTCTTTCACAACGCTAGAAATAATGTACCCAACAAGACGCATGTCACACTCAAATTTCACGAATTTTCTTGTTTCAAATCATGAAAACAAGGAACTTAACAATTTGGTTTCAAATCGAGAAAATCATACCCCAAATAAGACCGAAACAGTAGAAGATTCCGTAACGAGTAGATACTTTCGCAGAAGCATAGAGAGGACCCATGTCAGCAGCAGAAGTGGAAGCATGGGGGTGCTGAGTGGTAAATGATGGAGGCGGAGTCAACAAGAGTTGTGGCTCCTCCCTCTGGAGGCTAGGGTAGTCCTGAGCAGTGGCATATGGCTTAGGTATCTTATCTGATGGAACAAACTGGTACTCCCCTGAGGCTGAATCTCGGAACCACCACCAACGGAGCAGATCGTTGATGAGGGCATACTCGTAGTGATACTGAAGAGTGCATGGAATATGAGTCTCCCCCAAGGCCTGGATGATGTGCTAGTCGAGGAGCATCGGGAAGATAGAGTGTTGTCGATCCTTGTTTAGGATCGCCTAAACCATTTGAGCAAACATTAGTATGTGCACCAGAAAATGTGTCATAACTGTACCCTAAACTGCTCCACTAAGATACTGAAGGAGTGCACAATCAATATCATTCAGCTCATCATGCTTGCATGACCAGACATTATGACGAATGATCTCCATGGACACTTTGAGCTGAAGGTCGGTGATGAATATAAATGGAATCACATGTCGAGCTCTGGTATTGGCCTTATCCATGTACCTAATGCGCGACCCAAACCGACCAATAATAGCCATGTACGAGTCAGAGAGGTACTGGCTACTTAAAGATCGTAGTCGCGGGTTGTAGGAGATATCCAGGATATGGGCTATGTTCTATGTCGTAACGACAACATTAGTTATGGAGATGTAGGAGCAAATCTGCATCTCTAAGGCTTGGGGAGGCCCACGATACTCGACGTTAGCATATAACTCTCGGGCCAACTCCGAGTAGAAATGGTGGTGGACAATATCCAATACCCCCATCCATTCGTGCCTCTAGAGGAGTGAGGCAATTCGTGACAGTTGGTGGACACTCTGATTGATATGTCGCTTCTGAACCCACTAGTCCTTCTGTCTTGAGTGGTGGTAGTGTTGGGCAGCATTGGGCTTAATGGACCGTCCTCATCAAACTGTGGTTCCTCATCGATGCAGGATCGATGGATGAGGAATTTCAAAGTCATCAAGCTCTGGGGTTGTGGAGGTGGAACCACGCCTATCCATCATCTTTTGTGATGCCCTCTTTTTTTGTTTTTCCATCTTGGTTTTCTTGGTAGGCTGTAGACTGCTGCTTGATGCAATTTCTTTTCCCGCATTTCGGGTAGAACGGCGTGGCGACGGGACCTCAGGTTCGGTTGCAACCTCGTCCTCTTTTGTGGTTGTGGCAGTAATATCACCATGTCCTCCATAACTTCGTTAGCCTGATCATAAAAATCCTCCTCCTCGGAGTCACAGTAGACCAGGCGTGGAGGAGTTCTGGCATGCGACCCATCTGCACAAAAGAGAGAAGAAGAGTACCACGAGATAGATTATCTTCGTTAGTTCGAATGAAAATTATAAAATTTGAATAACCTGGAGCCGAAACCAAGATGTGCCCATATCCTTGTAAATTAGATGCTTAAATGAAGAATAGTTGAGCAAACCATATCCTAGGCACTGAATTAGAAAAACAGAGACATAATAGGCAGAGAAAATCAACCAGAAAGATGTGTCGGACAGGATGTCGGACGAGAGTAACCCAGCACAAAAACCACAAGTGTGCCGGAAGTGAAATATCTGGCATATCACCCTTCACAACTCAAAATTGCCACCAAAGCACAAACTTTTAGAACACGAACAGATCAACTAAACTCCATAAATCGTTAACTGAGGCCCTGAATTCCCATAAATCAGTTATTGAACAACGAATGGAAGCAAACTAACAATAATTTATGCAACATCAAACTCAAAGTAGTGCAAATAGATTAAGAAATGTAGAGAGGAAATAGTAACCTGTTACAGTGGGAAATGAGAATGGAGCTCGACCTCTGGTGGAAGGAATGGTGGCGACAGGGTGGGGACGGTGGTGGTACATGGTGAGGGAAGGAGGCTGACGTTTGTTTGTCTGGGTTTTTGTTTTTTTTTTCTTCTCTCTACTAGGACTGACTTACAGTCTCGTCCCAACCTCGGGTGACCTCCCCCCCCCCCTTTTTTCTTTTTTGAATTCATTGATGTACCGGGAATGCTGACTATATTTTATCTGGCACAAAACAGTTTCACAGTGCCGGCTATATCCAAATCGGCACAACACACGACACACCCACTGTGCCAAGTATTTTAAAGTTTATAAACAAGAGACCATTACCCTGGTTTCTTTAATCACATCAATTACAAAAAAAATCCTTCTACCCATCGTTTACCATAAGAAAACAAACCTTCAACCCGTGTAAACAAGGTTACCAACCGTTTGTTGATTTTATGAAGATGTATAATGTCTAATTGAGATGGTTTTATGAAAACATACTTGATGTTGTGTAACAGAATGTTGACATTTAAGAAAACGGTACACAATGACTCGAAATAAATGAACATCCTCTGCTTGCTTTTAAGGGCGGGTGATTATGTAAAAAACAAGAGTATTTGTATTTAAACAGGTAAAATGGATTGGGTTTGGATTCACTGATTTTATATGGGCTAGATTTGAGTTGAAAATTTGTAACCCGATTATTTTTATGTCGGGTATGGATCAATGCAATTTTAACCAGATTGAATATCTGGCAAAATGGGTTCAACCTGCCAATCCGACCCAAAACCAACCCGTTTATAGTGAGTTTAGGTAGAGTTTTTCAACCCGTTTAATAAATGGTTGAGTTAGGATTGGAGAATTTATATTTGGGTTGGATTAGGGTTAAGGTAGGTAGTCCAATCCGCCAACCCGTATATCTATTTCTTTTCAATTATATCTATACATTTTTTTGCTTAAATGTAGTAAACTTCAACACTATTAACGGGCCATATACAATATGATTTTTAGAAAATATATTCATTCACTTTTTACTACTATTTGCACAAGATATACAATTATGTATGTCTATAAAAGATTATTTATTTATGTAGAAAGTTTATTGGGTTATCGGCTGATAAATCCACGAGTTGATGGGGTTAGGGTTAAAATTTTGAATCCGTTTAACTAAATGGGTTAAGATAGAATTGACACTTTTCTAAATGAGTTGAATTTGGATTAAGGCTAATCTGACCCGCCAACCTGTTTTAACAGGTCTAGAACTTCAACCCGCCCATCAACCTGAATTGACAACACTATTTTACAATACAAGCCCACCACTTCGCCTGTAACATGATTTCATTATCCGGGCCTTATAATCGACTACGATCAAATGGAAAAGAGGCAGATAGGACGGAGGCCGAATGCAACTGTGACCGGACATTATTATTATTGTTTCTTCAAACTATCAAACAGCAGCTACCAGCCTACCTTCCTAGCTTTAACCACCTCAATGACTAGGATATTCCCCTGTAATCATACTACATGTCTTCCTTCCTATATCCTATTGCAGGCTACTATAAAAAAACAGCACATCTCATATCTCTCATCTCTAGGTGCAAAGCAAAGCATGTGAATTTTGAATAGATCGTATACTGTTATGAAGAAGAAAGCGACTACAGAGCCCAGTCGAGAGAAGAAGTTCTCGAGAGAATTAGCAGAGTTTTCCATTATGAAAAGGGGATTCTTATTACAATGAAAGAAAGAAAGGGAGAGTGAATATATAAAGAATGAAAACCAGACAAAACGTCGTAGTATAAAGAACTAGAGGAAGGAAACTAATAAGAACTAGGAAACTAATAAAGGAGAATTAAAACTAGAAAGCTGATAAGGAAACTAATTAAAAACTAGGAAACTAATAAAAAAGGCTATATACTATATCACCATTCTCGTCTTGAGATAAACAACTAGAAATGAGAAATGCCCATTGGCAGATACTGGGTTTTGTACTGCTTTCCTATTAAGCTTTTGGTTAACATGTCGGCCAATTGAAAGGAGCTTGGGATATGAGAGATCTCAATTAGGCCTTTCTGGAGCTGATCCCCCACATAATGACAGTCTATCCCTATGTGTTTTGTTCTTTCATGAAGAACCGGATTTCGGGCGATGAAAACAGCAGCGCGATTGTCACATTTGACTGGAATGGGGATGTTGTCTGTGACACCCAACTCGTGAAGAAGACGACTTAACCAAGCAAGTCCAGCAGTGACTTTGCGTATGGCTCTATACTCAGCCTCGGCGGATGATAAAGAAACACATGCCTGTTTCTTGGATTTCTAGGAATTGGGGAACCACCAAGCTGGATGTAAAAGCCACTGACTGATCGTCTGGATATGGGACATGGCGCCCAGTCTGAGTCGCAGTATGCAACAAGTTGTTGAGATTTAGAATTGTTGAGAAATTTCCAGTATTAATAGTCCCATTTACATATCGTAAAACATGCAAGGCAGCACCAAAATGACTCACACAAGGAGCATTAAGAAATTGACTCAATAATTGAACACTGAAGCATAAGTCGGGTCTGGTGTGGGTCAAGTAATTCAGTTTGCCAATTAATCTTCGATAATGCTCAATGTCTTGAAGAGGTGGACTATCTTGTGGTAGTAATTTTAAACCTGATTCCAGAGGACTAGCAGCCACTTTACTGCTATCAATATTGAATTCACGAAGGAGTTGTTTAGAATATTGCCTTTGTGTAATGACTAAACCGGTGGAAGTTTTCAAAAACTCCATCCCGAGAAAATAACAAAGACCACCCAAGTCTTTAATTTTAAATTCTGCATCTAGGCTTGTCTTTAAACAATGAATTTCATCTAGATTATCTCCACATATTAATAAATCGTCAACGTAAACTCCAACGTGGACAACTGAATTATTAGCATGCTTGGAAAAAAAGGAATAATCGTTATAGGAACTCACAAACCCTTTTTTTCGAAGAAAGGTAGCCAATTTGGCATACCACTACCTTGAGGATTGTTTAAGGCCATAAAGGGAACGTCTGAGATGGCAAACCATGTTCTCACCTTCAACGTCCAATCCATCTGGTAACTTCATATAAATGTCCTCATGTAAATCTCCATGAAGAAACGCATTGTTGATGTCCAACTGATGAATCTCCCATCCTCTCTTAATTGCAACGGCCAGCAATGCGTGAATAGTGGTCACTTTCACAACTGGGGAAAAGGTTTCAGAGTAATCTATCCCATAATTTTGGGTGAATCCCCGCACAACTAATCTGGCCTTGTAGCGTTCCAAAGTACCATATGCTTTTAGTTTAACCTTGTAAACCCATTTACAACTGATTGCCTTCTTTCCTTTTGGTAAAGGAACTATATCCCAAGTATGATTACACTCCAAGGCGTTTATTTCAAGCTGCATGGCAAGTCGCCATTCAGGATGAAGGTTGGCTTTTGTAAAAGAATTGGGTTCTGGTAAAATGACAGGTCTGGGCTGAGCAGAGGCAACATTGAAACTATATGAAGAGTTAGTGACATATTGTTGTGGTGCAGCAGATATGTCTGTTAAAGAACAAAGGGCTAAGACATTATTTGAAATCTGCTCATTATTCTTCAATCGATCAGTCAAAAGGTCAGTAAAAAACTCATTTTCAAGAGACTGAACAGATGAGTTTCCCACAAGATAATCACGCAAGTGAGATGGTTGTGTGTGAGCCCTGGAAGATCGCCAAAGAGATGATGTTTCTGGAATAGTTGTATCAATAGGAAACACATTTCCTGAATGTTCAACTTCGCCAACATCTGCAGTTGTTTCTGTAGAAACTACATCGTTTGAGTTGCTAATGTCTTGAGCTTCTATTACATTTTGTCTAGTGGAAGAAACAGGTGATCCAACATAATCAGGTAAGAGAGAACTGTCTTGATTTGTAGAAACAAACAGTCTTGGAGAGTTATCACTAACGGGATGTATGAAATCCAAGTTGGTGGGAAACAATACACTATCTTGAGAATATGTCTGTTTTCCTTGAAAAGGAAAAACATTTTCATAAAATTTAACATCACGACTTTGTATGATGACTTTGTCTGAGAGCCTCAACAACTTGTGACCTTTGCTAACTAAACTTGGCCCTAGATAGACACACTTACTAGCTCTTTCCTCAAATTTTTGTTTATGTGGTTTAACAACATCAGCATAAGCTAGACACCCAAACATTCTTAAGGAATCAAACTTAGGTTGCTTGTTGTATGAAACTTCATAAGGTGTCTTTCCTGCTGAAACACTAGACGGAAGTCTATTAATAACATAAGTGGTGAATAGTATTGCCTCACCCCAATACTCTATAGGTATCCCACTCTGAAAATATAAAGCGCGAGCTGTCTCAAGGATATAACGATGTTTTCTTTCCACAATATCATTCTATTGAGGGGTATGTGGACAAGACCGCTGATGAATTATCCCTTGTGATTGTAGAAATTGAATTCCCTCTTTTGAATTCCCTTGTTACAGTATATAGCCTTTGTTTGTTTTCAAAAAACTGTCCAAGGGCTTTTGCATCTAGCCAATACAGACCCTTGTCCACCGTGCCAATTACTATCTCAGTCCTGGATTTCAGGTGCTGTAAGATGCAACAATTTTCATCAAAAAGAATCTTACAACCAGTCTGTCGTGCAAGCTTGTGAACAGATAACAAGTTATATTGAAAACTTGGAACCAGGAGAACATCTGGAAGGAAAAAACTGCTCCCTAAATGAACTTCTCCCACTTTCTGCACATCTCGTGATCTACCATCAGGCAGGACAACAACATGACTATTCTGCAGATTGACAATCTTAAAGAAAAAATCTTTTCTTCCACTTAAGTGCTCAGAAGCTCCCGTGTCAATGATCCATCTATCTATCTTACTAACTCCGCTATAATTAGCACTAAGACAATAAGTAGTTTGTTTAGTGATAGGGGCATTACCTGCAAAGTTACAAGTAGTGCTTCTGTCATTAGTGCTCATTTTCTGCAAGCAATCGAATAGGAGATTTATCTACTCTTGGCTGAAGCTAGGATTGCTGCTGTGTTGCTTTGTCTGGCTTATACCTTGATCACTGTCACTCATGGCAGCACCAATTATTTTCTTATTCTTGCCAAATTTCCAACCTGCTGGAAAACCATGCTTAGCATAGCATGTGTCTTCAGTATGCCCAACCTTTTGACAATGTTTGCAGAAGGTCCTTCCAGGAAATCCATGTTTTGAGTAGCAATTGTCCTCTATGTGGCCTAGTTTCCCGCAGTGGTTGCAAGACTCTTTCCCTTTCTTCCCCTTTTTATCATTGTTTTGCCACCTGATGAATTGCTGCGGTTTATGAGCCCCATCCACTATATTAGCGAAGGTTTCTGAATTGACATCACCCTTTTTACGTTTTCCCATCTCTCTTTGCCTTTCCTCGGAGAGAATTAGAGAATATGTAGATTCCAGATTTGGCAGAGGTTGCATCATGAGGATATTTCCCCGAATATTCAGATATTGACTGCTCAAGCCCATGAGAAAATCCAAAACCTTATCCTCTTCCAGCATTTTATCAAGTTTCTCAGAACGACCACATTTGCAGCAATCACAAGCACTAATATTAACAACAACAGTTAATTCGTCCCAAATACGTTTGAATCTGTTGAAATATACACTTACAGAGTCGGTACCTTGCTCAAGACTATACAGATCCTTCTTCAGGTTGAATCGACGAGTGCCGTCAATGTTATCATAACGAGCGAGAAGGCCTTTCCAGATTTCTCTAGCCATCGAATGGAAAATGAAAGTCTCGCATATGTCTGTGTCTACAGCGTTCAATAACCAAGCCATGACTAAACCATTGCACCTGTCCCAGGCAGCAGTTTTGACAGGATCATCAGTCGGCCTCTTGATAGAACCATCGATCATCCCGATCTTGTTCTTTGACGACAACGAAATCTAGACAGTTCGTTTCCAGGTTTGAAAACCACTCCCATTGAATTTGGATGCAATTATCATTCCGGGATGTTCTGTGCTGTGAGTATATAACGGATCGATGTTGAATCCTTACTCTTAGTAAGCGATTCGATGAGTTTCTCAAAGTTTGATGTAGCTTCTCCTGCCATCTTGAATCGAGAAACGAAAGGTTAAAGAAAGGGAGAAAAAAAAACGGAAGAACAGTCGACCTAGCAGGATTGACGCTCTGATACCATGTGAATTTTGAATAGATCGTATACTGTTATGAAGAAGAAAGCGACTACAGAGCCCAGTCGAGAGAAGTTCTCGAGAGAATTAGCAGAGTTTTCCATTATGAAAAGGGGATTCTTATTACAATGAAAGAAAGAAAAGGAGAGTGAATATATAAAGAATGAAAACCAGACAAAACGTCGTAGTATAAAGAACTAGAGAAAGGAAACTAATAAGAACTAGGAAACTAATAAAGGAGAATTAAAACTAGAAAGCTAATCAGGAAACTAATTAAAAACTAGGAAACTAATAAAAAAAGGCTATATACTGTAACAAAGCATGATGTCTGTTTTAGTTTGCTAGCAGCAAAGTTGCAGCTGATGGATCCACCCTAACGTAACCTAGTTTAATAACTTTAGTGGGAGGCTGGAAGCCCTAAGTATTATACAAACCACACCTATTTCCGACCGATTATTCCTTTGCGCCGATTTCATAAGCTTTGACACGTTCGTACCAACAGTCATTATCAAGATATCGTTCGTAGAAGCTCACCAGTCCATTGTTCTTCACAGTCACTGCTGAGGTGCTTCTTGTTCCATAAGTACGACCCTATAAAAAGAAATGCATAATCAAACAGAGGCCAGGAAAGCATAAAAATAATCAGAATAACTGAAATCTGGGTTGAGGACCCAAAAACAAGCACCACAGACCCATCAACACAAAGTGGTGTTCCTAAGAGATTACCAGATGGGTATCAGTATCTATAAATATAGAGCTTAGTTGGAGTTCAAAGTCTTGTGGATAGATGCCAGGGAGCGGACACTCATCAGCTTTAACTTTATCGCGCATCACCTTCTCAATCATCTCCGTCACATTAATCTCACTTCCTTCACCTTGTTTATCCAGCAATTCCTTGAACTTACGGCTTAGGCGCCGAGACTGCAGATAGGGGGCAAAACCCAAGTCCCATTAAAAAGGACATGATGCGAAAAGTTGCTTATGAATGTCAAACCAAACAAACAAAGACCGTATATTAATTAAGGACAACAAATCTATATATACCGCTTTACACCTTGGGCCAAGGAGAGTCCAGAAGACTGTCGTTTGTCAGCACGTGAACACCAGGTGGTATTTGCAATAGCGACGGATTGTCTCCTTTTGCCCTGTTTGTGAGATAGACCAGTTTGTCGGAGCAGAAATCTGCTAGTATTAGGTTGAATCCGTTGTAATGTTCAGCATCTTTCAACACTTCCTCTGAAAACTCTAAGGGTCCTTTCTCGCTCTGTTGGCATTGATGCAAGAAACAAGTATTAATTCTAAAATTGTCACAAGAAGGGTAACACATCACCAATAGAAATAAATTTGGAGGATTTCATATACACTCACATATGGAAGGGGGCAGGGGTCATCATCAAAATGCAGGATGCTAAATTTGCAACAAGCCATATTCATTCCTACTCACTAGTCTTCATGGTTAAGCTATCCCACTAATGAATCTCGGTAGCTCACTACTAACACCTGAAGCGAAGCACTATGCTTTTTCTTGGATCACTGGAAGATTTAAAGTAATATATGTGCTGCTACTTCTATCGCCTAAGTGCCCACTGGATAGAAGTTAAGAGCGTCTCTGTTGGGACACTATTATTACTAAAGAGCTGAGCATAATCGTTATATACTTTGTTAGGGGGTTAGAGTTGTTGTAATAAAGGCCTACTTAAGGGGGTGTACAGAACCTGCTGTAGGTGCTAGCGAAAAAGAGAGACAATAGGCCGCATTAGTTGAATAGGAGATCTCTTGGCTGTTACCGTACTACTTGGTATCATGGCTTTTCCGCTCTTGGAGAAGTTGCTGATGGTTGCTACGCGCTGCGGCAACAGCACTCGGAGATGAGGGATCAGATCGCAGATCTGAATGGGAAGATACACAACCTAACCACGGTGGGGTCAGTGATGCAAACAAGCCTTGAGGCAATTGCTGGCCGGTTTATAATAGATGAGGGGTATTGCGGCTGATTCTCGTCGATTTCCATGGCAGAAATTGACAGGATTTGGCGATCGGGGACGGAGAGGGGAGATTAAGGCACACAAGTTGGAATGTATCTCTTCGACTGAACAGATCCACAAGGACCGAATTCCATTTCACATGTAACAGCAAAGACAATGAGATAAGGTGCAGTCCACCGGCGTCTGCATGAAGGGTGCTGCATTTCATTGGTTGAAATGAATGAACAACCTCTTTGGCATCTCCACCTGGGCAATTTCCAAGATATTGAGCAAAAGGTTTGGTTTCTCACTGAGGGGCAACTCTTTTTGATCCTATATGCGCGATTGGAGATGAAACTCCCGTTGAAGAAAGTCGATGAGGATTGGAGTTTTGTCCAGCGCTTTTGACAGAAACTTTCGATTCAGTCGTGTGTGGTAAGTTCTATGACGGGTTTAAGGAGGCATTTGAGACTGGAGATTTTGAGGAAATGATGAAGAAGAATTAAAATAGGACACCGTATCAGTATCAGACTCTCAGTTTGAGCTGTGCACTTTTTTTTTGTTTTCCTTACTGACCGATGGATTCAACCGCTGTAGTTGCTCTAACCACACTGGCTAAAGCTAATCAGCACGAACAAAAAATTTCGAAGTTAGATTCGATATGAGGAAAACGACATTTGCTGCTTAACTCACCTTCAGAAAGCGAACGGGAAGGTCTCCCCTGCTCTTGGCATCCGGAATAGACCTCGTCTCTCTCACGTTTGTTAGGAAAGCTAATCTACCATTTCTCGAGCTAGCGAGCCAAGTCCCGCCTGCAACTTCATCTCGCCCACCGAGAATCTCCCTATCTTCCCACCACTCCAACGGTTTCGTTGGCCTTTACTATCCGAATAAAAACAAAGAATTCCGTGAACTTGAAACCAAATTGAATGACAACCTAAAAAAGAAGAATAGCTAAATGAATATCATATCGAGCGAAAGAGGTTTTCGTTTTACTTGCCGGCTGTGGTACTCGTCTCGGTTGAGTAGGAGAAGAAAAGGGTAGAGAGGGTGGGATTTCCACATAAACACAGCTATGCACATGGTTCGTGCCCTTTATTGATGAACAAAATTGATAGATCGATCTGGTATCGTCTCTTCGGTGTGATCTTCTAGGCCGCTACTTGTATTGGTTGGCGCCGTAATACTAAATTCCTGATTCCTCCAAATGCCGCCTCATTTTTGCTCGAAGGGAAAGGCGTGGTGGGATGCACCGATTGCTGACAGATGGAAACTTTTCTTCTACAATTAATTGCCAGTCCTTCAAGAGGTGGGCGGGGATTTCGTCACGGAAGGTATATTTCCGTCCCAGACGGACAATATCCAGGCCGTCCCTGTATAGATAAAAGATTCCAATCTTAGCCATTGATTTATGAACGATGTTAATGTGGATTACTTATCCTGAATATGCTGTACGGTACGGTACGGAAATGAAATGAATCTCATTTAGAAAAGTTATTTTAACATCCGATGTTCTAAACAATTAAGCTGACTTTTTTTATAACATTTTTTCTTTTACAATCATTTAATAATATAATGGTGTCACCCTAAATATAAAATAAGTCACTAAATATATATATTTAAATGTTCATATGATTACATACATATATAAATGTGACTAATATTTTCTTAATTTATTAATATGTGTCGTTTTCATATGTATACAAAAAATTGAGATTCAAATATAAATAATTTAATCAAACTGAATTAAGTTAAACAAAGTTCAATTAATATGAAAAAATTAAATCAAATAGTTTGTAACAATTTATCTATCAAAATATAAAATTTGTCAAAATGGAAATTTTTTAAAAAAGATGAAGCAACATGCAACTTATGGTCTCGACATTCAATTGCATCAGCTAACGACCACAAACACTTAAAATTCGACGAGTCAATGGCAACATTAAAGCATAGAATTAGTTTAAACAAGTTATCATATGCAGCACACCACAAAAACCATCCTAAAAAAATAAAATGTTGAAGACTTATTTTATGGTTTAGTGGTGGGTTTAGGGCCTAAAGACCCTAAGCTCTAAACCACAAACCTTAAAAAATTTAGAGTAAATTACTCAGAACCCCCTTGAGAATTCGGGATATTACAGTTAACCCCCTTGTGTTTATCATAATTATTGGTAACCACCTCAAGGTTAAGGTATCTTTGACTACGAGCCTCCGAACTATAATTCTGTGATAAAAAAGTTAACTATGTGTTGACCTATTAGCTTAATCACATTAATAATGTAAGGTTGGACAACAAAACTGCTTAATCAACATCATCTAACTCTCTCTCATCCCACTTTAGATGCATTTTCAAGGAAGGGTTGACATTTTTAGGAAAATAACAATGCAGATTAAGTAGTGTTTTTTGTCCAGCATGACTTTATTAATATAATTAAGCTGATAGGTTAACACGTAGTTAACTTCCTGATAACAGAGTTATAGTTCGGGGGCTCGTAGTCAAAGATACCTTAACCTCGAGGTGGTTACCAGTAATTATGATAAACACAAGGGGGTTAACTGTAATATCCTAAATCCTCAAGGGGGTTCTGAGTAATTTACTCAAAAATTTATCGAGTTAGTGGCGACAGTATATAGAATTAGCTAAAAAGAGATTACTCTATAAACCAGACACTCTAAAAACCACCCTAAAATAGTTAAAACGTCAAAGGCTTATTTTAGGGTTTGTAGTGGAGGGTTTAGGGTTGTTGCCAAAGTTAGTGATGACATTATAAAATATAGAATGAGTTTTAAAAAAAATTACCCTACAATATACACCCTAAAAACCATGCTAGGAAAGTTAAAATTCTGAAGGCTTATTTTAGGGTTTGAAGTAGAGCTGTATATACATAAATATATATAATAGTAAGTATCATATTTTCCATTATAGTGGTGGAATCTATTATATAACATTGTGTACATGTTTCTAATCAGCAATGGAAACGTATATAAATTATCATGGATATGCGAAACCAAAGGTTAAATGAATACGTAAAATTGACTCCAACAACTCAGATTATCGTTTCCAAATATTTATAGCCTTCAATTTAATCAATCAATCATGCTTTATAACTGATAAATGCTAATAAATATTATTATACACAATGATTTGATGAGAACGGCTACGGGGAGATAATATATGATTGTGATGGAAACAATTATAAAAGGTTATGGAAATGTTTCTAATCATCGGTGGAAACGTTTATAAATTATCATGGATACGTTAAAACCAAGGTTAATGAGTATGTAAAATCGACTCCAACGACCCAGTTTATCGTTTCCAAAGTTTACAGCCTTCAGTAACGGCTACGAGGAGATAATATATAACAATTAGTGTCATTTTTTTACGATTGTGATGGAAACAATTATAAAAGGTTATGGAAATGTTACTAATCATCGTGGAAATGTTTATAAATTATCATGGATACGTTAAAACCAAGGTTAATGAGTATGCAAAATCGACTCCAACGACCCAGTTTATCGTTTCCAAAGTTTACAACCTTCAGTAAAGGCTACAAGGAGATAATATATAACAATTAGTGTCATTTTTTTACGATTGTGATGGAAACGATTATAAAAGGTTATGGAAATGTTTCTAATCATCGGTGGAAACGTTTATAAATTATCATGGATACGTTAAAACCAAGGTTAATAAGTATGCAATATCGGCTCCAACAACCCAGTTTATCGTTGCCAAAGTTTACAGCCTTCAGTTTATCCATCACTCAATCTTTTTGAAAAGATAAATGCTAAGAAAAAAAATTCTTATACATAATAATTCAATCAGAACGGTCAAGAAAAAATATATATAACAGTTAGTGTCTTCTTTTTTATAATAGTGATGGAAACGGTTACATAAGGTTGTAGAAATGTTTATAATCATCATTGGAAACGTTAATAAATTATTGTGGAACCCTTGACTTCATAAAGATTACCCTACACCACACACCCTAAAAACCACCATAAGCAAGCTAAAAAATGTCGAAGGCATTTGTAGGGTTTGTAGTACACGGTTTATGGTACAACCCTAAACCACAAACCCTAAAAATATGTCGAGTTAGTAACGACAATATAAAGTGTAGAACTAATGCCAAAAAGATTATTCTACCCCCAAACATCCTAAAAACCACCGTAGGAATGCTAAAAACGTCGAAGACATTTTTAGGGTTTGTAGTGCAGGGCTTAGGGTCTAACGGCCCTAAACCCCAAAAACCTGTCGAGTCTGTAGCGACGATATAAAGTGTAGAACTAATGCCAAAAAGATTACCCTACCCCTCAAACACCCTAAAAATCACCCTATGAATGCTAAAAACGTCGAAGGCATTTTTAGGTTCATAGTACAGGGTTTAGGGTCTAACGACCCTAAGCCCTAAACCACAAACCCTAGAAACCTGTCGAGTCTGTAACGATGATATAAAGTGTAGAACCAATGCCAAAAGATAACCCTACCCCCAAGCACCCTAAAAACCACCACCCTAGAAATGCTAAATATGTCGAAGGCATTTTTAGGGTTTATAGAGACCCTAAACCCTAAACCACAAACCCTAAAAACCTGTCGAGTCTGTGGCGACGATATACAGTGTAGAACCAACGTCAAAAAGATTACCCTACCCCTCAAACACCTTAAAAATCTCCCTAGGAATGCAAAAAACGTCGAAGACATTTTTAGGGTTTATAGTGCAGGGTTTAAGGTCGTTAAACCACAAACCCTACAAAACTGTCGAGTGAGTGACGACAATAGAGGAGACCAGCCAAGGAGAATACAAATTAAATAATAAATTAGTCTTTTGCAGATTAAGTTATTCAAAAAAATAAAAACATGTATTTGTAAGAAAGTATATAATAGTTAATTAAAACAATATAAATAATAGAACTTTTGCATATATAGAAATATATTAGATATATTTCGGTGTATAGAACTTTGGTCCAGAATAAACACCATCAATTAATAAAGTTGAAATATGCCTCCGAAAATCGAGACATTCACTTGCAGAAATGAATGATGACTCCCCCTCCTGTTAAAAATAAGAATAATGATTCATGATGATTCCTGTACGTGCTCTATCAGATACTACTCAATGTGTACAGTGGACGACTGAGATTAGACTTTCATAAAAATAATGACGGTGAGGATTGAGTCCGTCGGGACGGAAATTTACCCTCCGTCACAAAATCCTCTTCGTCAAGAGGTGTACTTTTCAGCCGACAGTAGGTACAGGCTGCGGGATGCCCACACCGAATACAGTCTTGTCTATCTGTCAACGCTAAGGGCATCCACAGTGGAGTGGATTCCACCCAAGAGTGTCAGTAAGAAATGAAAAAATGATCTGTAGTGGTGTGGAATCCACCCACCTTCTCTTTCCTCGTTGCTTATTTAAGGAACGTACGGAGATTAATTACGATTGGTTGTATCCCTGCATTCACTGACAAAAATAAATATTTACAATTTTCTTTTGCTTTTACCAGAGAGAGGAGAGAAAAATGGGAGGGGTGAGAAAGTTAAGAAACTCCCTTATTGTAGCATGAATAAATAGGTGAAGTTGCTTATACAATTAAAATATATTTTCTGATGACATGGCACATAGAAATATGTTAAGAAACCCATAACCATTGTGGATGCCCTAATACTTGGCTACACCTGGATGTAGCCATCTCCCGCTACATCCAGTCCGCAGCGTTTTTTTTTTTTTTAAGCTCACGGCGTTTTGTCTTTCTTTCTTTTTTAAAAAAATTTCAAAATCTTTAAATTATTGTAACTTCTAATATATAGGTCCAAAATGAAAAAAAATTATATCATTGTTCATATAAATTCAAGCTCTTTAAAAAAAACCAGTCATGGATATGTTTTGACAACTTTAAAAAAAAATTATTTTTACATGTATAATGCATAAAACGTAAAAAAAACTTGTACAGATGGTCATACAAACCTGTACAAATGTTCATTAAGACATGTACATTCACACGTAAAAACTTGTACATCATTGCAATAACTCAACAGGTTTTTAGGGTTTGTGGTAGCGGGTTTAGGGTCGTTAGACCCTAAACCGCCACTACAAACCCTTAAAATGCCTTCGACGTTTTTTAGCTATCCTAGGGTGGGTTTTGGGGTGTTTTGGGGTAGGGTAATCTATTTGGAATTTGTTTCGTACTTTATATTGTAGCAACTAACTCGACAGGTTTTTAGGGTTTGTGGTAGCGGGTTTAGGGTCGTTAGACCCTAAACCCACAACTGCAAACCCTAAAAATGCCTTCGACGTTTTTAGCTATCCTAGGGTGGTTTTGGGGTGTTTTGGGGGGTAGGGTAATCTATTTGGAAACCGTTCTATACTTTACATTGTAGCAACTAACTCGACAGGTTTTTAGGGTTTGTGGTCGCGGGTTTACGACCTGCCACTACAAACCCTAAAAATGTCTTCGACGTTTTTTAGCTTTTCTAGGGTGGGTTTTAGGGTGTGTGAGGTTAGGGTAATCTATTTGGAAGCCGTTATATACTTTAATGTGAGAATGTACATATTTTAATGTGAGAATGTACATGTTTTAATGTGACGATGTACATGTTCAAATGTGAGAATGTACATGTTCAATTATGAGAATGTATATGTTTTAATGAACATCTGTACATGTTTGTATGACCGTCTGTACAAGTGTTCTTCCTTATATGTACAGGTTTTAATTTAAGGATGTATTTAATTATTCGTACAGGTTTATATGACTATCTATATGTTTTTAATGCGAGGATGTACATATTTTTACGTGAGGATGTACATGTTTTAGTGAACATTTGTACAGGTTTGTATGACTATCTGTACAAGTTTTCTTTCACGTTCTATACTCTATACATGTAAAAATAATTTTTTTTAACGTTGTCAAAATATATCCATGACTGGTCTTGTTTTGTAGAGCTTGAATTTAGGTGAACAATGACATAATTTTTTTTTCATTTTGGACTTATATATTACTACCTCCGTCCCGTCATAAGTGTTCTGTTTGCTTTTTGGCACGTTTTTCCATCTCAATATTAAACATATACGGTAAAATAATTTTATAAAACTAAATTTTGTATTATACTCCCTCCTATTCTTTATATTAGTCGTTTTAACAACTCAAGCTTTGTTCAAAATATGTGTCGTTGTACTCTTCTATTACATTTTTCTTCCTCCCGTACCCTTCTAAGCGAGCACACTCTCATACTCTTCTTTTTATTACTGAACGTGAACAGTCTATAAAGCACCCAAGTGACCAATGAATGGACGTGATGCTCATGATGACATTCTATAAAAGTAAATAAAGGAGTAACCTTTCATCTGCCAATTTGTTGAACGTCCCATCTTAGGGTGCACAGAATAGGGACATTTTAGACAAAAAAATAATTTCTTAATATTTGTGCAAGGAGCCATAACGACAACTAATATGAATAGGAGGGAGTATAGTTTATCATGTAAGGAATCATATGCAAAACTTAAATTTTCAAAATTAATTTATCTTATAAGTTAAAAATTGAAGTCAAACGACATGTCCAAATAATAAATAGGACAGTCAAGGTGGGACGGAGGGAGTAAAAGTTACAACAATTTAAAGTATTATTATATTAAAAAAAAGAAAAAAATCTGAAAAAAAAACCATAGAGACTCTGGGACGTCTTAAAAAAAAAAAAAGACCGCTCGCTGGGATGTAGCCATCGTTGGCTACACCCAGCTGCAGCCAAGACTTAATCCTATCAGCAGTTGATTGAATTGGTTCGTTGACTGTACTGTTTTTTTACTCTATTAACTTCAATTGGTTTTAACTTTTAAAATATAAGTTCAAAATAAAAAAAAATTATATCATTGTTCATCTAAATTCAAGCTCTTCAAAACAAGACTAGACATGAATATGTTTTGACAACTTTTAAATTTTATATTATTTACATGCATATATATATATATATATATATATAATATTATATATATCAATGAGACTTATGATTCATAACATCATTTTAGTGTATCATAATATCACTTTTAATGAATCATGATATCAAAATTAATGAATCATATCTTCATTTTAGTGTATAATAAAATTTACACCATAATACAACAAAAAATAATATTTGGTATGTATGAAAAATACGTGATTCACCATATAAGGTTTAAAATACATCATACAACAATAATAATACACTACAAAACAATAATGATTTTTATCAATTCCGAAGTTTATTATCTAATTCACCACTTATTAATTAATGAATCATAATATCAATTTTAATGAGTCATAATATTAAAATTAGTGAATCATATATTCATTTTAGTGTATCATCGTAAACATTTAAAAAATAAAATTTTTAAACAAAATATAATACAAAACAATATTTGGTATGTATGAAAAATACATGATTCATCATATAAGTTTTAAAATACACCATACAACAATAATAATACACTAAAAATAATAATGATTTTTTATCGGTTCCGGAGTTTGTTATCTAATTCACCACTTATTAGTTATTGAATCATAACACCAATTCCAATGAATCATAATATCAAGTTTAATGAATCATAACATCATTTTAGTGAATCATTAATCACATATAAAAAGAAATTTTTTAAAATAATAATACAACACAAAACAATATTTGATACATAAAGAAATACATGATTCACCATATAAGGTTTAAAATACACCATACACCAATAATAATACACTACAAAACGATAATGAGTTTTATTGGGTTCGAAATTTGTAATCTAATTCACTACTTATTAGTTAATGAATTAAAAAATCAATTTTAATGAATCATATATCAAAACTAATGAATCATATATGATTTTAGTGTATCATCATACACATGTAAAAATAAGTTTTTTTTAAAGCTGTCAAAACATATCCATGACTGGTCTTGTTTTGAAGAGCTTAAATTTAGATGAACAATGATATAATTTTTATTTATTTTGGACTTATATATTAAAAGTTACAACCGATTGAAATTAATATAATAAAAAAGACAACCCGCTCAACAAAACAACTCAATCAACTGCTGACTGGGATTGCCATATCAGATGGTTCGCACAGTATAGTACACGACGGTTCCGTACGTACGAATTTGCGTTCAGCCGATCGTTCTACATGAAGAATGCTGTCCCGTTGGATAATGGCCAGTGGGAGATTTTTGTACTTTTTACTAATGATTATTGACAAGTGTCAATCTTTAGGGGTAGTTCGATAACCACATTAAAAAAATTCCAAACGCAGGTTTTGGAAGCTTTATCATTAATCTCTCTTTTTTGTGTGTAGGTGATAGTCCCAAGGTGAGAGGTTAATAAATTTCAGCCACTATTTAAGTAACATGTGGCAATAAAGCTTCTTGAATGCTGTGCCAATTTATAAAGGTGGTCATCCAACGACCCCTTAATTGGTCAGAGCTCAATCTAAAGTATATATATCATTTTCTTATTGGTTAAGGTGACGATTAGGGTCAAATTTATGCATAAGAATTTATCCAATGAATGACTGACATGCCATGCATTTGTTTGAAAAAAAAAGAAGCTTAATAAACATTCCTGAGTGGACAGTGGAAATACTAGCACGCTCTAAATTAATCGTCTTGTATATTTTATAAGCACTTATATATACTAGATAAAATAATTTTATAAAATTAAAATTTATAATATATAATTTATCATTAAAATATTATTTAATAACTTAAATTTTAAAAGTTACTACCTCCGTTTCTATTTGACCTTTTTGTTTGCTTTTTGATATGTTTTTCCACTTCAATATTTGAAATACCCCGAACTTAAATATAAGGATTAAAATTAATCTAATACGTATTTAAGGGCCTAATGGTACCTAATTAATACTAGTAAGGAAAAATAAATCCAAAAGAAATAAATAAACGCTTAAAAAGCGGAAAACGCTAAATAAGCGTTAAATAACCATAGGAGGTATGAGACATCGGTTAGAGTATTATATGGATTCTAAAGGTTTAATAAGACCTAAATAATACGTGGGAACAACTCCCGAAGAAAACAGATCCAAATAATGTATTAAAACGCTAATAGAGCTTTAACGCACGTTTTTCGAGAAAACCCGAAGACGTGATTTTAAGTGGTCAAACGAACCCATAAAAATTATAAGTCATTAAATAATTATTATTAAGCGTTTATGAAAGCTTAATAACCAATAAAAATAAAGAAACGAGGAAATTCCGGAAAACGGGCCCGGTTAGTGAACAGTACCTAAACCAGGTAAAATAACGAGCGTTTTCTGTAAAAGACGAAAAACGCTCCAGCTAGTATACTATAAGGGGGCCGGTTTTTAAAGAGTCAAATAACTCCCTCACACACACATGTAACTAGCTAATTAAATAAGAGAGCCAAAAGCAAAAAGCAATAAAGTAAAAGAATTACTTTATGCCTTTCCTCTCACCTCACTCTCACAACTCACTCATCTCTCTCTTCCTCTCCCCCTCCACCGATTTCTCCCTCCTCTCTCTCGGTTTGGGCGATTTCATGGAGCTTCACAAGCCTCCCATGGCTTCTCCACTTTCTCCACATGCTCTAGCTTCATCGGAACTCCAAAGGTAAAAATAACTACATATTTGAACTCCCCTCATCCTCCTCTACACTTATCTCTTTTCAAAATCCAAAATGAGGAAGTTCATTTTCGTGGGTATACCCCATCCAAAGAGAAAAGCACACCATTATGGAGCTTGGAGTCTCCTCTTTCCAACAAGGTAAAAATCTACATGAAAAACTCATGTTTTCCCCACCTTACTTCATAACCGATTTTTGCCCCATTTGTAATGCTCTATTTTTCTCTCTCTTTGGAGCATAATATCAACCTTGCAATGGTGGTGGATTCACCTTCTTGAACCAAGGGCTAAAACCCCATCTAAAACTCTCCAAAGGTAAACCCTAGAAATTTCATTTCAAACACTTCAATGAATTGGCCTTGATTTAAGGGTTAGTATATTAATTGTAGTGTTTTGTGTTCATTGGGTGATGGGAATGGAGTTTGGCAGCTCCATTCCTAATGTGGCCGATTTGGGCAAGGAAGAAAGGAAGAAGAGAATTGAAAAGGGAATGAAGGAAATAAGAGCTTAAGGTAAGAACTCTTTCTTGAAGGCTAAATTTAATGCATTAGAGTAATGGGAATGGGTAAACCAATTTAAAGAACCCAAAGAGTGTATTGGTAATGTAATTGTGGAATTTGGGTATTTGTGAACTAGTATGTGAATTGTAGGCCTTAGAGCCAAGTGTATGGTGTATGTGCATTAGTAATGTGGATTGAGGAGGTAGGTGGGTAATTGATGATTGTAATTGAGGAAGTAATGGTGTACTAAGATTTTGTATGTTGCTGGTAGAACCCTTGTGGTTTGGCTAGATTAGGAATGAGTTTGATGAAAAAGTGCATATGTGGAGAAGTAAGAAATGTAGAGGAACTATGGCAAAATTTTGGTAGGAATATGTACATGTATGGATGACTTGGTGAATGGAAAAACCAAGGTATGTATTGGTAGTAGTGATGTTTAGTGATGAAGAGGTAGTAGTAGTATGAGAAGTAAGAAGTGCAAAATCTGTAGCAAAGTGTATTAACATGCATTGGAGAAGTTAGAAAAGATTAGAGTGTAAGACTTGGTAAAATGAATGTTGGACTTGGGTATAGATGGTACAATTGCTTGGAAATGAATTGGCATGGTAAGAGGAGGTATTTGGGATGCTAGGAGTGGCATTGGTAGAGGAAGTATTGGATGGTAGAAGTTGGTTTAAAAATCTGTAGCAATGAAGAAAGAAAAAAGGTATAAGGGCTGGAATGAAGTGAGGAAAATTGTGTAAGTGGATTGATGGATTTAGCAATAAATTTGATGGATGAACTAAGGTGAATTAGAGGATTTAAATGTTGTTTAAACATGTAGAAACATGTGGGAATGAGTAGGAAAAGATTGGGTGTGAATTGAGTAGAGTTTGAAGTTCCAAATAAGTAATTAAAATGGGTACTGGGCTGGATCGACCCTAGGACCGATCCTAGCAGGGTCGGTCGACCCGAAAACCTGCAATCTCGGAAGTTTCTGCATCCGACCGACCCAGGGGACCGACCCTGCCTGGGTCGGTCGAGTAGAAACTTGTAGTCGGAAATGCGTCTGCATCCGACCGACCCAGGGGACCGACCCTGCCTGGGTTGGTCTAGTGGAAATTTGTAGTAGGATTTTTTCTGTAACCGACCGACCCAATGGACCGACCCTGGCTGGGTCGGCCGGACTGGAATTTTCAGTAATCGAAGTCTCTGCAGTCGACCGACCCATGGGTCCGACCCAGGGTGGGTCGGTCGTGTCAAACAAAAAAAGAAAAAAAATGTTTTATCATATGATTATAGTAATCATGTATATATATATGCCTATACACATATAAGCATATGTATGTAGTAATACACCATTAATGAAGTAGTAATGGTAAGAAAGTAAGTAAATGAGTAAGGAAACAAGTTTAAGAAGTAGTAAAGAAAAGAATGGTTTTATAATCAAGTAAGGAAGTAATGAAGTAGTAAGAAAATGTTACAAGTATCAATGAAGGAGTACGTTAGATCAATAATAGGTCATTGATCATACTACTTCATGTATGTATAGGAATCAAATAGTTGATCCTCGAAGGAACCTGGTAGTACGTATACGACGGTGAACGGTATGATTTCTTCATGCCCTGTATCCTAACTTGGTTACCCCGATTTGTGTACTTATGTGATCACCAATAAGATAAATGCACGAATCGGACTTATATTGCACTTAACTGTGTTTGAACTATTTTGTTCTTGTTGTATCTTCTTGAACAATTAGTTTGTTTAATTCATGAAATGAATGAATGGAAATGAGAAGTATGTGTAAGTATTGTGTACTTGTGTATTGTATGTATGTATGGAAGTGAAGTACTGACTTCTACTAATTCCTAACAACCCAACTCCTAACTTGAGTAATGAGTAAATTGGAATGAGTAGAAGTCCGATATAGTTTCGGCCACGCGTGAGGATAAGGAAACACAAGAGGTTGGATCCGAATCCTGGCTATAATCTCTTCCATGGACCAAATCCCTTGAATGAGTAGCATCCTGGATTAGTGGGCCACCCTAAAGCCCGTGGTGGGATGTAGTAATCCCTGCCCGGAGGTCGTACCGACTTAACTGGAAGTAAAGTATGTAAGAAGTAAGTATTGCATGTGTATTGGTCATGACTATTGTAAGTCATTGACCTGGAGCAAAAAGTATTGAACACCCGATTAACCCGGGTGTGTAATGAAGCTAACTGGACCTTTGTATGTATTGGAGACTTGTATCTCCGTATTGCGTATTGAGTATGTAATGAGTATGTATTGTGTATGTGTATTCTGGAAGATGGTAAGTAAGCATTGGTTGACTTGTATTGCCTTCCAAGCATGTGTTGTACTGTGCGTATGTATGTATACCTTGTGTAGTATTGCAGTATCGTGAATGAAAGCATGTAAGTATGTATGTATGTATGCATGTATTGCAAAATGAATTGCATGTATTCGACCAAATGGTCGGCGTACCCTCGCTAGCACGCGGAGTATGCGGTTATCATATTCAGCGTAAGCTGACCCCCTAGGGGGAACGTTTTTAGTGTGCAGGTACCCGAAGCAGACCTAGTCACAGAAGAGACCGGTGGACATGCCTAGATTACTAGGAATGAAAGGTAGATTGTAGTAAATGGTATAAGGCTTGTAGCCTTGCATGTAGAAATGTACCAAGGGGTACACTATTACGTAAGTTGCAAGTATGTAGTCGTGAGGAACGGGTAGTGGATAGACTCTTAATGAGTATGCATGGAATTGAAGAGGTATCGTATTTGTATTTGGAACTCAGTAAACTCGGTATGTGTAGTGTATTATTGTAACACCCCTACTAATTCGGTTCCTAATAGTCCTATAAATGTCGCGCACAATAATATCTCGCAGCGGTAAATAATAAACTATCGCCCTAATGGTGTCACTGTTATCACTCGCCCATACGGGTGATAACGAATTACCTGATAATCAACTTGCGAAACGTATTCCCGCAGTGACCACAAGAGATAGATAGTAGAACTTAAACAACTTAAAACAAATCTAACATCAACAATTATTACAGACCGTGAGCATCTAAACCAAATACACCTCGGTTAAACAACCCGAGTCCAAACAACCTGAGTATCACACCGTACCAAGTCTAAACCAACTGTACTATCACAATAGTCACGCCTCGCTGCGACCCACCAGCTAGTCACCTGAAATAAAGATGGTTTGTGGTATGGAATCAGCCCCTACTGAGTATGTCATCACATGCCCCGTCATGCCCCCAAAGACCCCTCAATTATTTGGTCGAGAGCATGAGGTTCATTACATGCAATACCGTTTTAATATTTAAACTGTAAATCAATTAACAGTAATATCCATACAATAACACAACCATCAACATATATAATATAACCACACGTATAACCAATGAACAACCAAGCGAAACAACGAGAATAATAAACAAGTACTAGTTCTCGTCCATGGTGTAGAAACCAATATCGTTCGCCACTGTATAATTCTCAACTGTATTATTTGTTCAGTTATACCTAGTGACAATGTCTCATTAAAACGACATGTCTCTAGTTACCCATATATTATGGCGGGTCACCCACGACAGTAGCCACTCCAACGGTAGAGTCTCCGACCAACGAGCCATTCTAGCTCACGGGAAATTTTCTTGATACTTGCGGACCCGTACGCGGACATCCTGGTATCGTTTTTGTGATCACAGCGCGCACCAAGAGCCACATCCTCTTGGCTTTACTTTCCTTCATTTAATTTAATTAATTATTCCATCGCATCGCATTACCAAATCTTCCTAACACAGCAGACTAAGGTCATTAGTCCAATCCGGAGTCTGTAAACTCGGGATCCAGTGTTAGATACGAGAGCGGCGTATAGAAAGGCCAATGCTCCGTATAAAAGTCTCGGATAATATGTATATCTTATTATCCTAGTGCTACAACGTTTTTCTGACGATCCTTATATTTCATATAAGATAGCACCATAGCCGCTAGTTCGTTTTATATATATTGGTCCATATATACGAACCGATACTGTTAACTCAACAACAGTAATAATAAGCAGCTATAAATATACAGTTCATGCATATTTAATTTACCATTCAGACAAACAATCTTATCACAGATCACACAGAAGTCTGAACTGAGGAAGCCCTCAGAGACAATCAGAGACACATAACAACATACCGTTCACCCTGATGTATTACGGTGGAGTATGAATCAGCAAGATCCTATGCTCCTTGTGTAGTCTCTAACAGTCTAAACAATACATAATGCTACAGATTAGCACACGGTATAACAATACAATCCTACGGTACCCCGTACCGTCACTAACAACTCCCGGTTAACCCCCCGTTATAAACTGTCAATGTTTGTCGGGCTTTCGGTTTAACTCGAGATTTGGAAAGTGTTACATTACATGCGTAGTCTTATCTAGTATATTAATATACTTATTGTTGGACTTTGTTATCGCATGTAACTTAATGTATAATTGTAGATCGTATAGTTTGTTTCTTTATTGCATGTATGATTCTTTGTCATGCACTATACACCTCACCTTAGTATTTATTTTTTTTCTAAGGTTTGTCTCTTTTTTTTTTAAGTTCAATGTGGTATAATTCATATGTAAACAATACTTTGAATTATAAATCCTTATCATCCCATGTATACTCTTAACATTAGAATTCCACATCTAATGTTTGTAATTCTTTTCCCTTTTTTTCATATGTCATTTTTAATTATGAAGACACATGGTCATTAAACCATATTATATTTTTCCACCATAACATATATTTATTTATGTGTATGTATTATGGAACTATTTCTTATATGGCAAGTCTTATAATATATATTCATTCTTTCTAATGAATACCTCTTATATTATAAATGTTATAATTCTTATAACATTAAAACCATATTATAAATTCCATTTAAAAATGTTAATATTTCCGGACAGCACCTATGTTCTTAAACATTTACAAAACCCACCACTTAATTAATATAATGTTACATTATTGTTATATAACATATCTTATGACATTTAAGTCATTTAAAACAATTATAACCTATAGTCATATTTTGTTTATAAAATACCAAATGGCCCCTTATATTTTTGGTTTCCATTATACACCACTTAAATTCTATAAACCACAATTCCATCCCAATTTATAATACATAGTTTTCTAATTCCCTTAAAACCATATATTATACGTATATCTTTCTAAAACCTTATATACCATTTCAAAAATTACCAAACTATACCAAAAGGTTATAAATATTATTCCTAACCTTATATTTCCTTTAAATCTCGCTTTTCACCCCTTTGTTACCCATTCGTAACAATGTTATAAAATACCATATGTTATACTTATATACTTCATATAAACTCCAAATTTAACCAAATAAACTTCTAAAAATTCCTAATAACTTAAGGACTATTCTAAATCCCATTTAGTACCCCAAGTTTTCGGAAATTACATTATAACCCCATCTTTTATAATCTTTCATCTTACAATTTAATATCTTATTATAAGATAGTATTTTAATTTTCTTAAATTTTCCAAACTTGGTCAAAGTCTCCTATATGGTCAACTTTGACTCCTAATACCAAATGGGAACCAATTTTTCGGTAATCACTAATAATAACCTATACTTTTCTATTTTTACAATTTTGACCCAAAACTTTATAAAATGTTATAATTTTTATTAAATTCATTTAAAAACCCTAAATTGCTCTAAATTAAGCCCACAACTTTCTAATTTCCTAGTAATTACGAATTGGCCCCAATTTTAATTATAAGCATAAATAAAACTAAATAAGCTTATAAACTTAAATTAAAATGGCCTAATGACATGGCCTTATTACAACTTTGAACTTGCAAAATAAATTACACAATAAATGTCTCAAAATATAGCATATATTTTCGGCCTCACCTTGGTTTAATTATTTTTCCACATAATGTCATAATTTGACCATTATGATAATTAAATCTCTTAAATGACTAGCTTAATTTATCTTAGCCATTTTTTCCATTTTTAGGTCAATATGACCTATATATGTAATTTCACTCTCGGCCATATATATATATATGCTTAAAAATTATAAAAATCATAAGTTTAAAGTGTTTATACCTTGGTTATTCCTTGTATGCACTCGGCTTCTTGTAGGAAAATTCACCACATGATTTAGACATGTTTAATACAAAAAAACAAGATATGGTTACACTCCAAGCTTGAGCTTAACCATAAGGAATAATTAATGTAAGATTTAAGGTAAAAATCCCCTTAAAAATGCAAGGGAAGTTCTAGGTGGTTTCGACCTGAACAAAACACACCACAAGGTGTTAGATCCACCATATTGACATAGGAAATAGTTAGATCACAACAAGCTACCTTGTTATTAGGTTTTACCTTGGAAAAATGCCTTAAAAGAGGGTATTTCCTTTGGATCTTGGTCACCCTTGCTCCAAATGTCTAACAAACTGAATGAACATGTAAATATGAAGATTATGAGTGTATAAACTCATAAAAATCAGAGGAAGAAAACCGCTTGAAAGATTGAGAGGCTTAAGGTATGTTTTTACCTTAAAATGCAATTTTGAGCAACCTTGGTCCCTCTACTTGCTTCAACCGAGTTTAGCTCTTGTTCTAACCTTATAACACTGAGAATAAGCCATAGGAATTGATGAGCCACGAGATATAGGTGTTGGTAGTGAAGAGATGAAGAAAAAGGGCTAAAAATGACCTTAAAGCACTTACCTTAAGAGCTTAGGAGCTAGATTTGCCTTCCATGCTCAAGAACCAGACTTGAGAGCTTCTTAGGAAGGGATGAACTCGGCTGGACAGAAGGGAATCGGACAAGGAGGAAGGAAGAGGTGGGTAAGATTTGAAATAATTGAAAAAGTAAGTTTTACTATTGTAAATTTGTGTTAGGTATCAATTTGTCTCTTAATCATTGTGAGCTGTCTCCTCTCTTATTGCCAGCCGATCTCCATGGTCCAAATGGGTCAATTAATTGACCATTGACCATGCTTGGTCAATATTGACTCATGCGGGCCCCACTTTAGGGTTTTATTAATATTTTAATATTAAATTTGTAAAAATTCGTAAATTTCTGGAATTAAATTCCTAATATGATATAATATGATAAAATATCATATTTAAGGGTAATTATAATTTTAAGCCCATTAAAAATCAATTTAGAAGGCAATCTCACAAAAACGTGCTTTAAGGTGTTTTAGCGCACATTTTTGTGTCACAGGGTGTTCCTGAGCTTAGTTCTCCTTGAGAATGGTTTTGTTGTGTTTACTTCATTATAATACTTAGGAATCCACTTTGGATCCTATTTGAGGTCATACAACTTTATGGTGTCTTAAAGCACATTTTTGGCTTTACCGATCTTAAGGCGTGTTTTGCCTTGTTGAGATCTTTTAGATTGTTCCCCAATAATATTTAGATGTTTATAATCATCTTAGATCATTAATAGATCATTTAATTATATTTTAAAGGTTAGGGGTATTTCAGTCTACCCCCCTTAAAAAGGCTTCGTCCCGAAGTCCTTAATCCTCTACAGTTCACCTAAGGAATCAAGTTCCACTAAGTAACCAAACAGTCCATTGCTAGGGAGTAACTCCCACTAGGTTCAGACCTAGTCTATACATACAGCATATATTAAATAACAAACTCATGGTATAAACTCATTCATCACAGCACTAAACAAGGTGCACATCCAACTCATCAACCAAAAGTACTCAGCGGTACTATGTATATATTCAACCAGGTGCACTAAGGCACATACATAAAATGTATCATACATCAATCATCCAAACAACATGTATGACGCAGCATACCAAAAACACACCAAAAAACAAGACCTAATGCACAACATGTGCGCAAGCCAAGTGGTGTCTACCCCCCTTAAAAAGGGTTTGACCACGAACCCGTACAAGTATCACAGCTACTACTCGAAGAGTGCTGGGTACTTCGCTCTCATGGAGTCCTCTAACTCCCATGTAGCCTCCTCCACCTCATGGTTCGACCAGAGAACCTTGACCATGCTAACGGTCTTGTTCCTAGTCTGCCTCGTCTTCGTATCGAGAATGCGGAGTGGTACTTCCTCATATCGTAGAGCGGGGTCCAACTCTAAAGTCTCTGGCTGCAAAACGTGCGATGGATGGGGCACATACTTCTTCAACTGTGAAACGTGAAAGACGTTGTGCACCCTCCCGAGCTCTGCTGGTAAATCCAGTCTGTAGGCTAACGGGCCCACTCGCTCCCTAATCGCATAAGGTCCAACATACTTTGGGCTCAACTTGCCCTTCTGCCCAAACCGGAATATCCCTTCATGGGTGACACTCTGAGGAATACCATATCGTCGGTAGTGAACTCAATGTCCCTCCTCTTGGTGTCTGCATTTGCTTTCTGCCGGTCCTGAGCTGCCCTCATGTTCTTGCGAATCTGTAGGACATCCTCCTTAATCTGCTCTAGGTACTCAGGTCCTAGAAGCGTAGTCTCGCTGGCCTCATCCCAGCATAAAGGAGTCCTACACGGTCTACCATAAAGTGCCTGAATGGTGGCATCTGTATCGAGGAGTGGTAGCTGTTGTTGTAGGCGAACTCTATCAAGTGTAGACGCTCTAACCAACTCCCCTGAAATCTAAGGCACATGCTCTCAGCATGTCCTCCAGTGTCTGGATGGTCCTCTCACTCTGACCGTCGGTCTGTGGATGGAACGCCGTACTAAGCTTCAACTTTGTACCCAAGGCTTCCTGAACCTGTCCCCAGAATCTGGACAAAAATCGAGGGTCCCTATCAGAAACAATAGTCTTTGGCACACCATGGTGCCGGATCACCTCCTTCTGGAACAAGTCCGCTAACTTCGGACGTTCCAGGTATCCTTCATAGCAACAAACTTTGCCACCTTCGTCAGACGGTCCACAATGACCCAAATCGTGTTCAGTCCTCCCTTAGTCGGTGGGAGACCGACAACGAAATCCATCGAGATGTCCTCGAACTTCCAACAAGGAATAGGCATAGACTGCACTAAACCTCCGGGTCTCCTATGCTCAAACTTAACCTTCTGACAGGTCAAGCATCTAGCCACATACTCAGCTACATCCTTCTTCATCCCGCTCCACCAGAAATGAACTTCAAATCCTTATACATCTTCGAAGAACCAGGGTGGACGGATAAGGACGAGCAATGAGCCTCCTGGAGTATCTTCTCCTTCAGATCAGGAGACGACTCCGGAATACATAATCGGCCATTCAGTCGTAACATGCCATCATTACACAGTTCGAAATCATACTTCTGTCTTTCAAAACAACCCTCTGACATTTTCTGTTTGATACTCTGCATATAGTGATCACTCTCCTGTGCAGCTCGTATCTCATCAATCATACTCTGCTGTTTGCTACTAGTGAAACAATGAATGAGCTCTGCGGCTCAGGGCGTCGGCAACTACATTTGCTTTGCCCTCTTTGTACCTCAGGTCTATGTCGTAGTCCTTCAAGAACTCGACCCATCTTCTCTGTCGCATGTTCAGCTCCTTCTGAGAGAAGAGATGCTGTAGACTCTTGTGATCAGAGTAGATAGTGACTGTCACACCATACAAATAATGTCGCCAGATCTTCAAAGCGAAGACTACTGCGCCTAACTCAAGGTCGTGTGTGGGGTAATTCACCTCATGCTTCTTCAGCTGTCGGGATGCGTAAGCAACTACCTTCCCGTGCTGCATAAGCACACAGCCTAGACCGGTTCCAGAGGCATCACAATATACCTCGAACCCATCGGTGCCCTCAGGGATAGTAAGAACGGGCGCCGATGTCAGGAGATCCTTCAGCGTCTGAAAGGACTGCTCACACTCTGCAGACCATAAGAACTGGGATTCCTTCTTCATTAGATTTGTCATTGGTTTGGCTTCCTTGGAGAAGTCCTTCACGAATCTTCGATAATACCCTGCCAAACCCAGAAAGCTACGGACGTCTGTGACTGTCTTCGGCCTTGGCCAACTCTTCACTGCCTCAATCTTAGCAGGATCTACAGATATGCCGCTAGCTGATATAATGTGTCCTAGAAATGACACGCTGTCCAACCAGAACTCACACTTAGAGAGTTTGGCATACAGCTGGTTCTCTCTCATAATATTCAACACCTGTCTCAAATGTAACTCATGATCTTCCTTGGTCTTTGAATAGATCAGAATATCGTCGATGAAGACTACAACTGAACTATCAAGATGCTCTCTAAAAAGGCGGTTCATCAAGTCCATGAATATGGCTGGCGCATTCGTCAATCCGAATGGCATAACGGTGAACTCGTAGTGTCCATACCGTGTCCTGAAAGCTGTCTTCTCAATATCACCCTCTGCAATCCTAATCTGATGGTAGCCAGATCTGAGATCTATCTTCGAGAACACACTGGCCCCCTCAGCTGATCAAATAAATCATCTATCCGTGGTAATGGGTACTTGTTCTTGACTGTAACCGCATTAAGCTCGCGGTAGTCGATGCAGTCGCATACTGGGTTATGAGAGTCCATACTGCCGTCCTTTTTCTTGACGAACATACTGGAGCACCCCAAGGAGAAACACTAGGTCGAATGAATCCCTTGTCGAGGAGGTCCTCCAGCTGTAGCTTCAGCTCCCTCATCTCAGCCGGTGCCATACGGTAGGGTGCCTTAGCAATAGGGCCCGTACCTGGCAACAAGTCGACGGCGAACTCAACCGCGCACAGGCGGCATGCCTGGCAGCTCATCAGGAAATAAGTCGGGAAAATCTACCACGACTGGAATGTCTACGTCCGTCACGTCGCTCTGTCTCGTGTCCTGTACATAACAGAGGAAGGCTTGTCGGCCCTTCCTAACATCCTTCATCAGGGACAATGCTGACACGATCTTGACAGTCGGCTCTCTCTCTCACACTGCGGTATGACACTGTCGTCTGCCGCTCGGCCCCTTCAGTATAGTCGATGCTCTGCACAATGAAGGCGGCCCCTATGCTTCTGTAGCCAATCCATGCCCACTATATGTCAAAACCCAAGTTCTTGAACTCAATCAGATCAATGGGGAAGGTCTCAGTCATAATGCTGATCTCTAACCCTGTATACTGTCTGGTGCAACCTACTTTCCTTCGAAGGAAGGGTGACTGAAAAGTCTGAAAGCTGTTCGGGGGTGGCCCCCAGCTTCTTAGCAAATGCGAGGAAATAAAAGAATGCGAAGCCCCTGAGTCGAACAATACGGAAGCACTAACACCATCAATAGGAAAGGTACCTGAGATCACCTCTCGTATTAGCATCGAGTCCCAATAAATCACTAATTTACTGTTGTTTGTAATTGTCATACCTGTGATGACATTACCAGACTCCTTGGCTTGCGCCATGTCTAGGATGCAGATGGTACCCTCCTTTCCATTTCTATGGCCTGAAGTTATGAATTATCGGTATCAACAAAACTGAACACATATACTTGAAGGTATAAAACTCTTATTTCATTCATTCCAACTGTATTATACAAGGTTACACACTTAACTACTATTACATCAGTACTGTCTGAAAGTCAAATTTAAACGGCCAGGTCGGATGTGGGTATCATTCACTAGGGTGGTGGTGCGGTATTGAGCTTAATGCTCTTAATACCATGATATACAAGTCTCGTCGACTCTCCCAAATACCACACATCCCCAGACTTGAGGATGATCTTGCTTGCTAGATCCATCCTCTTCTGGTCTCCATAGATAACTCAGCATCATCGCCGATGGAGAATGACACAACCGGTATTCCTCTGGTGATGGACTCGGTCGTCTCATCACGGTCCTGGTGCATTCCAAGCTTTCCTCCCTGCTCATAGTAGTTGATGATGCAAACGTCAGGTGTCATGTCGGGTAATGGATAAGTCCCACAGTCTTGAGCAATATCCATTGCGTTTCTCACCAAGGTAAGGAAACTCTCAGGTATCTAGGTATGATACGTCACCTACCATCCTCACCTCTCGATAAACCCTAGCTTGTGGATCCCAATCTTTCCCTAAGCACATCATGTGCAGTTTCATTCTAGAACCACTATTAAATACAGGGGTATAAAAAACCTCCTATGCCCTTACCCAAAGCTCTACACTCATTCACTATGGTGATTTGCTCATCTAGGGTTAGGAACCTCTAGAAGTATCATGCCCGGTCTGACTACATGACACAACTCACTAGGGTACTCCCGTCTTTCTTCCACGGGTCTAGGTGATCTCTGTCTTGTAAGTGTGGGATAGCAGATGAATCTCCTAAGAGGTAACAGGTTTCCTAGGTAAGTTGTTCATCTAAAGCGGTAACTTAAACACACATTCATGCTAAGGTAAAGCGTTTAACACTTAGTCATGCTTTCATACAATGGTTAAGGTTTCAAATGCTAACCTTCACCGCGCTGGTACTAGTGCCAGCGCCTGAAGCTCCCGTGCATTCAGCATACGGTTGCCCGGGCGGTTCCTCTGGTTCTGGTTCTGCTGCTGTGTGCTGCTGCTGCTGCCCTGTCTGGGCTTGGGGCGCCGGCCCCCTCTGGCCACCTCGAGCTCCACCTCCTCCAGTAGGTGCGCCCTGAGTCCCTTCGGGGCGTACGCTCGGCTCTCCGGTTCGATAGCACTCGAACGACCTGTGGCCCTTCTTTCCACAATGGTGGCAGTCCCACCGCTTGCCCGGTGCAGTCACACCGGGTGGTCTTTACCACAGCGCTTGCAGTGAAAGTGGCGCTGGGTGCAGACCTATATATATCACACTCAGGTTAGATCGCTTACCCTTAGGGGGTACAGATCTAAGAGGCTGCACATCGTAGGTAGGCCCGGTCAGCAACGGGACCTTGTCCTTCCCCTTTTGGCTGGCCTGCTCCTCTTCTTCTCCCTCCAGGAGAACTTTTTCTTCCTGTGATCGTCAAAGTGTCAGGAATAGCAGGTATAAAAGCAGGCAGTAAGTAAGTAATTTAAATGAATTAAATAACTTAAGGTGGTTCTTACTTCCAGCCCTTACTGCCTCCGCTTCCAGCCTCAGTTTCCGCCTCCTTCTCTGGGGCCTTACGCTTCTGCCCCTGGCCGTCCCCGGCTGTTCACCATCATCAGTCCGAGAAGCGGCGTCATAACACTTCTGCAATGTATCAATGAGTTCCCCAAACTAGTAATAAATCACTGAGTTACAAGGTACCACTGTCAATTAGTTTTACCTGAACCGTAGGTACAAGGTAGCACCCAGGCGGCCTTGATAGCATATCTCAACCCGCCTCTAAACTTCTCTACTTTCACAGCATCAGAATAAACCACTCCTGGGATAAAGTCCAAGAGCCCAATAAACAAGGAGTAGTACTGATCTACTGTCATACTACCCTGCCTCAGGGACTCAAACTCCTCCCTCTTCCTCTGCTTCAAATGAGCAGGATAGTACTTCTCTCTCAACAATTCCACAAAACCAGTCCATCCAAAACCCTCTATAGCAAGATAATGTGCCTTCACGGACCTCCACCACGTGCTGGCAGCGTCCTTCAGGTGAAAGGCGCTATATCGACTCGGTGCTCAGCAGGCACGTGTATGGCATCGAAGGCCTTCTCGTGCTCAACAATGAATCTCTCCGGACAGTGGGGTCAGCAACTCCATTAGGTAGGTACTCGCGTGTCAGCTACGCTCTTCGCCAATTCGGCTCTCTAGGTGCGGGTACGGGTGGGACTAACGGTGGTGCAGGTGGTGCTCCTATGTGGATACCTCCCATCTGGGCTAGCTGAGCGAAGACGGCAGCTACCGTCTCAGCCACGCCCACGGCTGGGGCCTCCGGAGGTCCTGCTCCAGGGCCCGCCGCCTCTTCCACCACCTCCTCTGCCTGCTGATGCCTTCCGGAAGACATCTGAAGAATTCGAAATTGAAGTCAACACTCGTATAAGTACGTACTTATCTCAACCATAAGTTCACATAGCCCTAAAAGGCATAAAACAACATTGTTCCCGACAATCTCCTAACTTAAATCATTTACAACTATCTCTAGGTACTGGTGTGTGAACAACCTAGGATCACGGTACTTAAACTACTATCTCTTGTAATCAGAGCGGTACTCCGCTCTGATACCACTTTTGTAACACCCTACTAATTCGGTTCCTAATAGTCCTATAAATGTCGCGCACAATAATCTCGCAGCGGAAATAATAAACTATCGCCCTAATGGTGTCACTGTTATCACTCGCCCATACGGGTGATAACGAATTACCTGATAATCAACTTGCGAAACGTATTCCCGCAGTGACCACAAGATAGATAGTAGAACTTAAACAACTTAAACAAATCTAACATCAACAATTATTACAGACCGTGAGCATCTAAACCAAATACACCTCGGTTAAACAACCCGAGTCCAAACAGCCTGAGTATCACACCGTACCCAGTCTAAACCAACTGTACTATCACAATAGTCACGCCTCGCTGCGACCCACCAGCTAGTCACCTGAAATAAAGATGGTTTGTGGTATGGAATCAGCCCCTGCTGAGTATGTCATCACATGCCCCGTCATGCCCCCAAGACCCCTCCAATTATTTGGTCGAGAGCATGAGGTTAATTACATGCAATACCGTTTTAATATTTAAACTGTAAATCAATTAACAGTAATATCCATACAATAACACAACCATCAACATTATATAATAACCACACGTATAACCAATGAACAACCAAGCGAAACAACGAGAATAATAAACAAGTACTAGTTCTCGTCCATGGTGTAGAAACCAATATCGTTCGCCACTGTATAATTCTCAACTGTATTTTTGTTCAGTTATACCTAGTGACAATGTCTCATTAAAACGACATGTCTCTAGTTACCCATATATTATGGCGGGTCACCCACGGCAGTGCCACTCCAACGGTAGAGTCTCCGACCAACGAGCCATTCTAGCTCACGGGAAATTTTCTGATACTGCGGACCCGTACGCGGACATCCTGGTATCGTTTTTGTGTCATCACACCGCACAGACACCAAGAGCCACATCCTCTTGGCTTTACTTTCCTTCATTTAATTTAATTAATTATTCCATCGCATTGCATTACAAAATTTTCCTAACACAGCAGACTAAGGTCATTAGTCCAATCCGGAGTCTGTAAACTCGGGATCCAGTGTTAGATACGAGAGCGGCGTATAAGAAAGGCCAATGCTCCGTATAAAAGTCGGATAATATGTATATCTATTATCCTAGTGCTACAAACGTTTTTCTGATGATCCTTATATTTAATATAAGATAGCACACCATAGCCGCTAGTTCGTTTTATTATATTGGTCCATATATACGAACCGATACTGTTAACTCAACAACAGTAATAATAAGCAGCTATAAATATACAGTTCATGCATATTTAATTTACCATTCAGACAAACAATCTTATCACAGATCACACAGAAGTCTGAACTGAGGAAGCCCAGAGACAATCAGAGACACATAACAACATACCGTTCACCCTGATGTATTACGGTGGAGTATGAACAGCAAGATCCTATGCTCCTTGTAGTCTCTAACACTAACAGTCTAAACAATACATAATGCTACTGATTAGCACACGGTATAACAATACAATCCTAACGGTACCCCGTACCGTCACTAACAACTCCCGGTTAACCCCCCGTTATAACTGTCAATGTTTGTCGGGCTTTCGGTTTAACTCGAGATTTGAAAGTGTTACATTACATGCGTAGTCTTATCTAGTATATTAATATACTATTGTTGGACTTTGTTATCGCATGTAACTTAATGTAATTGTAGATCGTATAGTTTGTTTCTTTATTGCATGTATGATTTTGTCATGCACTATACACCTCACCTTAGTATTTATTTTTCTAAGGTTTGTCTTTTTTTTTTAAGTTCAATGTGGTATAATTCATATGTAAACAATACTTTGAATTATAAATCCTTATCACCATGTATACTCTTAACATTAGAATTCCACATCTAATGTTTGTAATTCTTTTCCCTTTTTTCATATGTCATTTTAATTATGAAACACATGGTCATTAAACCATATTATATTTTTCCACCATAACATATATTTATTTATGTGTATGTATTATGGAACTATTTCTTATATGGCAAGTCTTATAATATATATTCATTCTTTCTAATGAATACCTCTTATATTATAAATGTTATAATTCTTATAACATTAAAACCATTATAAATTCCATTTAAAAATGTTAATATTTCCGAACAGCACCTATGTTCTTAAATTTACAAAACCCACCACTTAATTAATATAATGTTACATTATGTTATATAACATATCTTATGACATTTAAGTCATTTAAAACAATTATAACCTATAGTATTTTGTTTATAAAATACCAAATGGCCCCTTATATTTTCGGTTTCCATTATACACCACTAAAATTCTATAAATCACAATTCCATCCCAATTTATAATACATAGTTTTCTAATTCCCTTAAAACATATATTATACATATCTTTCTAAAACCTTATATCCATTCAAAAATTACCAAACTATACCAAAAGGTTATAAATATTATTCCTAACCTTATATTTCCTTTAAATCTCTTTTCACCCCTTTGTTACCCATTGTAACAATGTTATAAAATACCATATGTTATACTATATATATTCATATAAACTCCAAATTTAACCAAATAAACTTCTAAAAATTCCTAATAACTTAAGGACTATTCTAAACCATTTAGTACCCCAAGTTTTCGGAAATTACATTATACCCCATCTTTATAAATTTTACAATTTAATAAATACTTATTATAAGATAGTATTTTAATTTTCTTAAATTTTCCAAACTTGGTCAAAGTCTCCTATATGTCAACTTTGACTTCTAATACCAAATGGGAACCAATTTTTCGGTAATCACTAATAATAACCTATACTTTTCTATTTTTACAATTTTGACCCAAAACTTTATAAAATGTTATAATTTTTATTAAATTCATTTAAAAACCCTAAATTGCTCTAAATTAAGCCCACGCTTTCTAATTTCCTAGTAATTACGAATTGGCCCCAATTTTAATTATAAGCATAAATAAAACTAAATAAGCTTATAAACTTAAATTAAAATGGCCTAATGACATGGCCTTATTACAACTTGAACTTGCAAAATAAATTACACAATAAATGTCTCAAAATATAGCATATATTTTCGGCCTCACTTGGTTTAATTATTTTTCCACATAATGTCATAATTTGACCATTATGTTAATTAAATCTCTTAAATGACTAGCTTAATTTATCTTAGCCATTTTTTTCCATTTTTAGGTCAATATGACCTATATATGTAATTTCACTCTCGGCCATATATATATATATGCTTAAAAATTATAAAAATCATAAGTTTAAGGTGTTTATACCTTGGTTATTCCTTGTATGCACTCGGTCTTGTAGGAAAATTCACCACATGATTTAGACATGTTTAATACACAAAAACAAGATATGGTTACACTCCAAGCTTGAGCTTAACCATAAGGAATAATTAATGTAAGATTTAAGGCAAAAATCACCTTAAAAATGCAAGGGAAGTTCTAGGTGGTTTCGACCTTAACCAAACACACCACAAGGTGTTAGATCCACCATATTGACATAGGAAATAGTTAGATCACAACAAGCTACCTTGTTATTAGGTTTTACCTTGGAAAAATGCCTTAAAAGAGGGTATTTCCTTTGGATCTTGGTCACCCTTGCTCCAAATGGCTAACCAACTGAATGAACATGTAAATATGAAGATTATGAGTGTATAAACACATAAAAATCAGAGGAAGAAAACCGCTTGAAAGATTGAGAGGCTTAAGGTATGTTTTTACCTTAAAATGCAATTTTGAGCAACCTTGGTCCCTCTACTTGCTTCAACCGAGTTTAGCTCTTGTTATAACCTTAGAACACTGAGAATAAGCCATAGGAATTGATGAGCCACGAATCTAGGTGTTGGTAGTGAAGAGATGAAGAAAAAGGGCTAAAAATGACCTTAAAACACTTACCTTAAGAGCTTAGGAGCTAGATTTGCCTTCCATGCTCAAGAACCAGACTTGAGAGCTTCTTAGGAAGGGAGGAACTTGGCTGGACAGAAGGGAATCGGACAAGGAGGAAGGAAGAGGTGGGTAAGATTTGAAATAATTGAAAAAGTAAGTTTTACTATTGTAAATTTGTGTTAGGTATCAATTTTCTCTTAATCATTGTAGCTGTCTCCTCTTATTCCAGCCGATTTCCATGGTCCAAATGGGTCAATTATTGACCATTGACCATGCTTGGTCAATATTGACTCATGCGGGCCCCACTTTAGGGTTTTATTAATATTTTAATATTAATTTGTAAAAATTCGTAAATTTCTGGAATTAAATTCCTATATGATATAATATGATAAAATATCATATTTAAGGGTAATTATAATTTTAAGCCCATTAAAAATCAATTTAGAAGGCAATCTCACAAAAACGTGCTTTAAGGTGTTTTAGCGCACATTTTTGTGTCACAGGGTGTTCCTGAGCTTAGTTCTCCTTGAGAACGGTTTTGTTGTGTTCCTTACTTCATTATAATACTTAGGAATCCACTTTGGATCCTATTTGAGGTCATACAACCTTTATGGTGTCTTAAAGCACATTTTTGGTTTTACCGATCTTAAGGCGTGTTTTGCCTTGTTGAGATCTTTTAGATTGTTTCCCCAATAATATTTAGATGTTTATTAATCATCTTAGATCATTAATAGATCATTTAATTATATTTTAAAGGTTAGGGGTATTTCAGTCTACCCCCCTTAAAAAGGCTTCGTCCCGAAGTCCTTAATCCTCTACAGTTCACCTAAGGAATCAAGTTCCACTAAGTAACCAAACAGTCCATTGCTAGGGAGTAACTCCCACTAGGTTCAGACCTAGTCTATACATACAGCATATTAAATAATCAAACTCATGGTATAAAGCTCATTCATCACAGCACTAAACAAGGTGCACATCCAACTCATCAACCAAAAGTACTCAGCGGTACTATGTATATATTCAACCAGGTGCACTAAGGCACATACATAAAATGTATCAACATACAATCATCCAAACAACATGTATGACGCAGCATACCAAAAAAACACACAAAAAACAAGACCTAATGCACAACGTGTGCGCAAGCCAAGTGGTGTCTACCCCCCTTAAAAAGGGTTTGACCACGAACCCGTACAAGTACACAGCTACTACTCGAAGAGTGCTGGGTACTTCGCTCTCATGGAGTCCTCTAACTCCCATGTAGCCTCCTCCACCTCATGGTTCGACCAGAGAACCTTGACCATGCTAACGGTCTTGTTCCTAGTCTGCCTCGTCTTCGTATCGAGAATGCGGAGTGGTACTTCCTCATATCGTAGAGCGGGGTCCAACTCTAAAGTCTCTGGCTGCAAAACGTGCGATGGATGGGGCACATACTTCTTCAACTGTGAAACGTGAAAGACGTTGTGCACCCTCCCGAGCTCTGCTGGTAATCCAGTCTGTAGGCTAACGGGCCCACTCGCCCTAATCGCATAAGGTCCAACATACTTCGGGCTCAACTTGCCTTCTGCCCAAACCGGAATATCCCTTCATGGGTGACACTCTGAGGAATACCATATCGTCGGTAGTGAACTCAATGTCCCTCCTCTTGGTGTCTGCATTTGCTTTCTGCCGGTCCTGAGCTGCCCTCATGTTCTTCCTAATCTGTAGGACATCCTCCTTAATCTGCTCTAGGTACTCAGGTCCTAGAAGCGTATTCTCGTGGCCTCATCCCAGCATAAAGGAGTCCTACACGGTCTACCATAAAGTGCCTGGAATGGTGGCATCTGTATCGAGGAGTGGTAGCTGTTGTTGTAGGCGAACTCTATCAAGTGTAGACGCTCTAACCAACTCCCCTGAAATCTAAGGCACATGCTCTCAGCATGTCCTCCAGTGTCTGGATGGTCCTCTCACTCTGACCGTCGGTCTGTGGATGGAACGCCGTACTAAGCTTCAACTTTGTACCCAAGGCTTCCTGAACCTGTCCCCAGAATCTGGACAAAAATCGAGGGTCCCTATCAGAAACAATAGTCTTTGGCACACCATGGTGCCGGATCACCTCCTTCTGGAACAAGTCCGCTAACTTTGGAACGTTCCAGGTATCCTTCATAGCAACAAACTTTGCCACCTTCGTCAGACGGTCTACAATGACCCAAATCGTGTTCAGTCCTCCCTTAGTCGGTGGGAGACCGACAACGAAATCCATCGAGATGTCCTCGAACTTCCAACAAGGAATAGGCATAGACTGCACTAAACCTCCGGGTCTCCTATGCTCAAACTTAACCTTCTGACAGGTCAAGCATCTAGCCACATACTCAGCTACATCCTTCTTCATCCCGCTCCACCAGAAATGAACTTTCAAATCCTTATACATCTTCGAAGAACCAGGGTGGACGGATAAGGACGAGCAATGAGCCTCCTGGAGTATCTTCTCCTTCAGATCAGGAGACGACTCCGGAATACATAATCGGCCATTCAGTCGTAACATGCCATCATTACACAGTTCGAAATCATACTTCTGTCTTTCAAAACAACCTCTGACATTTTCTGTTTGATACTCTGCATATAGTGATCACTCTCCTGTGCAGCTCGTATCTCATCAATCATACTGCTGTTGCTACTAGCGTAAACAATGAATGAGCTCTGCGGCTCAGGCGTCGGCAACTACATTTGCTTTGCCCTCTTTATACCTCAGGTCTATGTCGTAGTCCTTCAAGAACTCGACCCATCTTCTCTGTCGCATGTTCAGCTCCTTCTGAGGAAGAGATGCTGTAGACTCTTGTGATCAAGTAGATAGTGACTGTCACACCATACAAATAATGTCGCCAGATCTTCAAGCGAAGAAGACTACTGCGCCTAACTCAAGGTCGTGTGTGGGGTAATTCACCTCATGCTTCTTCAGCTGTCGGGATGCGTAAGCAACTACCTTCCCGTGCTGCAGCAGCACACCTAGACCGGTTCCAGAGGCATCACAATATACCTCGAACCCATCGGTGCCCTCAGGGATAGTAAGAACGGGCGCCGATGTCAGGAGATCCTTCAGCGTCTGAAAGGACTGCTCACACTCTGCAGACCATAAGAACTGGGATTCCTTCTTCATTAGATTTGTCATTGGTTTGGCTTCCTTGGAGAAGTCCTTCACGAATCTTCGATAATACCCTGCCAAACCCAGAAAGCTACGGACGTCTGTGACTGTCTTCGGCCTTGGCCAACTCTTCACTGCCTCAATCTTAGCAGGATCTACAGATATGCCGCTAGCTGATATAATGTGTCCTAGAAATGACACGCTGTCCAACCAGAACTCACACTTAGAGAGTTTGGCATACAGCTGGTTCTCTCTCATAATATTCAACACCTGTCTCAAATGTAACTCATGTCTTGGTCTTTGAATAGATCAGAATATCGTCGATGAAGACTACAACTGAACTATCAAGATGCTCTCTAAAAAGCGGTTCATCAAATCCATGAATATGGCTGGCGCATTCGTCAATCCGAATGGCATAACGGTGAACTCGTAGTGTCCATACCGTGTCCTGAAAGCTGTCTTCTCAATATCACTCTGCAATCCTAATCTGATGGTAGCCAGATCTGAGATCTATCTTCGAGAACACACTGGCCCCTCTCAGCTGATCAAATAAATCATCTATCCGTGGTAATGGGTACTTGTTCTTGACTGTAACCGCATTAAGCTCGCGGTAGTCGATGCAGAGTCGCATACTGCCGTCCTTTTTCTTGACGAACAGTACTGGAGCACCCCAAGGAGAAACACTAGGTCGAATGAATCCCTTGTCGAGGAGGTCCTCCAGCTGTAGCTTCAGCTCCCTCATCTCAGCCGGTGCCATACGGTAGGGTGCCTTAGCAATAGGGCCCGTACCTGGCAACAAGTCGACGGCGAACTCAACCTCGCGCACAGGCGGCATGCCTGGCAGCTCATCAGGAAATAAGTCGGGAAAATCTACCACGACTGGAATGTCTACGTCCGTCACATCGCTCTGTCTCGTGTCCTGTACATAACAGAGGAAGGCTTGTCGGCCCTTCCTAACATCCTTCATCAGGGACAATGCTGACACGATCTTGACAGTTGGCTCTCTCCTCACACTGCGGTATGACATGCCTGCCGCTCGGCCCCTTCAGTAGTAGTCGATGCTCTGCACAATGAAGGTGGCCCCTATGCTTCTGTAGCCAATCCATGCCCACTAATGTCAAAACCCAAGTTCTTGAACTCAATCAGATCAATGGGGAAGGTCTTAGTCATAATGCTGATCTCTAACCCTGTATACTGTCTGGTGCAACCTACTTTCTCCTTCGAAGGAAGGGTGACTGAAAAGTCTGAAAGCTGTTCGGGGGTGGCCCCCAGCTTTTAGCAAACGTCGAGGAAATAAAAGAACGCGAAGCCCCTGAGTCGAACAATACGGAAGCACTAACACCATCAATAGGAAAGGTACCTGAGATCACCTCTCGTATTAGCATCGAGTCCCAATAAATCACTAATTTACTGTTGTTTGTAATTGTCATACCTGTGATGACATTACCAGACTCCTTGGCTTGCGCCATGTCTAGGATGCAGATGGTACCCTCCTTTCCATTTCTATGGCCTGAAGTTATGAATTATCGGTATCAACAAAACTGAACGCATATACTTGAAGGTAGAAAACTCTTATTTCATTCATTTCAACTGTATTATACAAGGTTACACTTAACCTATTATTACATCAGTACTGTCTGAAGGTCAAATTTAAACGGCCAGGTCGGATGTGGGTATCATTCACTAGGGCTGGTGGTGCGGTATTGAGCTTAATGCTCTTAATAGCATGATATATAAGTCTCGACTCTCCACCAAATACCAACACATCCCCAGACTTGAGGGTGATCTTGCTTGCCAGATCCACCCTCTTCTGGTCTCCATAGGTAAACTCAGCATCATCGCCGATGGAGAATGACACAACCGGTATTCCTCTGGTGATGGACTCGGTCGTCTCATCACGGTCCTGGTGCATTCCAAGCTTTCCTCCCTGCTCATAGTAGTTGATGATGCAAACGTCAGGTGTCATGTCGGGTAATGGATAAGTCCCACAGTCTTGAGCAATATCCATTGCGTTTCTCACCAAGGTAAGGAAACTCTCAGGTATTCTAGGTATGGATACGTCACCTACCATCCTCACCTCTCGATAAACCCTAGCTTGTGGATCCCAATCTTTCCCTAAGCACATCATGTGCAGTTTCATTCTAGAACCACTATTAAATACAGGGGTATAAAAACCTCCTATGCCCTTACCCAAAGCTCTACACTCATTCACTATGGTGATTTGCTCATCTAGGGTTAGGAACTCTCTGAGAAGTATCATGCCCGGTCTGACTACATGACACAACTCACTAGGGTACTCCCGTCTTTCTTCCACGGGTCTAGGTGATCTCTGTCTTGTAAGTGTGGGATAGCAGATGTCAAAATCTCCTAAGAGGTAACAGGTTTCCTAGGTAAGTTGTTCATCTAAAGCGGTAACTTAAACACACATTCATGTTAGGATAAAGCGTTTAACACTTAGTCATGCTCTCATAAAATGGTTAAGGTTTCAAATGCTAACCTTCACTGCGCTGGGTACTAGTACCAGCGCCTGAAGCTCCCGCTGCATTCAGCATACGGTTGCCCGGCGGGTTCCTCTGGTTCTGGTTCTGCTGCTGTGGCTGACTGCTGCTGCTGCTGCCCCTCTGGGCTTGGGCGCCGCCCCCTCTGGCCAATCGAGCTCCACCTCCTAGTAGGTGCGCCCTGAGTCCCCTTCGGTGGGCGGTACGCTCGGCTCTCCGGGTTCGAGAAGCACTCGAATGACCTGTGGCCCTTCTTTCCGCAATGGTGGCAGTCCACCGCTTGCCCGGTGCAGTCAACACCCGGGTGATCTTTACCACAGCGCTTGCAGTGAAAGTGGCGCTGGGGTGCAGAACCTATTATCATATCACACTCAGGTTAATACAAGGATGGCAATGGTAGTATAGTACTCAATTTATTCACAAGGTTAGATCGCTTACCCTTAGGGGGTACAGATCTAAGAGGCTGCACATCGTAGGTAGGCCCGGTCAGCAACGGGACCTTGTCCTTCCCCTTTTGGCTGGCCTGCTCCTTCTTCTTCTCCCTCCAAGAGAACTTTTTCTTCCTGTGATCGTCAAAGTGTCAGGAATAGCAGGTATAAAAGCAGGCATAAGTAAGTAATTTAAATGAATTAAATAACTTAAGGTGGTTCTTACTTCCAGCCCTTACTGCCTCCGCTTCCAGCCTCAGTTTCCGCCTCCTTCTTTGGGGCCTTACGCTTCTGCCCCTGGCCGTCCTCCCGGCTGTTCACCATCATCTCAGTCCGAGAAGCGGCGTCATAACACTCCTGCAATGTATCAATGAGTTCCCCAAACTAGTAATAAATCACTGAGTTACAAGGTACCAACTGTCAATTAGTTTTACCTGAACCGTAGGGTACAAGGTAGCACCCATGGCGGCCTTGATAGCATATCTCAACCCGCCTCTAAACTTCTCTACTTTCACAGCATCAGAATAAACCACTCCTGGGACAAAGTCCAAGAGCCCAATAAACAAGGAGTAGTACTGATCTACTGTCATACTACCCTGCCTCAGGGACTCAAACTCCTCCCTCTTCCTCTGCTTCAAATGAGCAGGATAGTACTTCTCTCTCAACAATTCCACAAAACCAGTCCATCCAAAACCCTCTATAGCAAGATAATGTGCCTTCACGGACCTCCACCACGTGCTGGCAGCGTCCTTCAGGTGAAAGGCTGCTATATCGACTCGGTGCTCAGCAGGCACGTGTATGGCATCGAAGGCCTTCTCGTGCTCAACAATGAATCTCTCCAGGACAGTGGGGTCAGCAACTCCATCATAGGTAGGTACTAGCGTGTCAGCTACGCTCTTCAGCCAATTCGGCTCTCTAGGTGCGGGTACGGGTGGGACTACCGGTGGTGCAGGTGGTGCTCCTATGGATACCTCCCATCTGGGCTAGCTGAGCGAGACGGCAGCTACCGTCTCAGCCACGCCCACGGCTGGGGCCTCCGGAGGTCCTGCTCCAGGCCCGCCGCCTCTTCCACCACCTCCTCTGCCTGCTGATCGCCTTCCGGAAGACATCTGAAGAATTCGAAATTGAAGTCAACACTCGGTATAAGTACCGTACTTATCTCAACCATAAGTTCACATAGCCCTAAAAGGCATAAAACACATTGTTCCCGACAATCTCCTAACTTAAATCATTTACAACTATCTCCTAGGTACTGGTGTGTGAACAACCTAGGCTCACGGTACTTAAACTACTATCTCTTGTAATCAGAGCGGTACTCCGCTCTGATACCACTTTTGTAACACCCCTACTAATTCGGTTCCTAATAGTCCTATAAATGTCGCGCACAATAATATCTCGCAACGGTAAATAATAAACTATCGCCCTAATGGTGTCACTGTTATCACTCGCCCATACGGGTGATAACGAATTACCTGATAATCAACTTGCGAAACGTATTCCCGCAGTGACCACAAGAGATAGATAGTAGAACTTAAACAACTTAAAACAAATCTAACATCAACAATTATTACAGACCGTGAGCATCTAAACCAAATACACCTCGGTTAAACAACCCGAGTCCAACAACCTGAGTAACACCGTACCAAGTCTAAACCAACTGTACTATCACAATAGTCACGCCTCGCGCCACCCACCAGCTAGTCACCTGAAATAAAGATGGTTTGTGGTATGGAATCAGCCCCTGCTGAGTATGTCATCACATGCCCCGTCATGCCCCCAAAGACCCCTCAATTATTTGGTCGAGAGCATGAGGTTCATTACATGCAATACCGTTTTAATATTTAAACTGTAAATCAATAACAGTAATATCCATACAATAACACAACCATCAACATATATAATATAACCACACGTATAACCAATGAACAACCAAGCGAAACAACGAGAATAATAAACAAGTACTAGTTCTCGTCCATGGTGTAGAAACCAATATCGTTCGCCACTGTATAATTCTCAACTGTATTATTTGTTCAGTTATACCTAGTGACAATGTCTCATTAAAACGACATGTCTCTAGTTACCCATATATTATGGCGGGTCACCACGGCAGTAGCCACTCCAACGGTAGAGTCTCCGACCAACGAGCCATTCTAGCTCACGGGAAATTTTCTTGATACTTGCGGACCCGTACGCGGACATCCTGGTATCGTTTTTGTGATCACAGCGCGCACCAAGAGCCACATCCTCTTGGTTACTTTCCTTCATTTAATTTAATTAATTATTCCATATCGCCATCATCGCATTACCAAATTTCCTAACACAGCAGACTAAGGTCATTAGTCCAATCCGGAGTCTGTAAACTTGGGATCCAGTGTTAGATACGAGAGCGGCGTATAGAAAGGCCAATGCTCCGTATAAAAGTCTCGGATAATATGTATATCTTATTATCCTAGTGCTACAACGTTTTTCTGACGATCCTTATATTTCATATAAGATAGCACCATAGCCGCTAGTTCGTTTTATATATATTGGTCCATATATACGAACCGATACTGTTAACTCAACAACAGTTAATAAGCAGCTATAAATATACAGTTCATGCATATTTAATTTACCATTCAGACAAACAATCTTATCACAGATCACACAGAAGTCTGAACTGAGGAAGCCCTCAGATACAATCAGAGACACATAACAATATACCGTTCACCCTGATGTATTACGGTGGAGTATGAATCAGCAAGATCCTATGCTCCTTGTGTAGTCTCTAACAGTCTAAACAATACATAATGCTACTGATTAGCACACGGTATAACAATACAATCCTACGGTACCCCGTACCGTCACTAACAACTCCCGGTTAACCCCCCGTTATAAACTGTCAATGTTTGTCGGGCTTTCGGTTTAACTCGAGATTTGGAAAGTGTTACATTACATGCGTAGTCTTATCTAGTATATTAATATACTTATTGTTGGACTTTGTTATCGCATGTAACTTAATGTATAATTGTAGATCGTATAGTTTGTTTCTTTATTGCATGTATGATTCTTTGTCATGCACTATACACCTCACCTTAGTATTTATTTTTTTCTAAGGTTTGTCTCTTTTTTTTTTTTAAGTTCAATGTGGTATAATTCATATGTAAACAATACTTTGAATTATAAACCTTATCATCCCATGTATACTCTTAACATTAGAATTCCACATCTAATGTTTGTAATTCTTTTCCCTTTTTTTCATATGTCATTTTTAATTATGAAGACACATGGTCATTAAACCATATTATATTTTTCCACCATAACATATATTTATTTATGTGTATGTATTATGGAACTATTTCTTATATGGCAAGTCTTATAATATATATTCATTCTTTCTAATGAATACCTCTTATATTATAAATGTTATAATTCTTATAACATTAAAACCATATTATAAATTCCATTTAAAAATGTTAATATTTTCGGACAGCACCTATGTTCTTAAACATTTACAAAACCCACCACTTAATTAATATAATGTTACATTATTGTTATAAACATATCTTATGACATTTAAGTCATTTACAACAATTATAACCTATAGTCATATTTTGTTTATAAAATACCAAATGGCCCCTTATATTTTCGGTTTCCATTATACACCACTAAAATTCTATAAACCACAATTCCATCCCAATTTATAATACATAGTTTTCTAATTCCCTTAAAACCATATATTATACGTATATCTTTCTAAAACCTATATACCATTTCAAAAATTACCAAACTATACCAAAAGGTTATAAATATTATTCCTAACCTTATATTTCCTTTAAATCTCGCTTTTCACCCCTTTGTTACCCATTCGTAACAATGTTTAAAATACCATATTATACTTATATACTTCATATAAACTCCAAATTTAACCAAAAAACTTCTAAAAATTCCTAATAACTTAAGGACTATTCTAAATCCCATTTAGTACCCCAAGTTTTCGGAAATTACATTATAACCCCATCTTTTATAAATCTTTCACAATTTAATAAATATCTTATTATAAGATAGTATTTTAATTTTCTTAAATTTTCCAAACTTGGTCAAAGTCTCCTATATGGTCAACTTTGACTCCTAATACCAAATGGGAACCAATTTTTCGGTAATCACTAATAATAACCTATACTTTCTATTTTTACAATTTTGACCCAAAACTTTATAAAATGTTATAATTTTTATTAAATTCATTTAAAAACCCTAAATTGCTCTAAATTAAGCCCACGACTTTCTAATTTCCTAGTAATTACGAATTGGCCCCAATTTTAATTATAAGCATAAATAAAACTAAATAAGCTTATAAACTTAAATTAAAATGGCCTAATGACATGGCCTTATTACAACTTTGAACTTGCAAAATAAATTACACAATAAATGTCTCAAAATATAGCATATATTTTCGGCCTCACCTTGGTTTAATTATTTTTCCACATAATGTCATAATTTGACCATTATGTTAATTAAATCTCTTAAATGACTAGCTTAATTTATCTTAGCCATTTTTTTCCATTTTTAGGTCAATATGACCTATATATGTAATTTCACTCTCGGCCATATATATATATATGCTTAAAAATTATAAAAATCATAAGTTTAAAGTGTTTATACCTTGGTTATTCCTTGTATGCACTCGGCTTCTTGTAGGAAAATTCACCACATGATTTATACATGTTTAATACACAAAAACAAGATATGGTTACACTCCAAGCTTGAGCTTAACCATAAGGAATAATTAATGTAAGATTTAAGGCAAAAATCACCTTAAAAATGCAAGGGAAGTTCTAGGTGGTTTCGACCTTAACCAAACACACCACAAGGTGTTAGATCCACCATATTGACATAGGAAATAGTTAGATCACAACAAGCTACCTTGTTATTAGGTTTTACCTTGGAAAAATGCCTTAAAAGAGGGTATTTCCTTTGGATCTTGGTCACCCTTGCTCCAAATGGCTAACCAACTGAATGAACATGTAAATATGAAGATTATGAGTGTATAAACTCATAAAAATCAGAGAAAAAACCGCTTGAAAGATTGAGAGCTTAAGGTATGTTTTTACCTTAAAATGCAATTTTGAGCAACCTTGGTCCCTCTACTTGCTTCAACCGAGTTTAGCTCTTGTTATAACCTTAGAACACTGAGAATAAGCCATAGGAATTGATGAGCCACGAGATCTAGGTGTTGGTAGTGAAGAGATGAAGAAAAAGGGCTAAAAATGACCTTAAAACACTTACCTTAAGAGCTTAGGAGCTAGATTTGCCTTCCATGCTCAAGAACCAGACTTGAGAGCTTCTTAGGAAGGGAGGAACTCGGCTGGACAGAAGGGAATCGGACAAGGAGGAAGGAAGAGGTGGGTAAGATTTGAAATAATTGAAAAAGTAAGTTTTACTATTGTAAATTTGTGTTAGGTATCAATTTGTCTCTTAATCATTGTGAGCTGTCTCCTCTCTTATTTCCAGCCGATCTCCATGGTCCAAATGGGTCAATTTATTGACCTTTGACCATGCTTGGTCAATATTGACTCATGCGGGCCCCACTTTAGGGTTTTATTAATATTTTAATATTAAATTTGTAAAAATTCGTAAGTTTCTGGAATTAAATTCCTACTATGATATAATATGATAAAATATCATATTTAAGGGTAATTATAATTTTTAAGCCCATTAAAAATCAATTTAGAAGGCAATCTCACAAAAACGTGCTTTAAGGTGTTTTAGCGCACATTTTTGTGTCACAGGTGTTCCTGAGCTTAGTTCTCCTTGAGAACGGTTTTGTTGTGTTCCTTACTTCATTATAATACTTAGGAATCCACTTTGGATCCTATTTGAGGTCATACAACCTTTATGGTGTCTTAAAGCACATTTTTGGTTTACCGATCTTAAGGCGTGTTTTGCCTTATGAGATCTTTTAGATTGTTTCCCAATAATATTTAGATGTTTATTAATCATCTTAGATCATTAATAGATCATTTAATTATATTTTAAAAATTAGGGGTATTTCAATTATTGTACTAAAGTATGGAGTATTGTATTGAATGGAGTATTGTATTGAATGGAGTATTGTAGTACTCAGTAAGTAATGGGAGTATGTATTGTATTTGAGTAGTACTCGGATATTCCGGTCCATACCGATGCTGTATGCACTGGTGGAACGCGACCCATTAATTACGGTCCAAAACCGTGTATAATTACGGTTCTGGACCGTAATCTACGCGGGGGTCAATAAAGATGGCGTTTCTTTAATTACGGTTTAAAACCGTAATTAAAGTCCCTTTTCCGGCGCCGCGTGTCATTGACTTTACATTACGGTTATTTGTAAAACCGTGATCTAAAGTCCTTTGGCGCGCGCGAACCAAAGGACTTTAGATCACGGTTTTACAAATAACTGTAATGTAAAGTCGACACTTTAGATGACGGTTTTGGCAATAACCTTCATCTAAAGTCTTTTGGCGCGCGCGCCCAAAGGACTTTAGATTACGGTTATTGTTAGAACCGTAATCTAAAGTATATTTTTTTTTTTTTTACAAATCTACACAATTGCAACAGAGACAGAATTGTAACAGATAAGCAACAGAGGGCAGAAACTGCACAATTGAACCACCTGAATCAAATACCAACAACACAAATTCATTCTCTGCGCACAATTGCAACAGAGATAACATCTAATAAAGCACCAGATCGAACATCTGTAACATATTCAATCTGTTACACAATTGCAACAGAGATAACATCTAATAAAGCACCAGATCGAAAATCTGTAAATATTCAATCTGTTACACAATTGCAACAGAGATAACAATTGCAAATTCATTTCTGCGCACAATTGCAACAGAAACATTCAATACAACAGCTAGAATCTGTTACAGCAGCAACTAGCATAATTCATTACAAACAGAATCAGAGCAACTAACAAAAAATATAATTTGTTACACAATATAATCTGTTGCAGCAGCAACTAACAGAATCAGAGCAGCAACTAACAAAAAATATATGTTACAGCATCAGAGCTAGCTAGTCTACCACTCCATTCTCATAAACATGGCTGCCATGCTCTCTCTGACATGCAACAAGTCGGCAGGAGCATAAGTCTTGAATCTGGCATAATGCTCTTTAATATGCAACAAGAAAAGGAATGGAACACATAATGAGATTAAGATAAAGACACAAAAAATCTGCCGAAAGAATTAAATACAAGACAACGTTCGTATTACCTTGTCAATATCATTCTTAAAACTTGGGAAGTACCCGCAGAACTCGTACATATACCGCATCACGTAGTACCCGCAACTCTTAGAATCCTTTTGGGTAGGGCACTAAATCACCAAAATTCACAAATGTAAAACAAATGTACAAAGATAATAGCAGCACGAATGAAATACATGAATTACCAAACCTTGATGTAATTGACGGTCAAATCACCAAACTCCCCCTGAGAGGTTTTTTTGTAACAACTGTTACATATATTAACAAAAGCGTTTAGAAAAATGAACAAGTACATTAATTTTGGTTCAAAAACTTACAAACAATTAAATAGTAATAAAAACTTACTCTTTGATTAAGTCTTCAGTGTTGAATTCTGTCCACTGCCCTAGTGGATCTAGAACGAGCAGAGTAGCGGTGGCAGCGCAGAATATAAACAAAGCCCAGTGGTGGCTACAATGTCAAATACAAAATGAAATGAGAAATGAAGGTAAAAAAGTTAGCTAATTAGTATGTAATTTTATATTAGAACTCACGTTTGGTGATACGGCATTAGAATGAATAATTATTCTGTTGATCAACAACATTGAATCAATGAATCATGTATTCACAAAACCTCCCCGGGTCCCTAGTGACTGAGTCGTACGATAAACGCTCCGGGCACCACCGCAGTAATGGAGGTCATGTCCTTCAGCACATCTCTCAAGCAGACATCTATTATATCACATGTACTATAAAAAGTTAGCCAATGCAACTTCATAGATACTATTCTATATGTTTTTACAGTATGAGGAAGAACACTTACTTTAGATAAGCTTGAATAATGTTAATGTTCAGATAATCCCACACTCATCTCTCTGATGTCCTCAAAGTTGATTGCCGTCATCATATCTTCTTCGTAGTGAAACATCGACTTGGAAGCGTCATCATGAAGTTGTTAGTTTGAGATGACTTCAACATGATCTTGTCGTAGAGATTCATCTGCTTGGCCCCCAAAACATTAACAAGTTTTTGTGGCAGTGTGAGCTTATTTTTAGGCGCCTCAGAAGTCCTGGTGCGACCCCGGACGGGCGCTGGATTCTTACCTTTCGCACCCCGACTGGATTTACCCTTCACACACAACAGTAAAGCATCAATGTAAAGATAATTACTAATTGATTATTATAGTAACATTAAACAATTATCTAGAACATACCCTTGTACTTCTGACAGGATTCGCCGGCGCGCAGATCTCTTCTTCTCTGGGCCGGGATACGCGGCGAGGAAGCTCAGGGATCTCAGGATTCGCCGGCGCGCTGGTCTCTTCTAGTCTGGGCCGGGTTACGCGGCGAGGAAGCTCAGGGATCTATAATAGATTAGATTAGACACTTAATGCTAAATAATGCATTTTATTAGATACTAAATGGTTGTCAAACAGTCTTACCTCATCGGTGACAACATATAACATGCTGGCCAGGGCAATATGTCTCCCTTCGCTCGATCAGCGTGCATTTGTTGTCAAACGCCATCGGAAGGTATGCATGCTCAAATCCATAACTATCAGGTCCAAGGTCACACACGCGTAGAATGGGGGTAGACGTACGAAACTGATGAGCGTGAGTGGACCTGATGGCAACACCGTCCCGTAGGCCGCATCTATAGGGTGCCCGTCTAATGGATTTGGAGACGACATTTTTTTTGGCTCCTTTAATAAACAGAGATACGTGAAATAAATAAGTGAGTCCAATCTAATACTATTTAAATAACTTTATTTTAGGAGAAAAATAGTTAAACAAAGTTAACCTGGATGTTGGCAAAGGGTACGGGTCAGCGGCCGGAGCACAACTAGACGAGGAAGACAGTCGAGGAGGATCTAGCTGCTGCTGCTGGTAGTCGCATGTGCAATCGCATTCAACGCTTCCTGCAGCTCTCCTCGATAGCCGGCGCTCAGCAGCCTGTTTCTCGTCATTAGCTTGGCGCTCAGCAGCGAACTTACGCTCTACCATCGCCTCGACTTCAGCAGCACTCATCTGACCCTTCCTAGCAGATGGCGGGAATACGTTCTTCTGACGTACTTCTCCCCCAAATCCTCTAACACGCCCTGGGTGATCCTTCTTCCCAAGCATTTGATTGAGCGCGTCGTCTTGAGAAGGAGGAGCGTGTAAGTCTACTTCTCCTCTCTGTTCCGCTTCGTACTGTCCAATTTTCAAAGAAGTTAACACTAAATTTAAGATCAACAAACACTTGAGATATAAGTAAATTATTTAACAGCTACTTTCAATACTTACAATTTGGTTAGCCAGTGTTCCATCGCAGCATTAGGAAAATCCTCTGACCTTCGCTGGTCGTTTTCTGGCGTCCCAGTATGTACATCTGCACCCTCCTCGCCTCAGAGATATCCTCGATCGGGCATTCACTTCCATCCTCGTTCCTCCGTGTCAGCAAACCAGCTTCTTTCCATCCCTCGAGGCTGCCCACATATCCCCTTCGTCCCATGGTGTGGGGGTAGAGATTAGCTTCACGGTTTTGCTGTGCTTGTTCTTGTACTTGCTGTTAAGAAAGTACAACAGGAAATTAATTAGAAAATCAGGGATAAAGCATTATGAGCATTAATTAAGAAAAGAGTACACACAAACATACCCTGAACTCGGGGTGGCGTGCCGCTCAACGAACTCCTTCCACTCCTCTTCAATGATCATGCCGTTGTACAAACATACGGGAGGCTCACGTGGGGCACCCTGTTGATCCAATGCTCAACCAAGTAGTGGCGGAATGATTTAGCTTTGCCGGCCACCAAAGAAAGAACGGTCTTCTTCACTTCTTCTGGGATCTTGTACCGTTCTTGCACCTTCTTCCAGATGGTCTCCTTTACTTCTTGCGGGACTTGTTTCCATGTGTGGTTGATGCAGCAATGTGATCTGGCCAGAGTCCCTAGCATACTACCGAACTTAACCTGCTGCCCACCATACCTCCCATACTGGTCCCACAGAAGACTAATCTGATCCTCTTTCTGCAGTTTCAACCCACGGGTCGGACCTCTACCTCTGGGTCTCTGAGTAGCACTCGTAGAAGGTGCACTCATGGAAGGGCCAACAGCATCAGCGGCAGATGTGGATGGGACAACAGAGCAGCGGCAGATGTGGATGGGGCAACGCAGCAGCAGGCAGATGTAGATGGGACCGGTACCATTCGCTGCTCATTTTCCTCCTCCTCACGACAAAATAAATCGAACTCTGATCAGCCATGCCTGCAAGGATTGAAATACAATTTGAATTAAATTAAGCATTTCATAATGGTCATAAACAAGCAATAAAATAAAAGAGTGGTAATTTCATATAAATTTTTATAGTAATAACTTACATTAAACCATCTCTCAACCCACATTCCCTCGTTATGGTCTGATCGTATATACTCACGTGACCTGTGACCTCAGCCTCTTCCAATGAAATAGGAACAGTTGGAGGTTCATCTTCTGCATCATACTCATCCTCATCAACCACACCATCCACACCAACTATTCCTCTTCTCCCTTTAAGCACAACGACCATCTAGGATTACAGGGATCAGTTACATAAAATATCTGCTTAACCTTCGTCCAACAACGAATGGCTCAACCGTGGGAGTAGCTCTAGACAGATCAACCAGTTTCATACCATGCTCCTCCTCACGGTAGCCATGAATGTTGTTAACCCAGTTACAGCGGAAAACACACATTTCGTAGCTGTTGTAGTCCAAATACCCAGATGTCTTGTATAACACCGAAATATGATTGTTGTACTGAGACAGGACTCTGACCACAACCGACGTCATATAGTTTTGATAAGCTTCAAGCTACACCACTGTTTTGATTCGTTGACTTCTGATCCTGACGTTCTGTGAAAAAGGTGAATCCGTTGACATCGTACCCCTCATAAGAATTACATCCAGATTTGGTCCAAATGCAACTACTTTAATCAGTTCAGGCACATTCGTGGACTGATCGACAACACTCTCTCTTTGAACCATCGGACAAATGTCCTTTGCTCATTTGAGTCTGACGTCACTCATGTTTGGATATTGTGCTCTTAAAAACACACAAGTGTTCATCAAAGTATGGTCAACATCTTCAGATGACTTAGCACAACTAAATGAGCTTTGTTAAGAGTGTCTATGTCAATTCTTTTCAGTTTCCTTCCAACCGTGCCAACACCCTTCAATCGCCCTCGTGTATAGAACGTGGAAGTCCAATGGTATCGACACCTTCTAGGTAATTGGTTGCAGAAGTCTACAACTTCCTCTGTGATAGTGCCCTCTATAATACTACCCTCTGGGTGACGACGGTTTTCTTCATTTTCTTCTCAGGACACCCATGTACCTTTCGAACGGATACATGTAGCGAAGGTACAAAGGACCACACATCAGAATCTCTTACAAGATGCACGAGGAGATGTATCATTGTGTCGAAGAACGATGGAGGAAAATACATCTCCAGCTGGCACATTGTCACAATAAGATCCTTTGTAATTTAGACAGAGTGTCCACATCAGAACCTTAGACGAAATGGATTGGAGGAAGGACACTGAGTTGTGATTGTGTGTCTGACAGCATCCGGCAAGATCCCACGTAGTGCAATTGGCAAAAATTCTTGAAGTAGGACATGATAATCGTGAGATTTCATTCCTACTAATTTGAAATCTGTCATGGACACTAGGTTTCTTATGTTTGAGGAGTAACCTGATGGCACCTTGATGTTGTAAAGGGTACTGCATAGACTATGTTTCTCTTCTTTAGACAGAGTGTGACAGGCAGGAGGCAAGAATGTGCGTTTTCCACGTTCTTGCGGGCCAAGCTCTGTGCGTATGCCCAACTCAATTAAATCTTTTCTTCCTTTCAAATGATCCTTTGTCTTTCCTTTTATGTTCAAAAGGGTGCTAGTGATACTTTCACCCACGTTCTTCTCGACATGCATCCCATCGATACAATGTCTAACCTCCAGATGCTGCCAGTACTGTAGTTCCCAAAATATTGATTTCTTTTTCCAGACACTTTTTTCACCACTTTTGGTTGGCGGCCCGAAGTTGTTCACAATATTATCCAACTTTTTGTAAATCTCTGTACCTGTCAAAGGCAGGCGCGCCATGCTGTGATCAGTTTTCCCATCGAACTCTTTCGCCATCTTTCGATACTTATGTCCTTTTGGAAGCATTTTTCGGTGGCCCATATACACGGTTTTCCCACTATGTTTCAAGCGAATGCTACAAGTGTTTTCACCACAAATCGGACACGCCAACGCCCCCTTGATTGAATAGCCTGAAAGATTACCATAGGCGGGGAAATCATTGATTGTGCAGTACAACATAGCACGCAAATTGAAGTCCTCTTTACTGAATGAGTCGTAAACCGTAGCCCCTTCATTCCACAAGAGTTGTAGATCCTCTATCAAAGGTTGTAGGAATACGTCAATTTTGTTGCCCGGTTGCTTTGGACCAGATATTAACAAAGACAACAAGATGTGTCTTGGTTTCATGCATAACCACGGCGGTAGATTGTAAATAACCAAAAGCACAGGCCAGGTACTGTGTATGCTACTCAAAGTACCGTAAGGGTTCATCCCATCCGTGCACAAGCCTAGCCTTAGGTTTCTCGGTTCGTTACCAAACTCAGGAAATTTTACGTCTATGTTTCTCCACTGTGGTGCATCAGCGGGATGTCTCAATCTGCCATCCTTTTTCCTGTGAACTGAATGCCACCGAAGATTCTCTGCGTCTTTCTCAATGGAGAACAAACGTCTGAACCTTGGAATGATGGGCAGGTACCACAATACCTTAGCTGGTGAACCTTTCTTACTACCGCTGATGTGAGTTTGTTGTTTCTTATACCGTGACGCTCCACATGCTGAACAGCTTTCAGCAAATTCATCCGATTTCCAAAACAGCATGCAACCATTTGGACAAGCATGAATTTTCTGGTACCCCATACCCATTGGGCACATCATTTTTTTGGCTGAGTACGTAGTCGTTGGTAAAACGTTGTCCACCGGAAGAACGTATTTCAATAGTTCCAGGAGGTCAGTGAAACTTACGTCGCTCCAGCCATGTTTCGCTTTCAAGTTGAATAGCTTGAGGACGACACTCAACTTGCTTAACTTTGTAGGGTCACACCCGGGGTACAACGGTGTTTTGGATGAATCCAACAAATTTTCATGCTTGTCTGGCGTGTTAGAGTAATGTCGTTCCACATCTTCAAGCATAGTCTCAATGTCATCATCCCAGAAATCTGGCACAACGTTCGCTGTAACGTCTTCTGGATCACCAGCAACTGTATCATCTCCAAGTTCTGTTTCTGTGTTTGCCTGACCATTATCCCCTTCGTCAGGCTTAATAACATCGAACGCACTCTGACCATGCCATCGGATTATGTCTTGGAAATCTTTTGTAAAACCGCGGCGGATCAGATGTTCCTTAATTGTTTCAACGCCGCGATATCTCAGATTGTTTTGGCAGTCGATACACGGACAAAATATGTATCCCTTGTCTGTAGGTTTCAGATTGTTCGCCAACACCGTGCATAACTTATCAACTCCTTCTAAAAACTTGTCGTCCAAATTTCCGCTGTAAATCCACGAACGTTCCATCTCCTTCTAGCTATTTATATGAAGGCAGCCATTTCATACCGTCACCCGTGGCAGAGTCTTTACACTTTTGTATCTTATCAACCTAAATCCATCCATGAGTATTAAATCCCACCGGTGAACGTGTTTTTAATATGTAATTTATTGAAAATTTCGGCAGCATCTCCCTACAGTTCTTCAAATGCACGATATTATGATATTAATCAATAATATATGCATTCGAAGAACAATAAAGAGATACTGCTGAAATAATCAATAAAGTACAATTAAAAACACATTCACACCCTAGGTGTGAGATTTAACAATCATGGACAGTCCCGACAGGGACTGCCGAAGATATACCTCTATTAGGTATATCTTGGGCGGATAACTATGTTTGGTAGTTTGTCAAATATTATATGTATATAAATCTTACCTCTGGTAGACGATTAGCCGATGCTAAGACGGTTGAGGTCGGAAGCCAAAATAAAGTCGTAGTCCTGATGCATAAATGAAAAACGACAACATTAGAATTCATCAAAAAATCAAGGTTAAATGCTAGCTAAACCGCGGAAAAAAATCGACAGCATCTCCCCTATATTTCTAACGTCTCCAAATCAGTTTTATCAAAGTCAAATTTGCACGCACCATCTAGAACTAGTAACATACATAAACTTATCTTATTCTACTATATATGAAGTTTATTTATGACCTTCTCTGCAGTACTTCAGATTGAAGGACTGAAACTAGTCATTCTAGAACCATTAAAATACCGAAACTCATCTTATTCTTTCTGGTGGTTATAACAATAGCATTGTTGATTCCTGTCACAGATTGTGAATCAAACAGAGAGCATCTGGCATAGCAGATTGAGCAGTTGAAAATGAGCTATTTTCAGGAATCGGTAATATACTTGAACTTACTTTCTTTCCTGTGGCAGTTTTAAGTAGTAGCATTTTTAAAACTACACTATTATTTATTAATTGTAATACTAAATGCTAAGAATAAATAAATACAGCAGTTTACAGTTTGCTTTGCAAAATTACCGTTACTAAGCACCGAAGTGGGCAAGTAGTGTAGAAATCAGCCCACGAACTAGGTTGCAATTAACTGTGAATCTGGGCACAAATATATGAACAAGGTTAGAACATTTGCCATTACACTCTCAGGATTCGATAGAAACGAGGTTAGAACTTGCAATCGAAATGCATGTATATGAACAAAGTTAGAAAAAAACGACAATCAATCGATCGCATACCCAATACGCGATAGAGAGGTCGACGGTGAGACCAGTGGTAGATGGGTGGTGACCGGCGGCGATGGGAGTGACAAAGGTGGTGGGAGCGACGGCGGCGATGGCCGTTAGCAAGGTGACGGGAGAGAGGAGGCGATTTCAGTGAGGAAGATAGCGCGAAAGAAGAGTTACTGTAAGTACAGTGTGCAGAGTAAACGGGCAAATGTTGTAGTTAAAAGGACTTTAGATTACGGTTTACATGAAAACCGTAATGTAAAGTCACACTTTAAATGACGGTTCCTAAAGAACCGTAATCTAAAGTGTAACGAAATAAAAAAAATAGCGCGAAAATTATTTGGCCTATGCTGGGTTTCGAACTCAAGATCGATGGTGTTGACTCATGTACCCACGGCCATTAAGCCATGAGTCTTATTCGATCAAACATATGTAACACATTAATATAAAGTTATTTTTAATCTAAAATACACTGATAAACGACGTCGTTAACTATAATTAAGATTACGCGCGGCGTCGAAAAAATCAAATAACACGGGAAATATTTGGCGTCAGGTGAAAACGACGTCGTTGACCATCAGTCGGAGGTAGGCGCGCCTTTTTTAGGACGGACTTTAGCTGACGGTTATTAGTAAACCGTAATCTAAAGTCCGTTGACCGTAAAGCGCGCGTCAACACGGGACTTTAGATTACGGTTTCACTGATAACCGTCATCTAAAGTCCGTCCTAAAAAAGGCGCGCCTACCTCCGATCGATTATTGCTTACGGTTAATTCAATAAACGTCGTTAATTACTCCGGCCTTCATATTAATTACGGTTTTTGTTAAAGCCGTGATTAAACCACCGTCATTAAAGGCTTCCGTTCCACCAGTGATGTATTAGTAGCCTTGTTAGTCACGTGGGTGGCTAACGGCATTGTACCACCCACGCCGTTGAGTATGAATGTATCCGCTGCGTGAGTACGAATGTATAAGGAGATTGAACGGTAATGACGGTATTAGCGGTAGGGGTGTTACAAAAAGTGGTATCAGAGCGAAGTATCGCTCTGATGATTGGAAATACCGAGCTTAGGAAATACCGAGTTAGGAATTAGAAGTTTAGGGCTATGGGCTGAGTGATAGCATTAGAGAGATGCTAGTTAGGAACTCCCGGTGAGTACCGGATCCCTACAACACCAGTCCCGCCCACCGCAAACCCCACTGTATAACTTGGGAAAGGACGCCAGAGAGAAGAAAAGCCTTCTCATACTCGGGAAAACCCGATCTGGCAGTTGTGAAGCAATCACACAGTAAACAAGAACCGACGTATGGTAGATTCCAAGAAATGGAAGACCCGGAAGTGGATCCCGGTTGAACAACAATAACCGCCTTAATAGTGGTAGTATAAACACTCCAACCACAAGGAGGCTATAACTTGCAACAGCATGGGGCGACATGCTTAGCAGTCGCAGAACCTAGCTAAACAACCAGCAACAGGAAAAGAAGCACTAACCGTGCAATGAAATGGAAACAGGAGCAGTAATGAAACCCGAGACACAAGTCTGCGGGACAACAGTAATAGCCAAGCAACACCACCAACGGTGAGCTAGCTGGCTAAGGACATAGTCGGGAGTGACTGACTCCAAAACTACAATGCCAAAAAGGTTACAAACCTGGCCAACATAGCTCAGACAGCTACAAGAATATTCACAAGATATAATCTGATGTAACTACAACCGTAGTGCCTAAACCAAATCAGGCTCAGTAACCACAACAAACGTGTGGGAACAAGCAACAAGGAATAACACAACCAAGTCAAAGGGGAAGCTCCAAGGATTGGAGAAGTACCCTGATCAATGACAGCCATGTCAAACTCACTGAGAAGTTACTAGAAGAGTAATTAACCTAAGTAAATGATCAACAAGATCAAAGGAAGAGTAAGCAAGACTACTAATTATGAGTGGAAACCATACCGTGACCGGTATCGGGTTACCCAAAAACCACCAGTACCGCGCACTTGCCACAGCAAGTGCAGTGAGAACAGGAACATGCAGGGGAGCACTAACACACCACAAGTTCATAGTAGTGTACTGTGGCCGTAATGGAACAACTACAGGAATAAACACCCTAAAACTAGGGGAATGAAACCATGGAAAGGCCTGACGGCCTGACCACTACATTTAGAACACACCAGTCAGCGGGAAGCTGGACTTGGTCAGGTTTGCGTACATGGCTATGCCATGAAGAATTCCTTTTAAACACCGTACCATGATTTCAAACCAAACTCTTCTTTCAAAACCACAAACCTTATTTCAAACCTTGGATTTTAAAACCAAACCCACATGATTACGGTGAGTATCATACAATGATACAAGAGGAGTTGACGACAGAATACTTCACCTAGGCGTGTGACGCACTACGAGTGTACCCAATTACGGGATGTGGGACAACGCACTCCGAAGGATCATGCGGGCCTGACATATAGTTGGGTAAGTGGTAACGTAACAACAAGGTACCCCACGTGTATACATGTAGTGTGCGACACACGAGAAGTAGTCAACTCTGTCCTACGGACCATGAGTGAGTTCAAATCAGAACAGCTGGACACCTCAGACGATTAAGTATAAAGGAACTCAGAGGATCCACCTGAAGATGAGGAATAAGAACTAGGGAGTGCAAAGAGCACATACTAATAAGTATAGACATTGGATATGTCTCAGGACATCAAGAAAATACATGGCAGCTGGAAAGTATACCCAGCCTAAACACAGTAAGGCAATCGCCTAACGTGGACACCAGAATGCTCAACAAACGGGACAGAGTTCCCAAGAGCAATTACAAGATTACCACAAATATAATCCATCATCAAGGAGGACATTCAAACCTAGTCTCAAGCACTATGAGCAAGTATAGACGGCCTACCCAACAACGGGAGACGTTATAACCTAGAGGAAATAGCTTAAATATCATACCACGGGATAACGTATCATAAACGCTAGCCGGATGTAACGGCATAACCTAACAACACCCAGGAGCAACCCTCGAAGGGTGTCTGAGTTAACACAATCGAACAAGTGTCATGGAGAGAGCACGACAACCAGAACGGATATTCGGTTAGCATACCGAAGGGATTTCACTTAATAGGAAATACCCTAAATTACGAATGGCACTGATTAGCATCAACCTGCCTAAAGGGCCTCCCATGAACGGAAGCGTGGTGTCACGACTCACCATGGAGCCCAGTAAATACCTCCAACCTATGGGGTACACAAAGAATGGAAACGTGTATAAGCAGCTTGCAAAGAGCATAGCTTGCAGCAATAAGGCTTAAAAGCCACCAACCAACTACGTTATGAACTCAAACGGTGGCAAAACCCACACCATTACTAATAGGACTTGCAAGAGATATTGTCTCATACGACAAGAAATCAACAACTGGACCATCAGTTTTAACCCAACATCCTGAGTGGCTTGGAGTAATGGCCATCTCAGTGTTGCTGTCACTAGAGCATCAGTCTAGTATACAGTTGACAAGCTTTTAATTACCCTACATGCCTTCTGTAGCAATGGCAGCACAGAGGCATAAGAATCGTAATAACCCAACAATGGCCTAGTCCACGCTTGGACACTACGAGAAACTTGAGGGAAGATACCTCTCATTAAAAAAACCACCCATGCGGTGACGATGGGAACCCTTAGAAAGAGGCTTCCGTATACCATAACAACAAAACTCGTGCATAAAGATATTGCCAGGAGAAAACAACGAATAAGGAAATGAGATTTCCAAACCACTACGCCTACGAGAGGCTGTGGACTGTAGGAGCACATCGCTTAAGAGCATCGAAGCTCGAAGGAGTGAGTATACTCGTTATGCACCCAAACACGTGGTGAACCATTGTATAAATGGCGGAGGTACATAAGCAAAGAAACATAGTAAACCTCGTCACGAGACCTACGAGTGGAGACAACCCCTCAACAAGAACCTTCAATTGTTAGTGATTGAATACCCTCCAATTGGAGAACGGGACCAGAAAACCCTTGAAGTTTTGGGGATGTCCCGGTAATGTACATGCAAAAGTAAAACCGCATAGCTAGAGCCTATGATCAATGCTCAGCACTATGAGACAGTAATTGTCAAAAACAATCAATGAGTGTGCACATTGCACACCATGAATGACCGGCGCTCAAGAGAGCTTGTAACCCGATAAACCACTTCATCCTTGGCCAACCAAGTTATTGGAAAACTATATCATGAATGAGGAAGTAATGTAAGGTAAGCTAACCTACACAGGAAACCTAAACCGAAATAAAATATCTCCACATGGGGAAGATAATAACATTGTGGTACGTTACGGCAACCGTCATACATATGAACTAGGAACCTCCTAGTGTATTTACACCATAAGGAAATGGTACAAAGAGTAAGAATACGGTGCGCAACAAGCGACCGCTATGAGGAAGTGGTAGACAATGACATGAAGAATAAGTATGGAAGACAGTCAGAAATATTCCTTCCTATCACATAAGTGACTTACTGTCAAGCGTTCACGCCTCTGCACTCTGTATGACTGAGTGTTTTGGTATTGCACTTGTACAGCTAATGATCTAATGGGATGGCTGCGGATATGGAGAATGTAAACAGTAGTAAATCCTTCTTTTCACCACAAACATGGCATAAGCCAGTCAAGCATTCTTAGCAACAGATCGCACGAAGAGTGTAAGACACACTATCCATCACAAGATGTGAATTCCATTGGAATAAAAAGGTGAAAGGAGATGTAAGAAAGTCACTTGGACCGACGCATTGAGAATGCAAGGTCATACAAGCAAAGAACACTTGTACTGAACCAGAAGAACTGGTATAATTAGAAGCTAGTGACAACAGAGGAAGCACTACAATTTGATAGTGACTTAACCTCGCCCAACAACAAGTCGGAGGAATTTAGTGAATAATCGTGGGAGTACGAATAGTACGTGTAATAGATTACCAGAGAGCTGGTCATTGAGTTCAAGCACGGTAAAAGAATACCACATTTATTTAGTAAACCTTATTTCCACAATAGAGGGATAAAAAGGTGATGTACAGCACATTAACGATAACATGAAGGGTGAGTAACCCAAGTTATCAGGGTCGCGCAGCAGAAGCTAGTGGGCCCTAGCTAAGAAATGTAATACGCCTAGTAAGTATAAAAGAATGGCTATTAATGCCTTGAAGCCTAATAGGCTAGAACCGAATGGAATTGATATGAGTTAAATAAGCTCATATAGGAATCCTCGGTGCAAGGACTAAACTTGGTATGGTTAGGACCCTTGACCAGAGCATATTGTATAGTATATCGTAGTGAAGCTAAACGCTTCAGAATGCCCAAATCGAGTAAGCCAATGTTTAATAGTAACATATGGTAGATTACGTGGGCGTAATCCCTTTTAAGGGGGGAAGAGCGAAAACCGCTTAATGTAAGTTTCACGAACAAAACACAGAAGCTATAATGTGCATAGCACAAATGAGAATTGATTCGATGAGTGGTACTTACGTTATATAAACATACGTATTCATTCATAGTGAAATTGTGGTAACTAAGCATTAGACATGCAAAGACCATATGGCGAATATACCCATCTTGTAACCCAGTGTAAGAGTATTAGCAAAGAAGAGTAATGAGTAGTGGACGGAGCTCCACAAGTATTGTAACCCTTAAGGAAGTAGTACGAATGGATTAAGAGTAGTAGAGGAATGTAGCCATGAGTAGTGTATTCGTATTACGGCATTTGAAGTAAATTGAGAACAACTGAATTTCATAGTACTATAGTCCGTAGCTAGAATATTTGAGATGAAGGAGAGTAGTGAATGGAAGTAGTAACAGTCGATGAAGCGAGCATTTAAGTATTGAACCACGGAGTAAAGCATTTGGGAAGTAGAGTGAGGACGATCGATGGACTGATTCCATCCTTTGGGGATGTATGAATTCGTAATCACGACTAGAAGAGTAAAAAGATAGAAAATGAAAACAACCAAATTATTTGCTTGTTGAAACTGATGTGAGAAGTCGAACTTGATCCTGATCAGATCAAGGGAAACCAAACACAAATTGGGGTGGAAAGATAGTTCAACACTGGTGCTGATCACATCAGGGTCGAACGATTCTTGAAGCTCCCCTCAAGTGATCACAAGAATCACGCATAGGATAGAAGTAATGAATGTAACTTGGAACTTGGAGTTGGATGCTTTAGAAAGATTTCTAATTAGCTGTTGGGAAGGACTTTCCTTAGACTGAGAGTAAGGATTTGGCTAGAAGCTTATACCGGAGAAGATAGTAGTGTAGCATGTTGTATTATTCCAAAGGCAGCGGGACATAGAGGAGTCCTGCGTCAAGATGACCGGAGTGCCTACGGGATTGTATGTGTATTGCATTGCTTTGGGGATAGCTTTGCACTGTATGTATGTATGAACTGTGTAATGAGGAACCGGATAGTTAGCAGTAGCGCGGATTGGAGTAACTATGGTATATTGGTATGGTGTGGTATGTAGGAACCTTGAGGGATGGATTTAGGAAGTGTAAGAAGGAGGAACATACAACCTTTGGCATAGACAGGTATGAATGAGTAAGTATAGTAATCCCATAACCTCGAACAACTTTGAGGACAAAGTTCTTAAGGGGGGTAGATTGAAATACCCTGAACTTAAATATAAGGATTAAAATTAATCTAATACGTATTTAAGGGCCTAATGGTACCTAATTAATACTAGTAAGGAAAAATAAATCCAAAAGAAATAAATAAACGCTTAAAAAGGAAAACGCTAAATAAGCGTTAAATAACAATAGGAGGTATGAGACCTCGGTTAGAGTATTATATGGATTCTAAAGGTTTAATAAGACCTAAATAATACGTGGGAACAACTCCCGAAGAAAACGGATCCAAATAATGTATTAAAACGCTAATAGAGCTTTAACGCACGTTTTTCGAGAAAACCCGAAGATGTGATTTTAAGTGGTCAAACAAACCCGTAAAAATTATAAGTCATTAAATAAATATTATTAAGCGTTTATGAAAGCTTAATAACCAATAAAAATAAAGAAACGAGGAAATTCCGGAAAACGGGCCCGGTTAGTGAACAGTACCTAAACCGGGTAAAATAACGAGCGTTTTCTGTAAAAGACGAAAAACGCTCCAGCTAGTATACTGTAAGGGGGCCAGATTTTAAAGAGTCAAATAACTCCCTCACACACACATGTAATTAGCTAATTAAATAAGAGAGCCAAAAGCAAAAAGCAATAAAGTAAAAGAATTACTTTATGCCTTTCCTCTCACCTCACTCTCACAACTCACTCATCTTTCTCTTTCCTCTACCCCTCCACCGATTTCTCCCTCCTCTCTCTCTGGTTTGGGCGATTTCATGGAGCTTCACAAGCCTCCCATGGCTTCTCCACTTTCTCCACATGCTCTAGCTTCATTGGAACTCCAAAGGTAAAAATAACTACATATTTGAACTCCCCTCATCCTCCTCTACACTTCTCCTTTCAAAATCCAAAAATGAGGAAGTTCATTTTCGTGGGTATACCCCATCCAAAGAGAAAAGCACACCATTATGGAGCTTGGAGTCTCCTCTTTCCAACAAGGTAAAAATCTACATGAAAAACTCATGTTTTCCCCACCTTACTTCATAACCGATTTTTGCCCCATTTGTAATGCTCTATTTTTCTCTCTCTTTGGAGCATAATATCAACCTTGCAATGGTGGTGGATTCACCTTCTTGAACCAAGGGCTAAAACCCCATCTAAAACTCTCCAAAGGTAAACCCTAGAAATTTCATTTCAAACACTTCAATGAATTGGCCTTGATTTAAGGGTTAGTATATTAATTGTAGTGTTTTGTGTTCATTGGGTGATGGGAATGGAGTTTGGCAGCTCCATTCCCAATGTGGCCGATTTGGGCAAGGAAGAAAGGAAGAAGAGAATTGAAAAGGGAATGAAGGAAATAAGAGCTTAAGGTAAGAACTCTTTCTTGAAGGATAAATTTAATGCATTAGAGTAATGGGAATGGGTAAACCAATTTAAAGAACCCAAAGAGTGTATTGGTAATGTAATTGTGGAATTTGGGTATTTGTGAACTAGTATGTGAATTGTAGGCCTTAGAGCCAAGTGTATGGTGTATGTGCATTAGTAATGTGGATTGAGGAGGTAATGATGTATTGGTATTGTAATTGAGGAAGTAATGGTGTACTAAGATTTTGTATGTGTGCTGGTAGAACCCTTGTGGTTTGGCTAGATTAGGAATGAGTTTGATGAAAAAGTGCATATGTGGAGAAGTAAGAAATGTAGAGGAACTATGGCAAAATTTTGGTAGGAATATGTACATGTATGGATGACTTGGTGAATGGAAAAACCAAGGTATGTATTGGGGATAGTAGAGATGTTTAGTAGTGATGAAGAGGTAGTAGTAGTATGAGAAGTAAGAAGTGCAAAATCTGTAGCAAAGTGTATTAACATGCATTGGAGAAGTTAGAAAAGATTAGAGTGTAAGACTTGGTAAAATGAATGTTGGACTTGGGTATAGATGGTACAATTGCTTGGAAATGAATTGGCATGGTAAGAGGAGGTATTTGGGATGCTAGGAGTGGCATTGGTAGAGGAAGTATTGGATGGTAGAAGTTGGTTTAAAAATCTATAGCAATAAAGAAAGAAAAAAGGTATAAGGGCTGGAATGAAGTGAGGAAAATTGTGTAAGTGGATTGATGGATTTAGCAATAAATTTGATGGATGAACTAAGGTGAATTAGAGGATTTAAATGTTGTTTAAACATGTAGGAAACATGTGGGAATGAGTAGGAAAAGATTGGGTGTGAATTGAGTAGAGTTTGAAGTTCCAAATAAGTAATTAAAATGGGTACTGGGCTGGACCGATCCTAGCAGGGTCGGTCGACCCGAAAACCTGCAATCTCGGAAGTTTCTGCATCCGACCGACCCAGGGGACCGACCCTGCCTGGGTCGATCGAGTAGAAACTTGTAGTCGGAAATGCGTCTGCATCCGACCGACCCAGGGGACCGACCCTGCCTCGGTCGGTCTAGTGGAAATTTGTAGTAGGATTTTTTCTGTAACCGACCGACCCAATGGACCGACCCTGGCTGGGTCGGCCGGACTGGAATTTTCAGTAATCGAAGTCTCTGCAGCCGACCGACCCATGGGTCCGACCCAGGGTGGGTCGGTCGTGCCAAACAAAAAAAAAGAAAAAAAATGTTTTATTATATGATTATAGTAATCATGTATATATTATATATGCCTATACACATATAAGCATATGTATGTAGTAATACACCATTAATGAAGTAGTAATGGTAAGAAAGTAAGTAAATGAGTAAGGAAACAAGTTTAAGAAGTAGTAAAGAAAAGAATGGTTTTATAATCAAGTAAGGAAGTAATGAAGTAGTAAGAAAATGTTACAAGTATCAATGAAGGAGTACGTTAGATCAATAATAGGTCATTGATCATACTACTTCATGTATGTATAGGAATCAAATAGTTGATCCTCGAAGGAACCCGGTAGTACGTATACGACGGTGAACGGTATGATTTCTTCATGCCCTGTATCCTAACTTGGTTACCCCGATTTGTGTGCTTATGTGATCACCAATAAGATAAATGCACGAATCGGACTTATATTGCACTTAACTGTGTTTGAACTATTTTGTTCTTGTTGTATCTTCTTGAACAATTAGTTTGTATAATTCATGAAATGAATGAATGGAAATGAGAAGTATGTGTAAGTATTGTGTACTTGTGTATTGTATGTATGTATGGAAGTGAAGTACTGACTTCTACTAATTCCTAACAACCCAACTCCTAACTTGAGTAATGAGTAAATTGGAATGAGTAGAAGTCCGATATAGTTTCGGCCACGCGTGAGGATAAGGAAACACAAGAGGTTGGATCCGAATCCTGGCTATAATCTCTTCCATGGACCAAATCCCTTGAATGGGTAGCATCCTGGATTAGTGGGCCACCCTAAAGCCCGGTGGTGGGATGTAGTAATCCCTGCCCGGAGGTCGTACCGACTTAACTGGAAGTAAAGTATGTAAGAAGTAAGTATTGCATGTGTATTGGTCATGACTATTGTAAGTCATTGACCTGGAGCAAAAAGTATTGAACACCCGATTAACCCGGGTGTGTAATGAAGCTAACTGGACCTTTGTATGTATTGGAGACTTGTATCTCCGTATTGCGTATTGAGTATGTAATGAGTATGTATTGTGTATGTGTATTCTGGAAGATGGTAAGTAAGCATTGGTTGACTTGTATTGCCTTCCAAGCATGTGTTGTACTGTGCGTATGTATGTATACCTTGTGTAGCATTGCAGTATCGTGAATGAAAGCATGTAAGTATGTATGTATGTATGTATGCATGTATTGCAAAATGAATTGCATATATTCGACCAAATGGTCGGCGTACCCTTGCTAGCACGCGGGGTATGCGGTTATCATATTCAGCGTAAGCTGACCCCCTAGGGGGAACGTTTTTAGTGTGCAGGTACCCGAAGCAGACCTAGTCACAGAAGAGACCGGTGGACATGCCTAGATTACTAGGAATGAAAGGTAGATTGTAGTAAATGGTATAAGGATTGTAGCCTTGCATGTAGAAATGTACCAAGGGGTACACTATTACGTAAGTTGCAAGTATGTAGTCGTGAGGAACGGGTAGTGGATAGACTCTTAATGAGTATGCGTGGAATTGAAGAGGTATCGTATTTGTATTTGGAACTCAGTAAACTTGGTATGTGTAGTGTATTATCTTGTACTGAAGTATGGAGTATTGTATTGAATGGAGTATTGTAGTACTCAGTAAGTAATGAGAGTATGTATTGTATTTGAGTAGTACTCGGATATTCCGGTCCATCAGACCGATGCTGTATGTATTAGTAGTCTTGTTAGTCACGTGGGTGGCTAACGGCATTGTACCACCCGCCGTTGAGTATGAATGTATCCGCTGCATGAGTACGAATGTATAAGGAGATTGGACGGTAATGACGGTATTAGCGGTAGGGGTGTTACAATATTAAACATATAAGATAAAATAATTTTATAAAACAAATGTCTACAACATATAGTTTTCGCATAATGATTCTATTGCAAAACTTAAATTTGTAAAATTATATTATCTTACATGTTAAATATTGAAGTAAAACGACAAGTTCAAATAATAAATAAGAAGGTCAATTAGAAACGTAGAGAGTATCATTTAATATTAAAATCAAACAATGTATCCAAATAGTTATAATCACAGAATAATCAAATGATTCAAATTAAAGTGGCTTCGGTCGGTCCCCCTTATCTCCTGGAAGATACCAATACTAATACTATCACCATCGAATTACTGAACTCAGGGTGTGTTCACTTCACACGACGGAAACGGAATGGAATCAGGAAAGGGAATGGAGGGGAAAGGAAAGGGATTCCCTTTGATTAAAAAGTTTGTTTGGTTTTAACAGAGAAACGGCATAGAATTATGCATCATTACCTTTGTTGTTGTTTGGTTTTGAATATAAGGGAATCACAATTTTCTTCAAAAAAAATTTATACTTAGTAATAATTTTAGTTTCCAAATCTCAAAATGATCATCCATGTTCATTCATTTCATAAACATATTGATAATTAAAAAAATATAAATTAGAAATAATCTTAATTATATATTCAATAAAAATATAAACACTTTAATCAAAATAAAAATTATTAATTAATTATATCAAAATTATGTTATAATTCAAAAATATTTGCAATATATTATAGATATTTATCTAATACATACATTACATAATGTTTAATATTTTAAGAATAAGTTTATATGTTAATATCTTGTTTTATATTTCTCAATATCTTTTGGTATTAGCGTAAATATTTTAGTTCACATTTAATTATGTAATATTTTGTTTACTTATTAATATTTTCAATAATATAAGGTTATTAAAATAAATAATAACATTTTTATTAAAGTGAACTGTTTATGATAATGAAATAATTAATAATGACTATATTTAATTTTAGTACTTACTACCTCCGTCCCATTTTGACCTTCTTGTTTACTTTTTGGCACGTTTTTCCACTTCAATATTTAACATATAAAATACATTAGTTTTATGAAATTAAGTTTTGCATTATGTAGTTTATCACATAAAGAATCAATAATAAAACTTAGATTTGTGAAACTTTATTATCTTATATGTTAAATATTGAAGTCAAACGACATGCCCAAATAGTAAATAAGACGGTCAACAGGGACAGAGGGAGTATAATATAGTCATTTATTTCATATTAGTAAGTTTTTTAAAAGTTTTATGGTATAATTTTTAAATCCAAATTTTTTAAAAAAGTTGTTTAGAATATTATATATGTAGTATTTAATAATATATATATTATATATATATATATATATATATATATATATATATATTAAATAGAAATATTTAGTATATAAGAAAAATAACTAAATGAATCATTGTAAATATTTTATTTAAGATACACCATCTAACATATTTGAATCATTGTAAATATTATCATTGTAAGCATACTTAATTTGTAGATTAATATTTATTATTAATTAATTATAATTGAAACTTGAATAAGGATCATATTCATATTATATATTTTTAATTCTTAAAACATTTATTTAAATTAAACATTGCTTGAAATAACGATGATGAGTTACGTAGTGGGAGAGAATGATGGAAAAGGAAGGAAAGGGAATACTATTCCCCATGATTTTAGGGGGAATGGGAAAGAAGGGAATTGGGGGTTATCAAAACTGAAAAATGGGGAAAGGTAATCATTAAAAATTAAAAACAAACCATCACAAAGAGAATGATTCCCTTTCCCAAATACCCCCAAGTGAACACACCCTCAATGATTCAAATTAACATATGCGGAAATAATCGCAAATTGGAGGGTTAAAAGCTAGTCAAATAACGTTCACATGTGAATATTGGGTGGAGCTTTAATTGGATAGTGGAAGAAGCTCCTTAAAGACAAAAAAATGTTAGTGTCGTTACTGATGTATTAATGGAATTAGAAAAAGGGAACGGAGATTAATGAAAAGAATTTTTTTTATTTTTCTGGTTATTTGTTTGAGTTAAATAATTAGTTAACGGTCATTGATCAATGGTTAATAGTTGTCGAGTGTCGGTCATTAACTGTCGGTCTAACATTCAATAGTCATCGGTCTATGGTCATTAGTCATCGGCCAATGGTTATATGTCTCCGTCCGGTCAAAGGAATCTCATTCTCTTTTCTTTTCCTGAAAATAGGAAAACTGACTAAACAAACATCAATCTATTCCCTTTCCTAATTACCCAAAACAAATGCCCATAAGTTTTTTAACACTCTATATATAGATTCTAAATATATCAATCCCGCATATTCAAAATAAATGTCATTTAAAGATGAATATGTATAGATTTAAGTCTAGATTCATCTCTAAAATGATAGATATTTTAAATATGAGTAAGTATTAATTAGATAAAAAATTAATGTTTACCTCATAAACTATTGAAAATTTTGTAATTTACGTATTTGTGTACAATATAAATCACATAATAGTAGAAGAAAAAGTAAATGCCGAAACACAAATTTATAAACAAAGTTAATTTTAAATCTTTCAACCCCATATAAAGTTTAATAAATCTATAAATTAACACAAGTTGAAAGTTTCAGCTAAGTATATTTTGAATCGAATAAATAAAGGAGAAATACAATTCTTTTGCCATCAATTAAATAAAAAAACTACAAAGTGCAAAATCTTTAGTACTAATATTATGATAAAATAAATAAGTAATACCAATAAGAATAATAAAAATAAAACTTTCTAATTTCGCGCTGACCAAAATTAAGTACTACAAGTAAGTATACGTTCATTTCGAGTCAAGAAATAGAATTCTAAATTATTTATTTTGTTGTTGTTTGGTTTTAAATAAAGAAGTGTTATTACTTAATTATATTATAAATATTATTTATCTAATTGGTAAGTTACATATATCTATATAAATTATATATATATATATAAATAATTTCTAAATTATAAATAATATATATTAAAATAAACATATACAATATATATTATATATAATTTTTTCAAATGTTTCTCTATAATATATATATTTATATAAATTAAATATAATATATATATATATATATATTAATATTTTTAAAATTTTATACTATTTAACTTATAAATAATAGCTATTAAAATATATTATATAATAATATGTATTTAAATTGATAATAGAAATATTTATTTATAAAAGGTATACTGTATAATATATATTAATATTTTATATTTTGATATTATTTAAATTTTAAATAATATTATAAAAAATAGTTATTTAAATTTTAAATAATCAATATAAATTTTATATATTATAATATATATATATTATTTTTAAGTATTTAAAGTGAAAATAATATTAATTAATGTTAATATATATTATATATAGTATTTATTTGAATTATAACTTATATTTATAAATGATTATATATATATTAATATTTATTTAAATTTATTAATAACATAAATTATTATTTCAAAATTTTATAGTAGTTAAATTATACTTATATATATTATATTTAGTATTTGTTAGTTTTTTCAAAAATATAAATAATATATATTAATATTTTAAATATTATGTTAATATTTATTTTAAATTATAAATGATATATACTAAAATTTTATATAATATATATTATATTCATATCCACATTTATATAAATTATAAATAATTTATATTGATACTTATATTAGATATAAATATTATTAATATTTATAGACCTTCTGTCTCCTCTCTTCTTTTTTTCCCTTCTTTCTCATATCTATTAATATTGTTTTATGTTAAAGATGATGATGGAGTTATGATGAAGGAAAGGATTGTGGGGAATCACTAAAGAAGAATTTTGGATCTTTTAATTGATGCTTTATTTTTTGTTGCTTACATTGATACTCCTTATATTTTGAGAGGACAATACCCCTTTAATTCAAACCACTTTCCTATTAACCAGTAGAAGTTAAAAAATATTAGTTTAATATAAAAGTTTTTATTCATAATAAAAATAAAATAAGCACACATATACCAAAATATATGTTTTAATCCAAAATTATTTTCGCCATGTGACTAAATTAGGACTTTTCAACATTTTTATCAAATATTATAACTACATAAATATAAATGATATTTAAAATACATTTATGGAATATAATGATATTTTAATTGTCAAATATTACAACAAACTGTTTTTGATAATTAAAGAACAAACGTAAAAGTTTAAAAGTTAAGACAAAAAAGTACAAATAACTAATATATCTATGCAAAATTAATCTTAAGTATATATAATGATTCTTACTATCATTTATATCAATGAAATTTATATTTCTATTTTAATATGTTAAGTTACTATTAAAAATTAATGTATATCAATATAATACGTTAAAATATATGTAGTTTTAGTTTTAAATATTTATATCCTTTCTTACATCATACTGGAAATCTAAATTTACTTATTAATGTAGTGTTAAATTTTGGGTATGTATTAATTGTGAAATAATAAATGGATCTACGAGGTATAAATCAATAGTTATTATTATTTTGTCATTTTAAGGTAATAATACGAAATACGTATGTTACTCTCTTTAGTAAAGTTACTATACATTTTCCTTATTTTCTTTAGCAGCCATTACCAAAATTATTTAGGGAAATCTCATCTAATACACAAAATACCTCTGAGGTTTACGACTTACCCTACACTAGTACAAAAAGGATCTATTTCGGCGGTTCTTGTGGTCCTATTTCGGCGGTTGTGAACCGTCGAAATGGAGACCGCCGAAATAGAATGTCTATTTTGGCGGTTGTACAAACCTATTTCGGCGGTTGTTAGCTAAGAACTGCCGAAATAGGTGTGTTTTTTTTTAAATATATATTTTCTGCTTCGTCTTCAACCTTGGGATCGAGATGCAGCAGTTCCGATTATTCACTCTGTAGAGGCGTACACACCAGGAGAAAATGAATAGAGGCGCAAAGAGTGTATGCCCCTTGTTCACCTTGCAAAATTACCATGTGTGAAGAGATTGTAGAGCCGCGTAGAGCATGTTCTTTGTTCGCTAGTTAGGTTTTCAAAATTACCATGAGAAGAGAATGAAATAGGCGCAGAGCATATTGTTCTCCAGATGCAAAATTACTATCAGTGAAGAGAATAAAGAAGAAAAGATGCGCAGAAAGAAAGAAGAGAATGGAAAACCGCAGAGCATGTATGCGTTCCTTGTTTTCCATAGAGAAAAAAATAAGTTCGAGTATATTACCGGTTCGGAGTGAACTGCTTCAGCCCGGTCTTCAATCTGGTGAGCAAGATGCAGTAGTTCGACCATAGGCGCATACAAAATAAGAGAAGTAAGGTGGAGGTGCAGAGCTTTACGGTGGTGAATTTACAGTGAGTGATGAGAATGAAGAGAAAGAGGTGAAGGGTCGGAAATAAGAAGACGGAGGCGCGATTTTAAAAAATTCGTCAAAAAAATACCGGGAACACAACCTATTTCGGTGGTTCTTAGCTAGGAACCGCGGAAATAGGTCACCGAAAATTCTGTGTATAGAGAAAGACACCTATTTCGGCAGTTCTTAGCTAGGAACCGCCGCAATAGGTGTCTTTTTTTATACACAGAATTTCCGGTGACCCTATTTCGGCGGTTCCTAGTAAGAACCGCCGAAATAGGTGACTTTTTTTATACATAGAAGTTAAGAACCGCCGAAATAGGTGTCTTTTTTATACATAGAAGTTTTCGGGGCCCTATTTCGGCGGTTTGTAAGAACAACCACCGAAATAGGGGCGTCGAAATAGGTCTTTTTTGTACTAGTGCTAAAATATCCCTGAAGTTTCATTTTTGTTACACCTTGATCAAATTCTGACATATTATATATGTCATTTGTTAAAATTGTTTCAAAATTTTATATGATATTTAATTATTTTGTGTATTTTATTTCAGTGTTATACATTTATTTTTTTCACTACATACCCATAAGGTTATTACACGAACATATGATGCGTAGATTAAAATAAAAGTATAAAGAATGAGGACGAATACATTTGAGTTACAAACCTCACAAATGTCTTGTAATAAGTTGCAACATCAAGGATATGTTGTGCAATTCGTTTAAACCTCAAATTATTTGATGAAGTTTCCCAACTATTAATTACATTCAAGATTATTCTTTGGGAAATTTCATGAAATGCCACTATATTTTGGCAAATTCATGAAACGACCCAGAAATAAAAGAAAAGCCACAAAATGTCACTATATTTTTGTAAAAATCCATGAAATTTCACTATGTCATTGACTAAGGAAAAAGACAAAAATACCCTACTCGTTAACAAAGTATTTTTAAAGTTCACAATATACCCTAAGTGATAAAAAATTCACTAAAATTCATAAAAGTTTTAAGGGGAAATTCACTGTAACTCCCCAACAACTAATTCGCAGTTAACGATAATTAATAACGCCCAACTTAAATGAAATCACAGCGGAATAATAAATTCAACTCCATGGTGTTACCGCCGTTAGTCACCCGCGTGACTAACTAGGCCTTTCCAATTCCTCTATAATGGTCTGACAAACTGAATACGCTACCGACATCTCCAAGAACAAATACGCATTCCCAAAATAAATACATACCAAGTTTCCAAAGTTATGGAACATACATAAGTTAGGATGGAAGTTTCCATATACAAAAACGGGTATAACCTATCTTAGGTATAGTCAACACAAAAGTATACCCTGTACCCTATATCTACCCCGCCTACTCTCGGGTATAACCAATACTACAGTGGGTGAAACAATGCCGTTAACCACCCACGTGGCTAACAAGGCCTAACTCAATACAGTAACGATCTGATGGACCGGAATTCCGAGTACTTAAACAAATACAAATCTCATTAATCACTAAACCGAGTCACATACTACATCCTCAATTCAATATCGTACCGAATTTATTATAATCTCTATGCCGATAACACATTCGGACTTACCCTACCAATACATACATTTACAATTGTACTCAAATCAACTACCCATGATTTACCACCATCCCCGTCCTACTCTCGAACGGTATTCATCATCCGGGTACCTGAAAAATAATGGGTGGCCCCAAAGGGGCTCAGCACCTTTGCTGGTATGGTAGTCGTGTAACCCGCTACTACCGAGCCACACTCAACTAATTCTCATCTTAACATGCGATTGATTTTATTTAAATCAAAACATGAAGTGCCATAAACATACAACATGCTCGCATTCACAAGTATTCAAATATAGGAATACAATCACCGAACTAACACATTAAGTTAGTTAGTTTACATTTTCTTACTCTTTAGGCTTTGAGGATTTCTACCTCAACAACGCCTCATTCTCATTGTTCAATATATTATCCATTCTCTTCGGATTCTTTACTTGTCCTCTTAGTTCAATAGGCACTATAGGTCTCAATCTTATTTCCTCAATTAATCTTCTCTTAAACAATTCTCAAGTCAATACACATGACCTCCGGGCAGAGACATTCACAAGACTCACCACCGGGCTTGAATGTTACTAGTCTTACTTCCCCGGTTTCAACCCTATACCGGGTCTAGCATGGTGGGAAGGCTCAACTAGTAACTGGAACTACTCTCTTAGTTCCTTATTCTAAAAAACGTTCATATCTCTACCGGACTTCTCACATTCTCAAATACTCCTCTCTCGGAGTCATAACATATTTATGTATATTAGTCTAGAAGCATCACTCTCGATGTCATCTAATGACTTAGGGAATTTTCTCAAGTTCTTGTATTCTCAGATTTAAGGGTTGCCCTAACATTTCGAATACTTATACATTCGGGTTGTTTTCTCATACCGGGTCGAATCCTCATATAGGAGGTCGACTATCTTTTGAAGGGAGTTTGATGGTCCCTTTTATCTCTTTTAACTTCTCTCAAGAGTTCATAACTTTGAATTATCATTATTCTCTTCATAGAGGTTCTTTGTATTTTCCACTATTAATCAATTCGTGGATTGTTTGGGTTCGGTTCTCTAATTGTTAACGGGAGTTTACTAATCTCGTACATCTCTCTCACGTTCTAGTGAGTTCATAAGGTTGCATTATCGTTATTCTCTAATCGATAGTTCTCATGTGTGTTTTCTACGTCCACATTATTTGTGGGACGACTCTTTCTACGAGTCAATAACCAAACAACACTCATTTATGAGTTGGTCTACAGCACTAGGTTAGACCACACAATCAAACATGGATGGTTAGCACATGCGACATGCATCAAGACACATAACAATGCAATAAACATTTTTCATGCATTTATCTTGTTAGGTTGGCACACAAGCAAACAGCACACAAGCCGAGAGGGTTCGGCAGGACACAAGTTGTAAGAAAACCATACCGTTCACCAAGGGTTTACTCTCGCGTGTCGTCTCACGCTCCACAAGCAATTCTCGCACAACTGATATCATTTCACATGTTTCTATTAACACCAAGACCATACGGTATGTAAATGACTAATACTCCCGTATTTAACCCCGTTGTCCTGGTAATCTTAATTTTGTTCATGTGGTCTTAAGTTCTCAACTTCCACATTCACTCTCATACTTATTCAATCATCCTAATTCCCTTTAAATGTCATCAATAAAGTCTTAATTATCTTATAATAGCATTACCATTCAATTCCCCATCTTAAAATGTCATTTTTCCACATTCGGTGACAAATTTGGGTTGGTGGGTTTGTGTCCAGGGTTGTAAACCCGGACCACCTCCTCGGGTGACTTTCTGCCCTCTTTTTAGGTTGGTCCGGGTTTGTGTACCGGTATGTAAACCCGGACCAACACGCTGGAGCAATGTTCTTCCATCTGTAGACACCAAAAATTCTCACCCCATAAAGCAAAATTCAGACAAAGAGGGTCGTCGCCTTTATTTTCAAAACTTGTTCATGTACATCCGTTCTTGAACTCGTCCCTTTATTTATTTGCTTATTTTCCTATCTTGTTTTTATGTATTTTTTATTTTTACTTTAGTTTAAGTGTGCCCTATTTTATTTACTTATTTACTCACCCATTAGTACTTGTATTAGTTTATGCTATCTTTTTACGTGTGTATTTTATATCATTTCATTGATATTTTTACTTGTCTTTTACTTACTAGTATTCACTTTTATTATGTCTTTATCTTTATTATTTTTAGGATTATTTTCATCATTTTATGTACATCTCATTATTATACCGCCTGTATTATTAATTTTATGTTCTTGTCTTCATTTTATCATTTCATGTCTTTTTTTTTAAAAAAAGAGTAGAACACATCATTGTTACATGCGAAACATCTTTAGTTTTACACTGTATTTTTGTTTAAAACATTAGCGTTTCGGGGAAGCTTATTCAATCTGAGATACAACATTTCTTTTATTTCACACGGTTTTGTGTTAAGTTGTATCATTAGCTTAATTGGTTGAGTGTGAGATTGGGGAGACCATTGGTCCCGGGTTTGAACCTAGTTGTTGGCATGGGAACATTTTGCTTCCTTTTAACTGGATAACCCTAGCTGCTATCTCAATCACTATTCGATTATAAAAGCAACAAACCCTGATCCCAAGGCAGAGATGTCCAATTCCCAGCACAGCCGCCACTACATTCTTCCCTATCTCCATTCTGTCGACCATCTTCAACCTTCTTCATTATTCACGCCATTGATTTTTGCTCGCCCAAAACTGGAGACAAGCAACATACATGCTCCTCCCTCTTTTCATCTCCAGATTCACGTTCCTTCACTACTGTAATTTGCGATCCAATGCGGCGAACAAGGGGCATGTAAGCTCCATCATTCCTCAGCTCTTCACTACGCTGGCCAACAAGGAGCATCTGCTCCACATTTCTTCAATATGTTCACTGTAATTTGTAACCCAGCTTCGTGCCTTTGTTCATTGTCTTCCTCACGATAATTCACACCCCACTGGTGATTGATGAGCATACTGGCTCCATCCTTTTTCTTCAAGTCACCGGTAAAGAAGAAGCACATATGATACGCCCCTGTACATTTCTCATCACCAACGGTAGTTTTGCAAATCCAGTTGGCGGACCAGGAACACAGAGCCACCACCTCTTTTCATCGTCTCCATCGATAATTATGCAACACAAATCCCACAGAAGGAGACTCTCATTTTTTACGGTTTGTTCTTTTCTTCTTTGAGCACACCAAGCAACACAGCTGCTTCTCATTTTTCTTCACGCCGGTGGTTCTACCAAACGAGCTAGACAACAAAGAACAATGTGCTCAACCCTCCATTCATTCTCAATACTCTCGGCTAACTTACAAAGCAACTGGCAAAGAGCCTAAACAAATCCAGCCCTCTCATTCATTCCTCACACTCACGATGAATTTGTAACCCAAACCGACCTACAAGGAACATCCAGTCCTCTACACTCTCTCCTTGTTTACGGTGATTCGCAACCACTGGAGAACAAGGAACATACCACCTCTGCACCTTCATTTCTTTTCCTTTTCAACTGGCGAACAAGGGACAATCACGCTCCTTTCTATTTCTCTTCACCTCGTAATGTTGCAAACCCAACTGGTGAATAGGGAGCACACATGCCCCACTCCCCTTTCCTTCCTCTTCACTGTCGATAAATTTGCAACCAAGCCAGTGAGCAAGGAAATACACCTCCACCGCTTCTCGTTCTCTTCTCGTTGCTAACCTTGCAACCCAATAGGCGAATAAAGAGACAGATGCTCTGCCTTGGGTTTATCCTGTTTGCTCTCATAATTTTGCACTCCCGACTGGCAAACAATGCTTTGCACACCCAACTGGCGAAGGCGAACAAGGAGATTCATGCTAGTTTGTGAACTCAGGAGCATTCAAGCTCTATGTGCTTCAATCTCTTCGCATACAATAACTTTGCATACTAAACTGGCGGACAAGGAGCATCATGCTCCACCTACTTCGTTCTCATCACGCGAATAAGGAACTTACGTGCTCTGCCTGAGAAAACGCACGCCGACGAATAGATGCCAAGCCCATCATGGTTTCCGTTTTGTTATCGAGTTAGCACCCAGTTCGAACTCCATTCGTTTCTTTCCCCCGTTGAAATTTAGTCTTCTAATCTTGGAAGGTAAGGGAGTACTGTCTTGGCTTTGCGTTTTTCTGGTTATCATCTCTTGTTTTGTTTCATACGTTCTCCGATCTGAATGCCTGGTCGATTATCTCTGCACTTTGAATGACCACGATGGGTAAAATGTTGCATCTGAGCTAACTTTATGTCTCCATCTTTATTTTGCTAATCTCTAACCGATTGACTGCTATATTTGGTTGGTGTGTTCTAGTTTCTTTCTTTTATTTGTTTCTTCACACCTGAAGTACTGATATGCTTCTAGCGGTTCTGCAACATCCCACTCTTTTGGGTCCGATCCATGACAAACTGAATCAGCTCAGAAAACAAGGCACATGAGTCCCTGTTGGTTATTCTATTTCTTATTAATTAGTCCCCTTTGTGTGATCTGTTTAGCGTAACCTATAATCATAGTTTGTTTCCTCCACTGGGATTCTTCACTCCTCGCATTGGTATTTTGCTAACCTTATTTCTATGCTATCTAGTTGTTTGGTTTCTTGTAAATCTGTCAACTTATATCCTTGTCTAGTGGAATCGTTGGTCACTTGAAACTGGGGCAAATTCATTTTAAAATTTCTTTTGGTCGATTAGTACTTCTCCGCTAGTTCTCCAGGGTTTGATTTGATTTCATCTCTCACACCTTATCTTCCGTGTTGGTATTTTTTTCTTTAATACGGGATCCATGATAAACTGACCTTAATTGCTGCTTTTGTTTGTGGACATGCTTCGGTTACGTCAATTTGTGATGCGCTATGTGTTTGAATCCCGATCGAACGAGCTGGGAATTGCCCATGAATTGAGAATCCGTTTGATGACTACTGCGGTTTGAGTCTATCTTTGTCATTTATTGTCATTTATGCGATGGTTTGGTTGATTCAATGAAATCTCCATACATTAAACTCTTTATATTCCATGATGAAAATTGATATGATTGTGCTGCTTATATGCTTGTTTTTTATCTGTTCACGATTCGATGAAGTTTGATACGTCGAGATCTATTTTACTAAGTTTATTATGTTGCTCCCTGTTTGCTCAAAGTGTTTCGCTGGCAATGGATGAATCTCCCGTCAAAGATCACACATTATTGAGACGGAATTCTTGTTGTTTCGATCTTCATTTGATTGAAGACTTTCCCTGTACTCGACGATTGATAGACATGGGGTATGCCACCTAGTTAGGGTTCTCGTTACCCAGAATGCGCATTCTGAGGTCTGGGGTTTCGGTATACATCCGATGAACATTGGCTGCGCTTTGGTCGGTTGGACTAGACTTTGCTTGTCGCTTGGGCTTATGGATATTTGGGCTCAACACATTTACACCATGGATTTGAAGGTCTTGTTGATTACATTTGTCTATGGCGAGATCATGAGCGTTTGTCGCCCCGTTTGGATGAATTCTCTTCTCTTATATCTGGTTGAATGATAATCTGGGGGCAGGCCACCCCGTAGGTTGGTTTTCTATATTACTTAAAGTTCCTTTTGATCATGACCGACAACTTGTCTACATTTCTAGCATTGTTGTTTGTTGTTTGCTGTTTGCTCCTTGCGCATAGATTCATTTTCGAAATTGATTCAAAAAGCATGATTCTAATCTAGTCTTCACTTGAAACCAACTCATTTAGTTGCAAAGTCTTGCTTTGTTATGCTATTCTCGTTGTCTTAATATCATCTTCAATTTTTATTGCGGTTCTGTTTTGCCTCTGTTATGCTTTTGTCGCTTTTGCTCCATTGTATATGCTCCATTGTACACGTGTTATCTCGCTTCTATGCCCTTCTCGCAACCCTGCAATTGATTGATTCGTTAATCCTGACCTCTATCTAAGCCCTAGTTATTTACCCTATAGAACCTTTTTACTGACAGAAAAGTTTTGGATGTATTATCGCTCCACACCTAACGGGTATCTCATTCGTTTCATGGGGCAATAATCTCCTATAACTTCAGAAAATACCTTAACCACCATTATATGATATAAGAAAAAAACTTCAAAAAACAAGCCCTTAAGGCCATTTTAAGGCTTAGGATGCGAAACCACCCCATGCCTAGCGGGTCTCTCATTCGTTTTATGTGGGTGGAATCCTCCTTTGCCTTTAACACACCCATAATCAAGAGTTAATAAACCAATAAATCAATCTCTTTCACTCGTTAATATCTCACAAATCATCCCAAATCAATAAGGTCCTAGTCAGACCCGAAAATAAAAAGTCCAAGGCCTAGATCAGGCCCAAATATCAAAAGCTTCTCAGCCCAAACTAAAAGCTTGATCTAGTTCAATTTTAACCTGGCCCAAAATCAACAAGGCCCAACTTTCAACCCAAACAAAAAGCCCAGTTGGCCCAAAAGTCCAATCCGGTCCAACTTTGACCTCCAATTTTGACCCCCAATTTTGACATCCAACTTTGACCCCACCTTGACCAACCCAAACTTTGACTTTGACCCAACTTTGACACTTTTCGTTTTCCAACCCCGGCCCGAATCCAATTCAAACCTAATTCAAAATTCATTCCAATCCCAATTCAACTCAATTTGGCCCCATTCAATTCAATTCGGCCCAAATCAATTCAATTCAATTCCAAACTCATTCAAATTCAAACTCATTTCAATTCCAATTCAAATCAATATTCATTCAACCCCGATTCAACTTTGATTTCAATTCAATTCCATTCCAATTTCTCCTACACTTTATATGTCTCATAGACCCGAGCGTCTCACATACTTTGTCATTCCAATGATTCGAATGTCTCACAGACCTGAGCGTCTCACAGACCCGAGCGTCTCATAGACCCCAGCGTCTCACAGACTTCGACATCTCAAGGTTTCAAACGTCTCACAGACCCGAGCGTCTCACAGACTAGCATCCCAAACCCGAAAATTCTCAAAACTTCAAGCCCTTCTAAATTTCAAACAGCTCAAATATTTTCAAACCCCACAAACATCAAAACTTTCAAAACCCAACCCTGAACTACGTAAGGTCTGATCTCAACAGGGAGTTGAGTACGTAGGCAGCCCATCTAGGGTGCGACCCCATTCCAATCCAAAAAACCCATTTGCCCCTTCAGGTGGCTCTCATATCTCTCAAACCCTCTTCAGCTTACACATACTTCAAACCATCAAACTTCAAGTCTTGTCTATTCACTCAACCTTGGACTTTTCCCAAATCTTCACTCTATACTCATCCGAATTGAAACACCCCTGAATATTTACTCACATAAAATCATAAACGCGAGGAGAATATCCGAAAATAACGCGTTATATAATTCGGACATAAAGTAAATTATGAACAATTAAATTTAGCAACGTTATATGTTAATATAGTCGTACTTATATTGTCCGAATACGAGAATACATGTACATAACGTTATGATATTATAACGTTGTAATAATAAATAGTAACGTTGCATAACATCGTAACGTGGTAATATAAATGATAACGTCGCATAACTTGTGACAAATAAATAAATAAATATAACGCGGTATGTTATATAGTCTTACCTATATAAGTAAGCAAGTTTAACTTATACAAAAACAAAGAGAAAGAAAAAGGAGCAGAAACGCTCCCACCGAGGTTCAAACCCCGCACCTCCCATACTTTCCCCGAGTGTGTAACCAGCTGAGCTATGCTCATATTCGGTATATGATCCACACGAATTAAAACTAGTAGTGATACTACTAATGGAACTACAAAAGAAATTCAACCCGGGGTCAGGCACACCATTACCGATCCCAGATCTTGACAGTGAGCAAGAAAAATTTCTTCCCACGCCAGTCTTTCTAACCTGAGACCACCCCCTTCATGATTCGATTATCTACCTCCATCCCCTCCTCCTGTTCCTGTGATATCGAGAATATAAGAAAAATAAGCCAGATTGCAGACCCACACATGTTTCTGGTTGTGTAGGAAATCAGAAGCACAAACTGAGGTACCCTTGATTTCAGAAAAAAAAAATACTCAAAGAAACCAACGCGCGTCACGATCTACCCTTTCTCAAACCTCCACACCTCCGAGTTTGACCACACCGAATTCCCATAAATTCTCATTGGAACTTCATCCCACTAAGAGTCACCCGATTTTTTTTCTACACTTAATCTCCCGTGCCTTCTTAGTCGATGAATGTCCCTGCCTCAGTGACCGTCCTACTGACCTGCATGCTCACGGATGCTCCAGGAACTCTCCACAATTCTCCTCTTTTATTCACGATGATTCTTGAAAATCTGGAGCAAACAAGTTCAGAAAACTAGCAAGCTCCTCTTGCTCATTTCTGTTCAAGAGCTGTCCCTGGATCATTTCCCTCTCAATCAACCACTTAACTCCTCTATCTATCTGCGCTTGCCCTCCAAGAAGAAACCACCAGGAACTGCAACATTCTGGTCTGAAAAGTCCGTCCAAGGTGAGATCAAAGAAGAGAAAAGAAAACAGTCTGTTTAATCCTACTCTCTGTTTTTCTTGATGCTGAAGCTAAGACTGATCTACTCACTCAACCTTTTTCTGCTCTTTCCATGCGTGACTCCCCCATGCAAGTTTCTATAGGCTTGTTTGAATTCCCTGAGCATGCGCTGCAGAACAAATCCTCCCTGAAACGTAACTAAAAGGTGAAGTCTCTGAAAACAGATTCTTCTCCTGTTCTGTCATTTCCTTCTCTGACTTACCCAATCTATCATGGTCCTCCTCAGTTGCTGTCGAAGAGACAAGACTGGGAGTTATATTGCGCCAAGAATCACCAGGAGGAACCCAATTCCAAAACACAGAAGGGAACCAAAGGTATTCGAGTCACCCAACCTTCTGTACAGATTCTCTTAAACTCATTGCTTTCTTGTATAACTATAATTTCAGAGAGCAACCTGACATGGTATCGACTTAATATCCATCTAAAGCTTTCTAATACCCCCAACTAAAGTAGGAAATTAATCTGGTAGTGGTTGGGAAAGTAAAGAAAAAGAAAAAAAAAGGAAGTGAACACCAGAACAGCCTGATGTTGCAAGTTTCTGTCAACTTGATAACCAGTCAAAAATCTGTAACATGCTCCTCAGTATCCTTGCTGCCCTGAAATGGTTTTGAGTGCTAATACACTTACAATCGTATGGATGTACCTGACTGAGAATGTACACGTGAGAATGTAAGAGAAAAGTAACCAGAAACAGATGGCTCCTCAAAAGAACAGGAAATAACGTATCAGTCTACACCTCCCGTTTCGGTACAATTTCAGTAACCAAACCATTTTGTTTCAGGTCTGTTTCGAGGTGTGAAAACCTGATAACACACTTAACTAGTTGGGTAACCAATTGAGGGAGAGCTTCAAAAAAAAAAACAGCTTGGTGAATAACAGAAGAGAATCAAAGGGGAATATCAGCTTCTGTTGCTTCAATTTTATAGCCTTTTCTGAGAAGTTGAGGTTCTGTAAATCATGTTCCAGTGAAAAATAACAGTAACGTGTTGGGTTTGTTCTGGGGTTACTGATAAACCTGATACATTAATAACGCACCTAACTAAGTCATGCACACCTTGGGAAAACTAGGAATCAGATTTAGAGAACAGAAGAGGAAGAGGATATCAGTTCCATGTTTCAGTTTTTGAAAGTCCTTATTTCAGTAAAGTTGGTTTCCTGTAACCTTAGCAATATTTGGTCTGGGTCTGTTCCTAAATGCAAAAAGAAACTTTATAACACACTTAATCACATGAGTAATGAGGTGGGAGACTCTGGAAATCGAATCAGAAAAACAAACAAAGAAGGATGGAGGAAAACCACCAGTAGTATTTCAGTTTTTATCAGTTTTGGGCTGTTCCAATAGTTTGGATGTTTCAGGAACATTAATGGTGTGTGTAGGTGGTTTTGAGTTTGTGTTGAATTCAGTAGGTCAATAACACATTCAACTAGGCAGGCAATCGGCTTGAGGAAAAGTTGAAAGCTCAGATGCGTGAACTAATGGAAACAACAAGAAATATACATATCAGTTTTCGGTTTTGTTTGCAGGGTTGTGCAAAAACTTTCAGGAGTATAGCTTTAGTTACTTGGGGATGTTTTAGGAGCTGAGACTGTATTAAGCTAAGTAACTAATTGACTAGAAAATCTATTCGTGAGCAAGGAACAGAAATAGAAAAAAAATATATACCAGTCTGAGGTTTCATTGTTCAGTTTTCCAGTTTTGTAGTTCTCTCTTTGTCTCAGTTTTCTTTTCCTGTTTCTATTTCATATGATCTGGTATAGGAAGATTTGAAGGAGTTTTATTGGGTTGCCTATGAATCTAAACCACCCTAATATACCCCAGTAAGACTATGAGTGTTTTGGGATAAATTAGAAATCAGATTAGTAAACAAAGCAAGAGGATAGAAGAGGAATTACACAGTTTTTCTGTTCTGGTTTTCAATGTTTCAGTCCCTTGCTTCTGTATAGACTGTGCCTGCGGTGTTAGAATCTTGCTTAGGGTCTGAACTAACCAAGGCGATAATGTGAGATAGATAGAGGGCCAGTATGTAAGTCGACAAAAAGGGAATAGCAGAGAAGTTAACTGAAACTTAATACTTCAGTTGAGGCCTTATTTCTGGAAGTTGGTTTCTGTTTCTGTACAGAGGAGTAAGGGAGTATTATTGGAGTAATTCTGGGTTTTAAAATGGAGAGAGAACTGTATTTAAATGTGTAATTAAGTAACCAAACTAGTCGGGGGAAACCATAAGGACAGATCTGTGAGCAAACCGAAATAAACCAGAGAAGAGGCATCAGGTTCTTACATTTCAGTTTTCAGTTTCCTGAAACTGCTGTTTCCTGTATGAGTGAAGTGCAGACAGGTCAAGAGTGTTGGGGGGTAACAAAGAACTCAAAACCTAACTAAAACACATAACTTAAAACTGTAAACACGTGGGGAGAAACTTGGAAGTCAATTTCATAGCTAACAGATTAAGTTAAAGAAGGGATGCACCAGTATCACCTTCATAAAAGATCGATAACAAGTTGCTTCTGTACAACTGAGTTACAGCTGGGAGTAAGAGTCTTGATTGGTCTGTAAAAGAGCTTAAAGCCTTGCAAACTTAACTAACTAAACGTGTCAACACTTTGGGGAAAACTGAAGTCAAAATTCAAGAGTAAAGAAAAGAAATAGTAGTGGTGATATCGGATTTGTGTTTCAGTTTTTATGGAATTTCTGTTTCTGTGTGACTCATCACAGCAACTATTTGGGTGTCTCATTGGTTTGGCTTTGAGTTAAAACTTATTAACACCTATAACTGGCTGAGTAGACACCGTGGTAAAGGATGAGACATCGGTCAAAACTGAATAAATGCAAGAACCAAGAGAGAATGTGTAGAGTGTTGTGTCAAATTTCATTGATACTATAATTTCTGTATAACTGGACTTCAGAGGTACTTTAGGGGTGATGCTAGTCTAATAATGAACCCAAACAATGCTAGTATACCTAACTAATTGATGATGCAACTTGGGAGAGAGTAAGCGTTGGCTAATCTGGAAAATGAGTGGTTATGTGAGGTTAAACACCAAAACTATCTTGTGGTTTTTTCAAATCCGAGACTTCTGTATAAATGGTTTTGGGGGTATTTTATGGTTTATATTATCATTATACAAGAGTTAAGACATTTCTAACCTATTTACCTAAGGAAGGAATACACATTAGACAAGTCATATCTAGGTTACACAAACTTGTTACATAATTATCTTTTAAAACGCCCTAAGACATTAACTAAGGAAAAAGGGCTTGGTTAACATGTAAATAAAGATATGAAATATCCTAGGAGTAAGTCAAGCCTAGGGTTAATGCATGTGGAATTCTAAGAGTCAATCTAAACTAAGCGTGTAACAACATACCTAAGGAATAACATACGATATAAAGTGTCGTCACATAAAATAATGAGCTGACACATTGTTTTAATCAACTCTAGGACCGTAGCGAACTCCGACCGGGACTTCGAGTGTAGGACGACTCGTGCTTCGGATAAGGTATGGACATGTGTGGTTCGTATGTTGCCGTGTTACACGGCTTGTGTGCTGTGTGCCTTGTGTGCGAGAATGACATAAGATCAAAGCATGAAATTGGATTGCTTGTTTATCATGTTGTATGAGTTCTATATCATTGTTGTATATATCATTGCGCGCACACAGTAGTTTAGTCCCTTTCTCGTTTATGGACCTTGAGATGAACTACTACGAATTATGAAAACAAAGAAAACTCTATAAGGGGAACTCCTCTCTAAACCATTGAGGACTACCATGACACCCACTATGGTGTCTATTCATTAATGATAATGAAGAGCAAGTCTCCTTTGGTGAGACATGACGAACCACGTAAACAAAACAAAAGAACTATATGAAGAGACAAATCCTCTCTAACTTTAGAGGACCGCTAATGACACCCACTATGGTGTCGAGATTATAATGATAATGAAATGAAAAGTACCAACTGGTGGAACATGAGGATAACCCGGGAAGACGACATCTCGGGCCGCGCGGTATGGAATATTCGGGAGTTGGTATCTGCATCAGATCCTTCGCCCTTCTGTGTGGAGCACATCCTGGAGTCTAGAGGCGACTCCGCTTTCTCGACGCATGACGTCGGGAATGGGGGAGTGACAAATTGGGGGAGCTTATCCTGGAGTCAAGAGGCGACTCCGCTTTCTCGGCGCATGACGCCGGGAATGAGGGATTAGCTATGGAGGCGACGACCTCCAACGTGCGGTGATAAAAGAATTCACAAATAATCCTTAAAGAAACAAGGAACGAATAGCACCTACATAATAAAAGCTCGGGATCTAATCTATATCCCCTGACTTGGTGCCAGAGAATAGAGGAAAACAAGTGTAACGAAACCAAGCAAATAAGAAAATTCACAAGTGTGATCATTTAAGTAACAAGGAATGAATAACACCTATATTATAAAGTCTCGGGATCTAACCTACATCCCCCGGACTCGGTGCAAGAGAAGAAAGGAAAATATATGTAATGAGAACAAGATAACAATACACAATCTCTTGAATGATCCCATAGCGAGGATTGACGGTATAATGTACCTACGCACACGTCCTATAATTACTTGACTGTTTTGCTACACTAGCAGCTTATTATGCTGGACTGCGTGTTTGACATTGTTATGCTACTGGCAAGTTGTGCTTGGTTGCTTATTGATATTGCTGTGTTACTTGCAAGATGTGCTTGGTTGCTTGCTGATATTGCTATGCTACCGATGAGTGTGTATGATATCATGATGCACTGATGTGTACTTTACTGCTTTATCATAGCATGTAAAATGGACTTAATAATATTCGACCAATTAGTCGTGTGGCCCGGTAACATGCGGGCTTCACACGTTCATACTCAGCGTAGTTTGCTGAGTCCTTTACACCCAATTTTTTTCAGGTCTTGTGCCAGACGATAACGGAGAGTAGGCAAGGGTGACTATCATAGGGGTAGTCCACATGGCAAGACTTTAAGTAGTATGCTTTCTTATGTATGAGTTATGTTGTTTAAGTTGTTAACTAAACTGTAGATGCTCGGTACTTGAGTTGTACTTTATATTGTATTTGGATTTCGTTAAGTTGGACTTCCAGTCATACAGACCGTAACTTGGAGTTGGTATTGTGGTCTGTCAACCACATGGGTGGTTGGCATCTGTGACACCCGGATGAAGCTGGAAACCGCTGCGTAGACATCTCGTATTACCGTTAGGCTCGTCGTCTGAGTATTGATTGTGATTCGGGGGTGTTACAGAATTCACTAATTTCTCTTCTTGGCGTTGGCTTGGCAGAAAAGCTCGCCTCATCCACTCTTTCTCTCTTTCCGTCCTAATCTAATCCTTGGCTTTTAAATGAATCTCTCTAAAAAGGTTTTGAAAGAAGGCAATCCCGACAATTGGAGACCGAGGTTTCCTCGGGCACTAATCCAAGGTTGTAGTCATTGCCACTTCCGAGGGGTGTAACCCAGTGCGAACCCACATAGAATCTCTGCAAACGACCAGATAAGTCCTATCCATAGGTAACAATTTCAGAGTCAACCAACGGTTCCTGGAACCTGATCTTCCTTCCTAGTTATCATAGGTCAAACTAGGTGGCGACTCTAGTCAATTCCGCCCTTAGGGCATAAGTCTCGTGGAGCCCATCGAGAGCGGGTGTAGTGCACACTTGCACTCCCCTTTATGTTTTCTGGGAAAGACGGACGATTTAGTAGGTATTTAAGGGATGTAGAATAACGGGTTTTCACGTTCCACAGAATGACATTTTAGGATCTAGGCTTTTCAGTCAGACCATATTTACATAGACCCCCTCATACCGAAAAATCACCCTCCACATAATGGCGACTCTGCTGGGGAAAACTTGAGTAAGTTTTTCTCAAACTTTAGGAAGACTGAACTCCATTCAAAATTGTTGGGACTTCCCCACTTCTTTCAAAACCTTCAAGAGATTCATTTCAAAGCCTCTAGGATTATTAACTCCACACTCAGAGTGTGTGCCTGATGAGGACAGCTAGGACATATTAGATCCTCAACAAACATGAAAACAATTGGGTTAATAATTATCTCACGATTAGAAATGAGACACTTAGGACTGAATGAAGCTAACATCCCTTAAGGTTAATAACAACCAATTTGAAATCACTAATCTCAAGACAAAACTCTTAGTAATTAGGATGGTGCTAACTTCTCAGCTTTATCTACATGTTATATGATTGTGGGGTGCATTGGGTGGGTAGCTTAGGACATGCATTCCTCTATGTCACCCGTTTTATCCACGATGTCACGGGATCCCCAACCGGTCCACGGTTGATTCCCTATGAGCTGGGTCTCTCTCTCAATGAACAAACCCATGAGACGGTATGGTCTCTGACTAACGCCTTGAAGCTCATGATCCAAAAATATCCTCCATTACCCGAGTCTAAGCCAGCATATAGCGAGCCATGAGCCTTCAATGTCCAGCTGCCTTATCCAGTGTCTAAGATGGGCTTATAGGTAGTCACCCCCTTGAATGCCGCCTGTCTGACCACCTTTTTGCCTTACCTTGAAGATTGCATGGGCTCAGTTCTCCATTGTTCCTCTGCACCACGGGTGTCTCTAAAGCCCAATGTCACGCTACACGTCCATAGAGGATCCCGTATTTACCGGATACCCATACATGGCACAACGTAGTCAGTGAATAATTTGGACTTTAGACACACCTGACCGTGCAGATGACGAGAGACCCGTTCCCATGCAGTACTTCCCCGAGTTTCCCGAAAAGTGGGGTGTTGTCGGATCATCACTAGCCGTGGCGTATGTTTCCTTATCATCTCGGGTATCCTGACCTTTCGAACTTAAGCACTCCGGACTTTCTTGATGACGTGCCCCACAAGGCATAACAGAGATAAATCCCGAGAGATGAACAGTGAAGGAACGACGGTTCCCCCAGTGGTATGGAAGCATTGATTGACCTGGAAGGTGATTATCCCAACATTAACACTTATAGCTCCACATAAACATAGCCACAATTTCTTTTATGCTGCACATGTGTGCAAACCACTTTTTTAAACCAATCTGTTTCAAAATGTTCGGAATTCTCTTTTGCACATCTCTTAAAGCTGTTTTACGAGCTCGTTCAATTTCAAATCCCACCTAAATTCTACTCATGAACATTTGCGGTTTTAACCCTGCTACTTCATCTTTAAAATGTTATTCCCAAATGAATTTCAAATAACATTCTTCACCAACATTATTTCAAGTTAGTTTTCAAAAAACAGTTTTTAAAGTTGATTTTCACAAACGTATTTCTTTTTTTTGGTCGTAAACATGGGCTAACAGCCCATTTATTTATGTATTTGTCTGCCGATAATCCTCATCCAACAAGGAAGAGATACAAGTAGGAGCACTATTAAGCTCCCTCACCACTGGTTTTAGACTCAAGCCTGGCTTAGCTAGAGCATCAGCTACTCTATTACAAGACCTAGGTGTAAAAACAACTTCAAAATCCAGACCATCCTGCTTATACTTCCTACACTCACTAATAATAGACTTATAAGGGTGGTTCTTCGGACAGTTTACAAACAGATCAACACTCAAGCTTGAATCGCTACAGATTATAACACTCTTGAGCTTTCTTCTTCTAATTAGTCGCACCGCATAGAGCCACACCATTACTTCCGCATGGAGTGCATCCTTCCTTCCAAATGCCGCAATAAAACCAAATAACCAGCAGCCTTCATGGTCTCTGCAAACTCCTGCAGCTGCTGCACAATCAGACAAGTTAGAAAATGCTCCATCAATATTAAACTTTAAGCAACCAACAATAGGCGGGATCCTAGAATGAACTTCCCTATGATTTACTGAATTATCCTTAATTGTGCTCCTATGTTCCAAGTTCAGGAGCTTCTTTATTTTCCAGGCCCTACTATTTTGGAACATGGCCAGCGAGACAACTTTCATCTGCATCCAAGTTCTATTATCTCTTCCAAAAATGTTAGCATTTCTCCAAGACCAAAGTAAATGGCAAACAATAGGAAACACCACATTCAGTTTATCCTGCATCAAGAAACCCCCTTTTCTGCCAATATAAGTATATAACCAATCCTCTAGACATAGAGAATAAAACAAATTTTTATTACTGGCAGCAACTAGTTTATCCTAAATTCTTCTAGCTACTTTGTAGTCTCTTACGATATGCAATATAGTCTCCTCTTCCCCACATACATGACAACAATAATTATCAGAAAATCCCAAGGTAAACCGTCTAGAGTTTGTCATTAGCTTTCCTTGGCCTAGTCTCCACAGGAAGAGTTTAATCCTCTCCTGAACCTTGAGATTCCATATCCTTTTACACAGAACCGAAAATTTATCACTACCACCACCGTGACCTTCTCTATCAATTAGCATCCTATATGCAGACTTGACAGTATATGCCCCACTTAACTCAGGTTTCCATGTCATATAATCACTAACTCCATTAGGGAAAACAGACACACCACTCAAAATAGTGAGTAAATCCTTAGTAAGAAACTCAGAAATTTTATCCCACCACCAACCACCATCCTGTTGCCAATAAACAGCAACATTATCATCCATCATTTCCTTATGGACTTCCTTAGAAGCTACTGAAAGCAGATTAGGAGAGACAATCCAATCATCTAACCAAAATTTGACCGTCCTACCATTACCAACTACCCACCGTGCACCTAATTCCACAACCTCAGAACACTTCTGAATGTTTTTCCAGTTGCTAGAACCTCCCCTAGAGTCTACATTCGAGTACTTTCTAAGTAGAGCTCTTTGGCAAAGACTAGTGGGCTTACACATTAAGTTCCACACTACCTTGCCAAAACAGGCACGGTTCATTTCCTTCATTTTACGTAGCCCAAGGCCTCCTTTATCCTTAGGTTTACAGAACTTTTCCCACCCTATATCATGGAATTTCTTACTATCCGAGTCATGTCCCCAAATGAAGTCTATACATAATTTATCTATTTTATTACAGACAATAATTGGAATAACCTGACATTGGAAAGTGTGAATAGGAATTGAAGCAACTGAGCTTTTAACTAGACAAATCCTACCAGCCATGGACAGCGAGCTTCTCTTCCAGCCAACTAACCTATCCCTAATCTTTGCTAGCATCAGATTATGACCCTGATTAGACTTCCTTCCTTGCTGAATATAAACTCCCAAGTACTTACCAAAATTACTAGTTGTGGGTATACCAGCCTCAGATTTAATTATATGTTCCCTCTCACTACCGACATTCTTAGAGAGGAGAATGACTGATTTTTCAAAACTGGCCACCTGGCCAGAAGCTTTACAAAAATCTGCTAAACATTCACACATAACTTTAACTTGGGTAGGGGTTGCAGCCCCAAACCAAACTAAGTCATCAACAAAGAAACAATGTGAAACACTATTACTCTTCCTACTTAAACATAGAGGTTTCCATAATTTCTTGTCCACTTGAGCCTGTATGAGCTGAGATAATCTCTCCATGCAAAGGACAAAAATAAAAGGAGACAAAGGATCACCTTGCCTAATTCCTCTACCAGCCTTAAAAGAATCTGATAAATTACCATTCCAGCTGACTTGGAATGAAACAGAAGTAATGCAGCTAATTATCAAGTTTTTTAGACTCAGAGGAATACCCAAGCAATCAAGAGTATTAATTATGAACTTCCAAGACATAAAATCATAAGCTTTTTCTAAGTCAATTTTCATAGCAATATATCCATATTTAGCCTTGGTGTTATCCATACAATATACAGCCTCTTGAACCAAAATGATATTATCATGAATACTCCTGCCCGGGACAAAGCTTTATTGACTTTCTGAAACCCATTTTGACATAAACGGTTTCAGCCTATTGGCTATAGTTTTGGCTAAAATTTTATACTGCACTTGACACAGCGAAATAGGCCTGAAATGTTTAACCTCTATAGGCGATTCAACCTTTGGAATAACAGTAATAACTGTTTCATTAATCTTGAGGTCAAAAGAGCAAGTAGAATAAGCATTAGTTATAAAGTTAACCAGACTTGGATAGACTAAATCCCAAAAGTGTTTATAGAATCCCGCAGGAAACCCATCTTTCCCTGGAGCTTTAAAGGATTTCATCCTCTTAAGAGCAGCCCAAATTTCATTCGGGGCAACCTTACTAACCAAAGAATCATACTCCTCCTTACTAAGCATTTCAAACTCATGCCCTTCTAAAGCATCACTATCAGTCTCACACCCACTGAAATGCTGCATAAAATGGTTTCTAAGTAGAATACCCAATTCCTCGTCCCCAGAAACCCAGGTCCCATCTGGCCCTAACATTTTATGGATTCTGTTTTTGCTTCTCCTAATGATTGCTCTTCTATGGAAGTAAGATGTGTTTCTATCTCCCAGGGAGATCCAGTTATCTCTAGATTTTTGGAACCACAAAGTCTCTTCCCTAATCTGCCAAACTTCAAGCTCATTTAGAAGTTTCCTCTCAAGACCCCTAAGGTGATCTCCTCTACCTAAATCAACAGCTTTCTGAATTCCCTTCAGCCTGGCCAATATTTTCCTTTTACTTAAGATAATGTGACCAAAAACATTCCTATTCCACTCCCTAAGATGAAGGCTAAGGCTATTAATAGCATCAATAAGCTCTGACTTATTATCCCAATTAGCTCTAACTGAAAAACTAAAACTAGAGTGTGTTAACCAGGCTGCAAGGAATTTGAACAGCTTTTGATTACTCCTACCTGAAGAGGGTGTGTTAAGAGACAGAATGATTGGACTATGGTCAGAGGCTACTCTAGGCAAGACCTCGACACTAGCATTAGGAAACACCATCTTCCAATTCAAATTAGAGATAACCTTGTCAATACAGGCACAATGAGTACCATTTGACCATGTATAATTATTTCTATGCATACGTGACTCTATAAGATTCAGATCATGAAACTAGCCTAGGAATTCTCTATCAATACCAAAGTTATTCCTACCAGATTTATTCCTATCAAGAGGAGACAGCGTGGCATTAAAGTCTCCCCCAACAGCCAGTTTGAATCATGAAGATTATAGGACTGATTTAAATCTTTTAATTGATTCCAAAGAGATATCCTTAAACTTGAATCAGGTCTAGAATAGATAGCAGTGAAAAACATTTTAACATCATCCACAAGAATCACACAATGCACATACTGACAGTCATGACATATCACTAAGAGTTTAACATTACTCTTCCATACAACCCATATCCCCCCACTAAAGCCATCCGCTTCTTCTCTAAATAAACCATCAAAACCAAGTTTAGAACACACATTGTCAGCAATGATACCGCTAATACGAGGTTCTAAAATAACTACAACTTCTGGATTATTTATGCAAACCAAATCTTTGAAAGTACGAAGGAAACTAGGCTTCAAAGCACATCTCACATTCCAAAACATAAACCTGTTTGTTAAAGCCATAGAAATTACAGCATAAGGAAGAAGACTTACAGTAGAGGATAATCAGGGATTATCCTCCTCGTGTCCACCCAGGTCTGGCGGTCTCCCGCCACCAGCAGAATTTGAGGCGTTAGCCGCATTTAGAGTCTCCCCATGATCAGAACAACCAATTAACAGATCCACCTGGGCAAGGCCCCACTTCCTGAACACAGCTTGTGATTTTTTATTCAAACTCAACAATCCAGATCCCTCACTTTGCCCATAATTTCGACTTCGACTCCTTAGGGCTTCCCTTTTAACAGTGGTAACATCTTCCAAGCCCGTGCGATTCACCACAGTTTCACCACCACTTTTAACTTTAGAATCAAGTTGAGCAGCACTAGGCTCCTTAGGGTTTTGGATCTTGGGTTGATTTACGACATTACAGAAACTTTTAACTGTCTTTTTCTTCTTTGGAATCATCCACTCACCATACTCCTCATGAATATGGGTGAGTTCCAAATCAGCATCATCAGGGACTAGTTTGACCCCACACTCTTGATTCACATCCTTATCTCCATTGCTAAAAGGACAAGAGGGCTCCTTATGCCCATATCGGCCACATTGGAAGCAAACGAGGTGCAAACCCTCGTATTCGATCTTCATTATCTTTTTCCTGAATCGATACTTAGCTAGGAGGGGTTTTGTTAGGTCAACCTCCACCTCTACCCGTGCCAATCTTGACTTGCCAAAATACGACAGAGACATGTCCACTTTCTTAACTTTACCAACTCTTGACCCCAGAATCGTCATGAACTCCTCGTTGTAATACTCACTTGGCAATTCTGGAAATCGCACTAATACCTCCAAACTGGATAAAGCCTCAGAATTAGGGTTGAAGTTGGGCCTCCACCTTCGAATCGTAAGGTAATGGTCCATGATTGGCCATGGAGCTTCTGTTAGTACGAATTGCAGATCATCCGAATTAGAAAACACAATCTTGTAGAATCCATTCGAGATGTCCTCCATTCTGAATTCCCCTCTTAAGTTCCAGCGATTTCTGAGCCTGTCGTACAAAACATTCATTGGAATGCTTTTTCCCAGCAATTTGACGATCACATCGTTCCTCCAAGGACGTCTAAATTTCAGTTTTTGTTCTTTCGACAGCGTAATCGTTGAACATCTTGGATCATCCTCATCCACGCACTCTTCTTCATCATCTGAGATGTCCTCCAAGTCATCTTCCAATTCCACAGTTTCTTGAACCTGACATCCAATGATAATATCTTTGAAAGATACCCTTTGCGTCTCCTTCGGGCTTCTTTAAAGAGCAAGTTCTTCCTCCTGGCAATCCATCTTCGAATCAGAATCATCTGATTTCCGCTGCTTTTTTGCCGCTTTCTCCTCCAGAAACCTCTCCTCCAACTCCAGACGCACCACAAAATTCAAAATATTGAAGCCAAGACAACGATAGATAAAGAAATAGAAAACACCCAGGCCATAAGCTGCGGCTCCAGGGTTAGGAATTGAAAAAAAATCAAGAAAAAACACGGCCACCGCTTTCTAGGGTTCCCTCCGTCGGCACCCATCGTCGCTCTCCATTGTTCGCTTTAGTATTTCGCTTTCTTGGAAATCCCCGATAGATCAAGTTTTCTTTACGAGACAAAATAGCTTCAATTTTCACAAACGTATTTCGAAATAAATGATTTAGTCCCCATGTCGTGACCCGCTATTTTTGAAGTTCTGCCCACCTTCAAGAGCAGCGATCATTACCATGAAGTGTACTAGTCATTTTGTGTTTTCAGAAAAGTGGTGGATTTTCACATAAGATTTAGTGCTTGATCATTCACTTTTCCTTTCTCAAAATATCCCCCATTCCTCTCGTCGGAGCAAATGAAGCAGCATGAAGATCGACTACGCGGATCGAGCTGAAGGCTAGAAGCGCACCAACCCGTGGAGCTAGCTGCGTGACATGAAGACTGTCACCAACCGTTTAAATACAAAATCAGAGGTGTACCAACCTGGGTCAAGCGACATGAAGATTAGGAACACCTGTTCGAGTTCAAACTGTTGAAAATCTGAAGAACACCAACCTGTTCTGTTTGATCATAATACTACCCCATTACAGGAGCCTGAAAACGAATGAGCAGCCGGTCAAGAGTCTGAAGACAAAGAGCCGGTCAAGAGTTAACCAGGAGCCCGAGCGTAAGCAGTCATTCAGAAGCTCGAAGACAAAGCAGAAGAATTCGGGAGAAGTTTTTAAGCTCAAACTCCCCCATTTAATGACTTTTACAATTGATGTATAGGTTTTCCCCTAGCATTCTTTTCTCTCTTGTCAATTTCTGAATAGACTTTGTGTATAGGTTATACATTTCCTTTGAATTCATTTAGATCATTGTGTATAGGGTTTCCCCACTCCCTATTTTATTTACGAATGACCAAGCATCAAAATTCATACTGCGAAAATCCACCACTTTGGAAACACGTTTTTTCAAAATCGTTTTTTCTAAAATGTAGCTTCTTTTGGAAACGAGCTAATAAAACAACCAACAAACAAAAGCATGCAACACATTCATGGCAGAAAGGAAAAGAGTTGCATGCATTCTCATTCAGTTCAAATTCATTAATCATGCATGAATCACACTCATCTCAGGAAAATGCATAATCAGATGTTACATTTCCAACACACCTCACACGAGCATTCATCCCATTTTTCAAGCATGCTAACATTTGTCAGATTATTCTTTCTACAGTGATGGTTGTGTTTGCAGGTGAATAATTGTCTTTGCCTATGAGTGGCGACATGATCTTCGAAGTGATAGCAAGAAATACCGGACATTCAAGCTTTTTCCCATTCAGCATACCATGTACATAGAGACCAACAACCACAAAAAAGCATACAAAAAAAAATCCCAAAAAAATCATACATCCAAAAATCCAATAAATCACACATCCAAAAATCTAAAAAAATCATACATCCAAAAATTAAAAAAAAAAATCATACCTTCAAAAAATCCCAGAAAATGCAGCCCATGTCATATCAGTGGGTCACCATGCGGGAGTTATCACTCCCTAAAAGTCCCAAGATCCGGGAGCCAATCACCAACCTGACCTCACTCGAGAATTACTTCTTTGACAACAATCACCACAACTCGACCACCTTCAGAGCCAACAATGACAGGATGAGCTTAATGAACCGCAAGGTGAATTCGGTTCAAGCGAGACTAGGTGTAGCCTTACCACTCATGCATTGCATGCAAAAAAAAATATTCAGTCAAAATCCAAAGCCAACCATCGGCGTTCATCATTTTCAGCATTTCATTAATCATATACATAGTAATTCCATATTACCACAACATATTGCACTATAGATAGTCACATTTGCATACTCCCGTATCGAAATGACACCTCTGAAGAAAATCTTGAAAGATTGATTGAACAGAGTGCGTGAACCATTGAACTCTCTTCCCGTCAATGAACACAAGGGTCTAATCAAAATTAGCACCACAAACCAAGTGAGTAGTGTGAGAAGAGCAGTATTTTCCCTTGAATTCCAAATAAGGGTATTGGACAATCCACTGAGCGATGAGGGAAGGTAAAGACATCCAATGGAGGTAAAACCACGAGCGACTTGTGCATCCCTTAAGCACATGGAGAGACCACGATGCTAAAGCGAGAGTAATGTCGATAAACAAGACACAAGCTGTGATTCATGTCAAGATCCGATAACAGTAAGAAAACAATCAATGACTAACGAGAACGACGAGGCACTTAGGAACAAAATCTCCACAAAACCAAAAAGCTTTGACTGCCTTGTACATAATCCCTTAGTGAGCCCCGCCGAGCCTTTCATAAAAAACTTTTTCTTCAAAAAAGTCCATAACATGCCAACCCACGTGCATATACTTACATGCCCTTGCAATAGAGGATCTCAAAAGAGCCGGAGCCATGGCCCCTCCCCACCATCTTTCACAAAAACAACAATGAAATGTTTGAAGAAATCAGTGAGTTAATGTAACTCCAAAGCCAAACACCTAGAAAGAACACAAAAAATGTTCAAGAAGATCAATGAGTCAATGCAATTCCAAAGCTGAAAGCCAAAATACAAAGGAAAGAACGCTTGAGAAATTCGATAAGCAAAATGCAATTTTAGAGGACAAAAAATGAGAAGAAAGTCCAAACCGTACACCAGAAGAGACAAGGAGAAGAAATCCAGATCAAGACCAATGATGTCTCGCAGAAACCAATAAAAGGTTATCAAAAACCCGTCTTATCATTCCACCCATGGTGAAGGTGAAACATATCCTCTATTGCACAAAAGCTCCACAACTTCCAAATAAATCCTCCAGTCCCATGTTACATACATCATACCCCTCAGCCCCGTTATAACCCAATAAAAGACCTCTAACTCGTTAGTTGATGAGTGTTAACTGAAAAGTATCGGATCTGAAACATGAATCATAAGCTTCATACTTGTTATCAACATGTCCCGTCATCCCAAAGGGACCATGAACGGAAGAGTGTGACCTTACCCCACAAGGTCTTTCGAGTGCGAGTGACTCTTTGATCGAAGCACCAAATCATAAACAACTAACCCCATTGCAAGTGAGGAATTTGTGAGGATCGGAAAGTCCAGAACCTCGAAAGAAATTCTAAGGAAAATACTGTTCTGAGCGTTGACAATATCATCACACCATTAGCATACACGGCCATACTCACGAGAGATTAACCCATATCCCTCCCTGAGAGGAAAGTGATTCACGCATTCGAGTTCAACAATCACTCAAGATCGAACCGAAGATGTCTTATATTCGTAAACCTCATATTAATAGAGATAGGGCCATACATTCTCCCCAAAAATTGCATATGCATTTTGCATCGTACCTAGCGTTTAATATCTGCATGCATCATAACCAGTTCATCATCGCATCCGACTGATAAGAACTCTGCCTAGTCTCACTGAAAGTCGACTTCAGTTGCAGTTGTTAAAGCGTAACTTTTGATCAAAAGATGTCAACTAGAGCCATCTCTGGCCATCATCAAGTTATATTCGGGCTGCATTGAACCATTTCGGAGCCATTCGGAGCTATGCGTAGACCATACCGGAGACATCTAGTTTCATGCTCGAGCCTCATCGACACCACTCCCAAATCCAAGCTGAAGCCATACGGGAGCTGAAAAGGTAAGAAAGTACCCTTCCCACTGTCCCTCTGCTAATCTTACAGCATACCTGATCCCGAAACAGAGTAGACTAAAAGAGAGAGGACTTTGTAGAAAGAGTGCTCAAATGGTATTGAAATGTAGAGCGTATCCGCTTTATGAGGGGTGTGCCCTTATTTATAATGTTTACATCGTTAGATCTGAGGTTGCCAGCCTGTCACTTTTCTTCTTATTGCCAGGCTGGCATTTGCACATAAACAAGATATCTAACTACCTATTGGCCGGAATGCGTTCCGGCCTAGCAATTCCTCCTGTTCTAGCCTATCTCTTCCGGACACAGGCGACCGGATGTTTTACTTTCTTTACCCTTATACCTTTCCCTCTTCATCAGTCCCACAAGTTCTACTTTTGATTCCCTAAATGCATAAAGTAGAACTTTTCTTTTTGGCATGTCTTGTGGAAGATTCGACCAAATTTGCTCGTTTTCAGCCTTTTATGGTTTCTCGGACTGATTTTTCTTCTGATGCTTCTTTCGTCCTTCCAGCCATTTCCCCCTAGTCCCACAAGTTTTCTTTTCCTTTTTCCTCTTCTTTTTAAAAAAGAAAAGAAACTTGCTTCTTTGAACCGAGTTTTTTACTCGTGCTAAGCTCGTGCTTGCGCCTTTTCGATGTAGAATTTGTGGGGACACTTTGTGTCAGCGTCCCATTTTCAGGAAGGTGCAGAGTCCCCATTTTATTAATTTTTATTAACTGAGCGGGAACCATTTTCTTCAAAACTCCTGGCATAGTTTTTTTCAGATATCTTCTCTCTCCTTTGTTTGCTCCAGACTTTGTCGCTTTTTTCTCTCGCGCTTCGCTTTCGAATCCTTTCTCCATTCCCCTCTTGTTTCACCGTCCTTCTCCGTTCATCTGCTCCAATGGCCTCCTCTAGCTCGAAGAAGAACAAGGCAGCAGCGAATTTCGTTCCTGCAAAAGAGGCGATTCAAGGTACTTCTTCCTCTCAGGGCTTTCGCCCTTCTTACTTAAAATCCACTGCGCCCTTCTCTGCTGATCGGGAGCCTTCTCCATCTTCTCTGGACACCTCCTCCCTCCTTTCCTACCTAAAAAATGTCGAAGTCCCACTGGGCACTCGCATCCATCTTCCTTCTTCTGATTCACACCCTCATGACAATTTTGGACCCGGGTATGCCGTTTATGCGGACTTTTTCCCCCGTGGCCTGACCGTGCCTCCTCACCCATTCGTTCTGGGCTTCTTAATCCGTTGCTGCTGCGTGCTTGCCCATCTACACCCAAAGGCAATTTCTTACCTTCATGCTTATGTGCTCCTCTGTGAGGAGAACCAAATTCGGGCAGAGGCGACCGAATTTGCCCAATTTTTCTCCACAAGGGACGATCCTGATAGTCTGACTATCAAGGCGAAAGCTGGATTTTCCCTTTTTGACTACAAGAAGGCGTCTTCCGGGTGGAACTCCCGATGGTTCGTGATTATCCCGCCACCTGGCCGATTTTTGGGAGTTCCTTACTGCTCTTCGATCCCGAAAGGCCAATTTAGCTGCCCCCCTTCTCCGGCAAAAGACATGCCTATCATGAAAATCCTGAAGGCGGTGAGCAGTCAGCAGCCAACGGTCTCTCAATTCTTTACCCCGGCGCACCTGGATTCACTGACGAAATATCACAGTAAGCTTTTATTTTGCCCATTCTTGCCTAAGTCTTTTACCTTTTAAACCGTCTGCTCACTTTTTCGTGTTGTTTTGATAGATTTCTTTTCTAGAGGAGACAAGGTGGGGCCTTTCAACAGTTGGAATTTCGTCAACTTTAAAATGGGTGACGAGCAAGTTGACTATTATGCGGCTGTTGATGCGGCTGTTGATGCGGCCATAAAACTTCTTGGGGATGCTTCTGTTTCTAAGAAAAGATAAAGAGGTGACAGTGATAAGGATCGATCCGGACAGAAGAAGAAGATCATTGAGTCCCCAGTCCGATCTAGCAGTGACTTGCCAGGTACTTGGCACGTGAGTCCAGGGTCTGGACATCACGTCTTTCTTCCCCTTACCCCCTGTTCAGGCCTGGGGTCTATCTCTCACCTAGGGCAGGAGTCTAGCCACCCGACTCCTATGTGTGATTTATTTCCTGACTTGGTAGGATATTTTTCTTCCGGTCCGGCCCATGACATCGCTCTGGAAGAGACCGACTTACGTATTGATCTTTCCGATTTAAAGAAAGCTCTTTTTGTCCTCCTTTTTGCATACTTCTTTGCTGATTCTTCCTATCTCAGGCTCTCAAGGCGCACCTATAGCCGTGTCTGATAATGACGTCGCATTCGGTCCTGCCCCCCTGTCGTCGCTATCCCAGTTTCTGGTACCCAAAAACTCCGGAAGAAAACCGTGTCAAAACCGAAGGCCGTCTTATCAAAAATACCCGAAGCCGAAGGGGACAACGAAGCTCCTGGTGTCTCAATTTCATGTGATGTTCCTGGGGCCAAGGAGTCAGTGTATGAGAGGGTGAAGGAATATCGAGCAGTGCCCGAGAATCCAGAGCTCCGAAGCAAGCAAAGGGAGGACATTACTGCCTCTTCCCTCTCCACCCCCTCTTGTTCAGGGGAATTTTACCGGTCCTTGTCAGAAGGAGGGATGGTTCTACCATCTTGGACAGCCCCTACGCCGGATCCCCTTGGACACTGCTCGATATACTGATGCCTGGAAAGAGGCGATTAGGCTGTCTGATCACCCGGACGGGATCTTTGCACCTCCGTCCATTGTTACTGCCACTAAGGAGAGGCTGAGGGCCGGGAGCGGGGGAGCCGATGCTATTATGCGTCACTCCCTTCCCTTGGGAGAGGTTTTCGACCTAATGTGGCAGGGCATTTTTCAGGTTAGTACGATCTTTCACCCATTCCTCTATATCCTTCTTGGTGCTTCTTAAACCTTTTATGTCTTGCGTCTTTAGGTAATGTCGATGGCCCAAAGTGCCGAAGTTCAAACTCGAGATCTCCAATCCGACCTACAATATGAGAAGAGTCGAGCCAACAATATCGAAGCTGAGCTGAAGCAAACCCGTTCCTCTCATGATACCTACATCGATCAAGTTCATTATGAGATTGACCGCAAGGTGAAAGAAAGAACAGACACTCTGAACTAAGAGTTGCGGTCATCCCGTCATGAGTGTGTTCGCCTTCGTGATGAGTATGAGTTGAATTTAAAGAACTTGCGGGAAGAGATGTTTGCCCTGAAAAACCAGAATCTTCAAACCAACAATATCTTGAAACAGGTACCTCGCAACCCTTCCGGCGAAAAGGATGTCTTGACACCAGTGTAGGCTTTTTCTGACTTGGAAGTTTTGTTGCGGCGGGTACAAGCTGCTCATAAAAGGGAGGTGGACTCCCTTGTTTCAGACAAAGTTTACTTGTCCGACCTGAATGCTGCTCTTGAGAAAGAAGTTGAGTCCCTCGAGGTTGATAAAAAGAATTTGACCAGGAAAAATGAGGCTTTGGTAGAAGATAAAGCCAAACTCATTCACGAGCTTACCAATCTGACCGAGGAAAGAGATGCTCTGGATGAGTAGACTCGGGCTGCCTTTGATCAAGAGAAGCAGTCCTTGATGGAAGAAAACATGGCTCTTTCCTCCGGCAAGACTGCTCTTGCGGCTGAGAAGGTCGCTCTGGAAGAGAAGGTGAAGGCTTTGGAGGGAACCGTGGCCTTACTTCAATCCGAGAATGCTAAAGCTCCGGCCAAGAGTGAGTTTTTTATCGCTCTTTCGCCGGCTTTCTTCTGTCTTTACATTTTATTCTTACCGGTTTTTCCTTTCTTTTCTTTTCAACTAGATTCTGAAAATCTTTTAAGACACGTTGAGAAACTCAGCGACCGCGTTGATAAATTGAATGAGGAACTTTCTGCCATGGGCTCTCACCGTGACCTTTATCGAGCCCAGGTCCTACAGCTTGAAGGGGAAGTTGCCAAGCATACGGCCTATGCCCGTCAGACCCAAGAGGAGCTGAAGAAGCAGGGCACCATCATTGCCTATTTAAAAGAGGCTTTCGGCTCCCAGAGCCGGAAGATTACCAACGTTTGTAGTCAGACCATTTCCAGGTACTTCTTGAAGAAATGAGAAGTTCTGGATGACGATTTGTATAGTGAGTTGGAGTTTGACAGAGTTGCTCAGAAGAGCAATTTCTTTGAGGATTTTGAGAGGTTTGGCCGTCTCCCTGGTGAAACATTCTTCGGGCCTGGTCAGGCCTCCTTCCTCCCTCCCGATAGTGGCATGCGCCAAGGGATTGCGGGCCCTCATCAGGCCGTTGAAAGATCTAATTCTCAGGAGAGCGTGTCCCATCCGGTCGAAGGGTCAGCTGCAAAAAAGCCTGCTCAAGAATAGACGTTTTTTAGGAAGACTGGGTTTTTAGTGTAGAAGCCTTGTATATGTGTATTTTGGGTCATGACTTTGGTAATTATTTAGTGCTTTTGCCTCTGTTACTGCTTTTGTACTCTCGACCGGTTCAGATTACTTGTTATGCATTTGTTTTATGTATTTTTCATTTGGCTTTATCCGGAGTGACCAAATTTCCAAATGTTTTGCATACAAAGAGCTCTTACATTTTTACTCCATTTTTCTTTTTAAGAAAGCCTTTAGGTATTACATGCTATATTGGTCCGTATGATTCTTTCTAGGCACGAAAGCCTGTAGGCGCTCCGGCCAGATGGTACATTTCAAGGCATGATAGCCTGTAGGCACACTGGCCGGATGGTACATTTCAAGGCATGATAGCCCGTAGGCACGCTGGCCGGATGGTACATTTCAAGGCATGATAGCCTGTAGGCACGCTGGCCGGATGGTACATTTCAAGGCATGATAGCCTGTAGGCACGCTGGCCGGATGGTACATTTCAAGGCATGATAGCCTGTAGGCACGCTGGCCGGATGATACATTTCAAGGCATGATAGCCTGTAGGCACGCTGGCCGGATGGTTCATTTCAAGGCATGATAGCCTGTAGGCACGCTGGCCGGATGGTACATTTCAAGGCATGATAGTCTGTAGGCACGCTGGCCGGATAATATATTTCAAGGAAAAAACTTTTGTTCCAAAGAATACCTCATTTTATTGATTTTGTAAAAATGTTTTTACACATAAAACTTTTTGAGGCACTCATCATGCCAAGAGTGAGGCAATTCGTATCCCTCACTGTTTTTCAGGCGGTATGAGGCTCACCCAGTTCGCTGTTGTATTATAAATGGTCCCTCCCATTGGGGCTCTAATTTCTTTGGCTGTTTTACCTCTCGAAGGACCAGTTCACCTGGAGCAAAACTTCTTTCTCTTGCTCTTTGGTTAAAGTATCTCTCTACCTTTGCCTTATCTCTTTTCATCCTGACTTGAGCCATGACTCTAGTTTCTTCAAGTAAATCAAGGCTATCCTTTACCCCTTCACTGTTATTCTCCTCATCATAGGATTCCCACCTAATTGATGGGACTATAATCTCAGCCGCAACAATTGCTTCTAGACCATAGGTCAATCTATATGGAGTTTCTCCAGTTGGTCCTTTTTCAGTTGTTCTGTAGGACCAGAGAACCTAAGGTAGCAATTCCGCCCATCTTCCTTTCTTATTGTCCAACTTTCTTTTTATAGCTTTGACGATTTACCCATTCGCATTTTCTACCTAGCCGTTTGCTTGCGGATGAGCGACCGACGCGAACCTTAGATCGATCTTCCATTCTTCACAGAATGTTCGGAAGCTACTGCAATTGAACTGGGCTCCATTATCCGTTACTATTATCTTTGGGATTCCCAATCTGCAAACCACATACTTCCAAATAAAGTCTTGTGACTTCTTGCAGTAATAGATATTGTTGGCATTGCTTCCACCCATTTGGTGAAGTAATCAATGGCCACATAGATGAACTTGTACTTTCCGGGAGATGCTTCCGGGAAAGGTCCAACAATATCTAATCCCCACATGGCAAATGGAATCGGGGATAGTATGGCCTTTTGCGTGGCTGGGGGATTATGTATTTTGTGCCCGTGTTCCTGACACTTGATACATTTTTGTATGTATTCCTTAGAATGCTCCCTCATTCTCGGCCAATAGTATCCTAGCCTTAGGATTTTGTGAACTATTGCCCTCGCCCCTTGATGGTTTCCACAGGTCCCCTCATGTAGCTCTTCCATGAGCCTTGCCCCTTCTTCTATGGTGACACACTTAATTTCTGGTCTTGCAAATGATCTTTTGTAGAGCTGTCCTTGCTCTAGGAAGAAAGGTGCGGCCCTTCGCTTTGTTCTTGCCGCCTCTTTTTCATCTTGTGGTAAGCTTCCGGTTCGTATGTATTCAATAATGGGCGTCATCCAAGATTTGGTTACCGCGTCCGATTCAACGGTGCACACTCAGACCTCTTCCAAACTTGAGTTTGCTTTTATTTCTATCCAGACTTTACTAGGCATTCTTTTGGCCATACTGGCCAATTTAGCCAACGCATCGGCTACTACGTTTTCTGCTCGGGGAAGACGCCTTAACTCGCATTTCTGAAAGTTCGCCTTTGTCTCTTGGACTTTGGCCAAGTATTTCCCAAGTTTCTCCTCCTTGACCTCGTAAATATTATCATTTTGTCATGCCACCAACATTGAATCTGAGTATATTTCAATTTCTGCATTAGAAACAAAGAGATAAGTTCCATTTTCCTCCCTTCTGGAGGTACATGAAAAGTTTATAAGGGCACGAATGGGAGCTATTGTTTTATTATAAGAAAACTTGTTGCCCCTAAGGCAGTGGTGATTTCCAACCCCTGTATGAGAGCCTCATACTCTGCTTCGTTATTCGTTACCTCAAACTCTAACCGAAACACAAAGTTAAGAGTTCTCCCATCCGGCGTTTGGACTACTATTCCGGCCCCAGCCCCAGTCTTGCATCGAGCCCCATCAACTAGGATGACATGTGGGTTCGTGGGCTCTCTTTGCGTTTGGGCAAAGGTTGTTTCGGTTATGAAGTCTGCCAAGGCCTGTGCTTTTATAGCTGTTCGAGGAAGGAAGTGGATTTCATACTGGGTGAGCTCGACAGTCCAACTCACCATTCGTCCAGATGCATTTGGGTTGTTTGCTATTTGCTTTAAAGGCCAATTTGTTCTAACGAATATTCGGTGCGACTGAAAATAAGGTCGAAGCTTTCGAGATGCAAAGACTAATGCAAACAATATTTTTTAGATGTTGGTGTACCGGCTTTCTGCTGGGGTTAGGATTTTTCCGGTATAATACACTGGTATCTCTTTTTTCTCCTCCTCCATTATTAGCACAGCCGCCACCGCCCAGTCCGTGGCAGATAGATAGAGGTACAAGTCTTGGCCAGGCGCCGGAACACCTAATTTAGGCAATTCTTTGAGCATCTCTTTAATCTTTTCAAAGGCCTCTATACATTCTTGTCCCCACTGGAATTTCCTGTTTTTCCTTAGAACATTGAAGAATGGTATTGACTTTTCTTGGAGTTTTGAACAGAATCTTCCCAAGGCCGTGAGTCTTCCATTCAATGCTTGCACATCTTTAATGTTTGTTGGCGGCAACAAATCAAGGATTGCCTGGGTTTTTTCGGGATCTACTTCGATCCCTCTTTGCCCCACGATGAAGCCTAAGAACTTTCCTTTTGTAACTCCAAACACACATTTTTCCGGATTTAGCTTGATTTGGTATTTGTCTAGAGTGTTAAAGGTTTCTTCCAGGTCTTCCATGTGCTGCTCCCACAAATTACTTCTTACCACAATATCATCAACGTACGCCTCCACATTCCAGGCTAATTGTTGTTTGAATACTTTTTCTATCATTCTTTGGAAGGTTGCTCCTGCATTTTTTAATCCGAAAGGCATCACTCTGTAGCAAAAGGTTCCGGCCGAGGTAATGAAAGATGTTTTTTCCGAATCTTCTTCATTCATCCTTATTTGATTGTATCCCGAGAATGTGTCCAAGAAACTCAAGACAGAACTTTGAGCAGTTGAGACGACCAATCTATCTATCGATGGTAGTGGATAAAAGTCTTTAGGACATGCCTTGTTTAGATCTGTGAAATCCACACACATCCTCCACTTGCCATTTGATTTCTTAACCATTACAACGTTGGCCAGCCACTTGGGGTAAGGCACTTCTCTGATGAATCCGGCTTTGAGCAGCTTTTGTACCTCAGTGCGTGCCGCAAGGTCCCTTTCTTCCCCTATTACTCTTCTCCTTTGCCAGATGGCCGGGTGCTTCGGATCTACCCGTAGGTCATGCCGGATAACGCTTGGGTCTATTCCGGGCATCTCGTCCGTACTCCAGGCGAAAGTTGTCCTTCTTTTTTCCAGGAATCTCATTAGGTGAGTTTGTTCTCCACTGCCGAATGCATTCCTTATTTTAAAAAATTTAGAAGGGTCAGTTTTTAAGTGTACCTCTCTTGGTGAATCCTTAGAAGTTCTACAGCCTTCTGTGCTTTGATCTGGCTCTGGTGGGAGGGGTAACTTTCCTTTGAACTCTTTGTCTGACCCCACCGTTTTGACCATTTCTCCTTCCGGCATACCTTCCATGATGCAAACTTCGTAGATTCGAGCCATTCTTTGGCTCCCCCTTAGGTTACCACCTTTCCAGTTTTGGTTAAATACTTCATTTTTAGGTGGTGAGTGCTGCATATCGCTTTGAAAGCATTAATCCCTGGTCGACCGAGATACATATTATATCCGGAAAGTCCTTGTACGATGAAAGCTGTAAGCTTTTCGGTTCTTCGCTCGTCTCCCTGCCCTAATGTTATGGTGAAGTCTATACTCCCTGAAGACCTGGTAGAAACGCCCCCAACGAAGCCCCAGAGGACGGCTGAGTATGGCTTGATTTTAGCTTCTGTTATTGTGAGCCTCGATTTTAAACCCTACCCTATGTTGATTAAAGCTGATTAGGATCTAACCGGGTTTTAGGTCCACTTATAACCTAAGATTAATAACAATGTCATTTAACAATAATTATTAAAACCTAAGCTAGCTCACTGGAACCTATTATGAGTCGCCACCTAATTTTAACCTAGATCAAATTAGGAAAGGAGAGTTCGGGTTCGGGGGCTTGGTATTCGACTTATTTAGGGTTCAATTACTTTCATTACCCCTAGAAGTTGTTTTTCCTCTACTTAGTTTAATTACGGCTTATTACGAGTCGTTTTAACCTAAGTGCGCAAGCTTCTATTTTTTTGTGTTTTTTAGCATTTTTTGACAGAAAATTAAAGTGAAATTAAAGATTCCTAAACTAGGGTTTCGGAGGCAGAATTAGGTCAAATTTTGTTTCCGTCCGTGGCTACGGACCTAATGTCCGAACCCTCGGACCCTAGTTAACCTATGTGAACATAAAAGTCGAATTTAAACAGAAACGAGATTTTGAAAAGTCCGGGGCCACGGACAGGACGTCCGTGGGCCCGGACATGTTTTATAAAGCCCTAATTGTTGAAAATAAAAATATCCCGCCACCGTCCGGGGGCGTCCGGGCTTACGGACTGGGCGTCCGGGACCCGGACATAGCGTCCGTGGGTGCGGACCGCCCTCGGACGGCGGCGTTTGGGTGGTTCCCGGTGGTGTTTTTGGCTCAAAATTTATGGGTAGGTAGCCTGAAAGATTCTAAAACGTTAGTGATCAAAAGTTTGCATTTTGAGTACGAATTAAACACGAAACTTAGCAAACAAGTTATTGGGCAGAAGCGAAAGCAAACGTTAATTCAGGAGCGGTAAAAAGTCAATTGACTCCAAAATTTAACACAGAATAGTTAAAGCGAGCAAAGTCAGAAAAATTTGATTTCAACCTGTTTTACCTTCGGGTTTAATGAGACTCTTCACATCGGGGGTCTTTTGGTGCTTCGTTGATGCCGGTTCTGGATTGACTTCGAATTGAGCTTCTGACTCCTTCTTATTTATGATGTTAAGGACGTGTTTCTTCTGTTTTTGTGTGTTTTTGGTGCTTGGAAGTTCAATGGGAGAAGAAAGGATGAGTTTTTGGTGATTTCGGTGATTTCTGCAGAGTTTCGGTGTTGATTTGAGGCTTGGAAGTGTAAAAACGTGGGGAGAAGGTTTGTGGCTGTGTTCTATGACTTTGGAAGTGTCTCCTCTGCCCTAGGTCATTTTTGGAAGGTCCTTTTATAGAAAGAGCAAGGTCATGTTGATAGAACAAGATTTTTATCTAAAACCCTGATTTTGTGCTCTAAGGGAATCCGATTTTTTAAAATATGTTCAGGCCGATAAAAATTATGAAATTTTAACTGAAGATAAAGGATGATTTTAAGAATTTTGAGAGTTGGAATCGGGTTATTTTGATAAATAACCGAGTAGATAAAAATCTCACAATCTGGAATCTCCCATAATTCATAACTTATTATTGGAAAGTCGAAATAACAAAATTCCAACGGCATTAGTCTCTAATAATCATCCTCTATCTTGTGTTAAAATTTCATGACGTTTTGTTTTGATTTCGGTATTTTCCATAGGAGAGAGAAAATTGAAAAATGATTGAATTTCTCTTTTAAATTTTGGGGTTAAGGTTCCAAATAAAATAATTTCAGGTTTATGACTGTATGTAGTCATGCTAACCATGTGACAATTTTATTTTAATTTTGGAAACCTTTTATTATTTCTATTTTGAGGTTATTTCATGTGTTAATTAAAGAAATTAGCTTATAATATGAATTAAAAGCTAAATTTCCAGAATAAATATTATCAGAAAATCATGAAATACCTTTCATAATGACTATGATATTTGGAAGTGTTTGGAGATAATGAACAAGTCATATGAAAATAGAAAATCCCGATAATGTCATTGGAAAATCCCGCCTTGGTGCTTTTTGACCCCTTTTGCCCTTTGTAACACGTATGCCTTAGAGACTACTCCGGGGGGGTTGAAATTTTGGGTATAACAGATTGCCCCCCGTCAACTAGGCTTTGTAATGAAGATGAAAAGACTAGTTGATGCCAGAGTGACACCCCAAAATTTTGTGATCTTAAAAGACCCTGTATGTGGATTGTGTCGAGCTATTCTAAGGCGCTGACTACCTATGAGTGAGAATGAAAATGAAAAGATGTCAAGCAATTCTAAGGCGTTGACTACCTAAAAGTGAAATGATGTCAAGCTATTCTTAGGCGTTGACTACCCAAAAAATGAAATGACGAAGTAAATGTCAAGCGATTCTAAGGCGTTGACTACCTAAAGATGACGAAAATGATGTCAAGCTATTCTAAGATGTTGACTACCTAAAAGTAAGAAACAAAATGAAATAATGTCAAGCGGTTCTAAGGCGTTGACTACCTATAAGCGAAGATGAAGTTATGTCGAGCTATTCGAAGGCGTCGACTACCTAAACCGAATGAAAAGATGTCAAGCTATTCTAAGGCGTTGACTACCTAAAAATGATGAAAATGAAATAATGTGTAGATGCAGGAATGCTAATATGCTAGTGATGCTTATTATGCTGATGATGTTGATGATGCTGATGTTGATGATGCTGATGCTGATGATGCGGATGATGCTCGGATGCTTCTGGGGACCGAAACCCGTGCCAATGCTCCTGGCTGGACCCAATGTGGACTTATTGCCATCGCCCCCCAAGCCGGTGTGCAGGGATAACTCCTGGTAAAAACCCTGGGGACTTATTGCCTTTGCCCACCATTCGTTGATCCCAAAAATAAGTTGACATCGCAAAAGGAGGATTTATTGCCATCACCTCGCCAACTTTCTGTCGCCAGGTCTTGTGACGCGCCTGGATAATGCAACTAGGTCTTATGACGAGCCTATATGAATGAGATGAATGCAATGTGTTTGATGAGAGTGGGTAAACTAAAAGGTAATGCTAGGTCTTGCTACGAGCCTAAGGGAATGCAACTAGGTCTTATGACGAGCCTAAGGACGGTTCTAGGTCTTATGACGAGCCTAAAGGACGGTTCTAGGTCTTATGACGAGCCTAAGAAAGGATCTAGGTTTTATGACGAGCCTAAAGGACGGTTCTAGGTCTTATGACGAGCCTAAGAAAGGATCTAGGTCTTATGACGAGCCTATGGGTGGATCTAGGTCTTATGACGAGCCTAAGAGGATCTAGGTCTTATGACGAGCCTAGGTGGATCTAGGTCTTATGACGAGCCTAAGGATGGATCTAGGTTATGACGAGCCTAAAGGTTGGATCTCGCACTAATTCTGGGTCTCGAACTAAAAATGAGTCGGAAAGATAATGGTCTCGTGCAAATGCATGTGGTGAAAATCAATTGTAAAAGGGCCAAACGTGGCGATGATGAGGTGTATGCAAAAGTTTGTAAAATGCAATCACAGTGCATGTAAGATACTTGTTTAAAGCAAGCAACTATTGAAAAATGTGCCAAACATGGCAATTATGAGAATTGAAGATTGTCTAAAACAAGAAATTGCTGGAGAATGTGCCAAACATGGTGATGATGCAGATTTGTTCAAAGTAAGAAATTACCAGGAATATGATGAGTTTTGTGAAACCGAAGAAATTGCTGAAAAAGATGCCAAACGTGGCAATGTTTAAAGAAAATTCTGTCCGCTGAAAAGGAAAGTGAAATTATCATTTCCGGACTAGAGATTTCAGATTTGCCTCCTGGAGATGAACATGCCGTCGGTGGAGTGTGGTGTTTGATGTGGGGATCTTTTAAGTGGTGATCAGGGCTTATGACGGGCCATGGAATTTATGTGGAAGTGAAGGCTTATGTGGGCCTGTGTGGTATGATGTGGAGGTAAGGGCTTATGTGGGCCTGTGTGGTGGTGATGGTATTAATGGTGTTTATGCTTTAGGTTCCAATTGGTGTTGTCATGGCAATTGTTGGAACCAACAATTGCCCCCGGTATTTTTTCATTAGGACAGTCTGAGCTAGAGTTCATGGCAATCGATCGAACGATCGATTGCCCCCAGTATTTTCTTTGATTAAACATGCGAACAAGTCTCATCCTCACAGGGTCGAGGCTTATGCTTTGATGCGGTGCTTCCTAACCTACACTCGATGTGGTTGGTGTTTGCACTCATTTCTCGCTCATGGTCATAACTTCTAGACCATTGAATTCGATATTTGATGGATTTACGCATTTGATCTGTTACTTTCACGTGATTGGACACACAACTATCAAGTCGGAAGTCTTTAAAGCTTATAATGTGACCATAGGGTGTGATGAAAGACGACGGGATCATGGAGGGATATTTGAGGTATGTGGAGCTTAAATGGGTGACCAAAGCTGCAACTCGAGTCTTCTCTCAGATTCATCTTCCTTGCCTTGAAGTTGTCTGGCTGCTTCATGTTGACGTTGTTTTCGAGCTTCTGGACCTGGACTTTTGAAGTTGTCCTTTACACCATTTCTATTTTTTGTCATTTGGACTTCTTCGAGGCACTTCGGGTTTGCCTTTTTGTTTTATCCTTCCTTGATTTTGCCTTCGGGGTTCTTGTGTTTCCCGGTTTGGGCTTCGAGAGCTGTTTTGATGTGAGCTCTTTTGATCCTGTGTCACTCTGGGACCATTTGCGGATCGCTTCGTTATGCTGATAGCAGCATTGCTTCTTTGGACTGATGAGAATGTTATCTGAGAGTCGGGCTCCTCTCGCTTCCTTTAGTCACCGGGTCGGACATTCATCATTGGCTGGATTATTTTGTGGAGCTCATAATATCGAAAAAGGGATATACGAAAGGCTCAACGGGGGTGCCTAGGGTTTAATGATAGGGTTTACAAGCTTTTGGCTATGTGGTGCTGTACCTAGGTGCTTCGTCATTCCTGATAGTTGTGTATCCGTTCTTTGCTACTTTTTGCAGATCTAAGAGTAAATTTACAAATTATCTCCTTCGGTCGGAGTCATGCCGTTTACCTCACCTTTGAATATGATCTCACCGGAGTCGTGTAAAAATGACACGCTCGTTCACTCATGGTTTTACCACTCAAGACACTCTCGCAAATTTCACTCAGAGACTAGTTCACACGCTTAAACGAAAGATTAAAGATGACGATCTTGAGCTCAGATTGCCCCCAGTATTGATTTGGGGTCTATGACAACACTTAAACAGATGTGGATTTTGGAATGCTTTGTGGATGTTTTGAGATAGATTGTGGTGTGAGGACGGACATGTTCACCCTTTTAGAAACAAAAAGACAAGTCGTTCTATTCCATAGTCGGGAAATGATTACTCTGTGATCCCTTAAAAACAATTTTTTTGTTTTTGTTTTGTTGAATGAATGCACAAAAAATTACGAAAATAGAACTATGCTCTAATTCGCGAATGGAAAGATAACATCAAAAGTTGCAATCTAAAATGATAAAGGAAGCTAACCACTAAATCGAGAAAACTTATGAAATAGTGATGTTGAACAGTCTGATGCCAACGTGTTGAAGACTCAAGCTGTTGACCGTCGGGGCACCATTGACCATGATTGTCTTCCTTCCAAGCTTCGAGTAGGCCCTGCAAAATGTCTGAACTAGGAATGCCTATGGGTTATGTAGGAAGTAACTGGGCCTGAGTCTTCGCCAAACTGAGAGTGAAGTGCATAGATTAGAGTGATTCCTAGACTAGAACGGACATGTAGGCCTGAATCCAGGAATTGAGCAAACAGGCGGAAAGAAATCACATGGACCGTGAATGGGCCACTGGGCCGAGGGATAAGCCTTGAAGTCCAGATTCGTTTGATGCTCTTGTTGGGCCTTGAAACCGGAAACAGGAATGAATGAGTTATGCAAACTATCTTGGATTCAAATGTTTTATGGACCGCAATTCTGGATTGAGAACGAAGCTCACGGGCCAAAACTATGAATTGGTCTATGGGCTCAAATGGAATGAGTTATGAGTGTGGTACTGGGCCAGAATGATTGCTCTATATGTGAACTGGAATTTGGGCCGAGTGATTTTGGTTGGGCCTAAAAGATGACACCTAGATCTAGGGTTTTGGGTTAGGGTCATGATAAGAAGTCTACCTAGACTAGAATGAGCCCTTGAGCCGGAATGTGTTTGGCCTGAAGTAAAGCACATGAGCTGGAATGGTCCCTAAATCACAAATGGGCCTAACTTTCTTCGGGCCAGAGAAGATGGTTGCTAAGCCGAAAAAGATTTTATTTTCAGGACTTGTGAGTTATTTCAAGTTCAGGTGGATTTCTTTTTTATGGGCCTAGAACTAATTGGATAATTCAAATTGGGCCAGAAGAGAAATCACCTAAGTCTAGGCTTTTGAGCCGAAGCCCGAACGACTCACATGTTAAACCAAACAGGGCCTCTGGGCCGCAAACAAATAGAGCTGCCAATTCGTGTTGGGCTAGGTTGATGTAGGAGAAGTTCCTATCAATCTCTAGGCTGGGTAGTGGGCCGATCATACAAGCAAACAGGGCCCACACAAATTCAACATGTCCTCACTAGACGTTTAAATCACACCGGGTATGGGTCGATCCGGAGAGGTGCTTGGGGCATGGGCCCAGGTCACCACAAAGGAATAGGGCTTGCACGCTCTTCTCTTTGGGATTCCCCACTCTTTTCACATCACCGAAGGTGTGCGTCTACGGTCGGGTCTTTGACTGACCAAACAATGGGCTAGGTAAGGGCACTGCCAGGAAAACGCTTGGGGCTAAGGCCCAGGTATTAAGGGGGTGTGGTTAGACGACACCCTCCTCTTTTCCCCCGCTTATTCACATCACCTAAAAGGTGTGAGTCCCTGACAGGGGACCTTCAAACGGGTCCCGGGGTGAAATCGGTTTGCGTGGACCCTCGCTCTCATATGATGCAAAGGTGCAGAAAATAGAAGTGCGCATGAAAGTAAACAAACAGAGTAATAAAGCCATAAATAAACATTTTCGAGTTAAGCCCTCTTTCTTAAAATTAAAACAAGTTAAAATTAAGAAGTTGTCCCCAGCAGAGTCGCCAGTCTGTGAGCCTCGATTTTAAACCCTACCCTATGTTGATTAAAGCTGATTAGGATCTAACCGGGTTTTAGGTCCACTTATAACCTAAGATTAATAACAATGTCATTTAACAATAATTATTAAAACCTAAGCTAGCTCACTGGAACCTATTATGAGTCGCCACCTAATTTTAACCTAGATCAAATTAGGAAAGGAGAGTTCGGGTTCGGGGGCTTGGTATTCGACTTATTTAGGGTTCAATTACTTTCATTACCCCTAGAAGTTGTTTTTTCTCTACTTAGTTTAATTACGGCTTATTACGAGTCGTTTTAACCTAAGTGCGCAAGCTTCTGTTTTTTTGTGTTTTTTAGCATTTTTTGACAGAAAATTAAAGTGAAATTAAAGATTCCTAAACTAGGGTTTCGGAGGCAGAATTAGGTCAAATTTTGTTTCCGTCCGTGGCTACGGACCTAATGTCCGAACCCTCGGACCCTAGTTAACCTATGTGAACATAAAAGTCGAATTTAAACAGAAACGAGATTTTGAAAAGTCCGGGGCCACGGACAGGACGTCCGTGGGCCCGGACATGTTTTATAAAGCCCTAATTGTTGAAAATAAAAATATCCCGCCACCGTCCGGGGGCGTCCGGGCTTACGGACTGGGCGTCCGGGACCCCGGACATAGCGTCCGTGGGTGCGGACCGCCCTCGGACGGCGGCGTTTGGGTGGTTCCCGGTGGTGTTTTTGGCTCAAAATTTATGGGTAGGTAGCCTGAAAGATTCTAAACACGTTAGTGATCAAAAGTTTGCATTTTGAGTACGAATTAAACACGAAACTTAGCAAACAAGTTATTGGGCAGAAGCGAAAGCAAACGTTAATTCAGGAGCGGTAAAAAGTCAATTCGACTCCAAAATTTAACACAGAATAGTTAAAGCCGAGCAAAGTCAGAAAAATTTGATTTCAACCTGTTTTACCTTCGGGTTTAATGAGACTCTTCACATCGGGGGTCTTTTGGTGCTTCGTTGATGCCGGTTCTGGATTGACTTCGAATTGAGCTTCTGACTCCTTCTTATTTATGATGTTAAGGACGTGTTTCTTCTGTTTTTGTGGTGTTTTTGTGTGTTTTTGGTGCTTGGAAGTTCAATGGGAGAAGAAAGGATGAGTTTTTGGTGATTTCGGGGTGATTTCTGCAGAGTTTCGGTGTTGATTTGAGGCTTGGAAGTGTAAAAACGTGGGGAGAAGGTTTGTGGCTGTGTTCTCTGACTTTGGAAGTGTTCTCCTCTGCCCTAGGTCGTTTTTGGAAGGTCCTTTTATAGAAAGAGCAAGGTCATGTTGATAGAACAAGATTTTTATCTAAAACCCTGATTTTGTGCTCTAAGGGAATCCGATTTTTTAAAATATGTTTCAGGCCGATAAAAATTATGAAATTTTAACTGAAGATAAAGGATGATTTTTAAGAATTTTGAGAGTTGGAATCGGGTTATTTTGATAAATAACCGAGTAGATAAAAATCTCACAATCTGGAATCTCCCATAATTCATAACTTATTATTGGAAAGTCGAAATAAAAAATTCCAACGGCATTAGTCTCTAATAATCATCCTCTATCTTGTGTTAAAATTTCATGACGTTTTGTTTTGATTTCGGTATTTTCCATAGGAGAGAGAAAATTGCAAAAATGATTGAATTTCTCTTTTAAATTTTGGGTTAAGGTTCCAAATAAAATAATTTCAGGTTTATGACTGTATGTAGTCATGCTAACCATGTGACAATTTTATTTTAATTTTGGAAACCTTTTATTATTTCTATTTTGAGGTTATTTCATGTGTTAATTAAAGAAATTAGCTTATAATATGAATTAAAAGCTAAATTTCCAGAATAAATATTATCAGAAAATCATGAAATACCTTTCATAATGACTATGATATTTGGAAGTGTTTGGAGATAATGAACAAGTCATATGAAAATAGAAAATCCCGATAATGTCATTGGAAATTTTTGGTATAAACAGGTATCTCCAGTTTTTTACTGATTCGCTGATATGATATTCGCCCCAGCTCCGCTATCTATTAAGATTCCTTCCATCATCCTGTCATTTACTTGCGCCTGAATGACAAGTGGATCGTTGTGAGGATAAACACCCCATCTTCATCTTCGTCTGTAAAGAAAATTGGGGGAAGACTTTCTCGTTTGGCAACCTTCCTTTCTGGGAGTTCTTGATGTACCGCATGAATATGCCTTTTTCTTTCGTTTGGAGTCAACGGTCCTACCTCTGAAAAGAGACCTGTGATCATACCGACTGACTTGCCGTGATCCAGCTCTGGGTGGACCTCTTCTTCCTGGCGATTTCGAGAGGAGAACTGATTATTGTGTTGAGAGGGGTTTTGCTTGCCATACTGTCTCTGTTGGCCTACCATCTGCTTTCCCTTGCCTTTCTTTTCTTCTTCAATGACTCTCAAATCCTTGGCTAGAGTAGCGCAATTCGCGGTTCTGTGACTCTTGCAGCCATGATATTCACAGAAGGCCACCGGAACCTCCCCTGGATAAGGCTTCTTTGGTGGAGGTAAGTACCCTTCCTTGACCGCCGCCGCATACCTGCCCGGATCGATCTGGAAAGCCACCCTGGCGTTCTGATACTGAGGTCCTTGGGATGATGACGGGATGGGGAGGGCCTTGTAATAAGGCTTGTATCTTGAGCCTCCCCTAGATGAATTTCCTGACGTGTTGCCGGATGAACCGTTCCCATTTTGTCCTCCCTTTTTATCGCTAACCACCTTGAAGCTGTTCGCCAAGTCTCTGGCCTTATTTTCCGCCACCTCTGATTTTAAAAATCATGAATCATTTCAGCTAGTTCCCCATGAGTTTTTGGAGCTTTTGTTGCGATCTTTCTAGCGAGTCTTGGCTGTGCTAGCCCGTTTCCAAAAGCTTTGATTAGAATTTTTTCATCTATGTCATCGATTTCCGCCACCTGTCTATGAAATCGTTCACTGAATTATTTTACCGTCTCTCCCTTTTGCTGTTTGAGGTCCATTAGCTCTATTGTCTCTTTTTTGATTTTCTTGCTTGCGGCAAAATATTGCCGAAACTCTTCAGCCAGTTGTTTGAAGCTTGAGATCGACTGTGGGGGTCTTGTTGAGATCCAACTGAGTGCTCTTTCGGACAATGTTCCCGGAAACAAATTACAAAGAGCGAGGGAACTTATTCCTTGTGTGTTCATTGCGAACATGAATCTCTTGATGTGAAGAGCGGGATCTCCTGTTCCATCGTATTTCTCCAGTGCTGGCACAACAAAGTGAGGAGGAAGTTTCGCCTTCCTGATTTTTTCGGAGAAGGGATAGGGTCATATCGATCGAATCGTCCTCCTCAGTCTCCTCGCTGATGATCAGAGTTTTCCCTGGGTGATCCTTTTTCTGGCTGTTGCTCGCTTCAGAACCGCGGTTTTTGAGTGATTCAAGCGCTTCAGTCATATCTTCCCATTTCTTTTGGTACTCCTCATCTCGCTGCATCAGTTCTTGCTGCAAGACTTCGTTCCCTTCCACTATTCTTTCATCAATGGTTCTGACTAAGCTTTTTAGCATCTCCTCCAATGCTTGCTTGGAGATTACATCTCCGGTTCCCGTTCTGGTGTTTTCGGTCGCTTTTCCCGTGTCGTTGGCCTCACCATTAGATCGGGGTGTTCTCCTTGTTCTTGGAGCCATTCCTGCACGCGTATTTTCTTTGCTTGTACATGCGAAAGACACAATCCCAAAATTTCAGAGTTTCGTTGTTTCTTATTCGTAATCAGGCCACTACCGGTGGGCTCGTGGTTGCTAAAAAAGATCTTGAGCTATTCGATTCCCACAGACGGCGCCAGATGAAAAAGTAAGAAAGTACCCTTCCCACTGTCCCTCTACTAATCTTGCAGCATACCTGATCCCGAAACAGAGTAGACTAAAAGAGAGAGGACTTTGTAGAAAGAGTGCTCAAATGGTATTGGAATGTAGAGCGTATCCGCTTTATGAGGGGTGTGCCCTTATTTATAATGTTTACATCGTTAGATCTGAGGTTGCCAGCCTGTCACTTTTCTTCTTATTGCCAGGCTGGCATTTGCACATAGACAAGATATCTAACTACCTATTGGCCGGAATGCGTTCCGGCCTAGCAATTCCTCCTGTTCTAGCCTATCTCTTCCAGACACAGGCAACCGGATGTTTACTTTCTTTTTTACCCTTATACTTTTCCCTCTTCAGGAGCCATCCTCACACTTCGAGATTATCCCTAGAGCCATGCGAAAGGCATCCTCACACTTTGAGACTATCCCTAGAGCTACACGGAGCCATTCTCATACTTTTAAACCATCCTTGGAACTACGCAGGGGGCATCCTAATAGTCCGAGAACAATATGGGAGCCACCTCAAATCCATATCGGAGCCATTTCGTCACCAGGGTCTTGCCTACAGAGTTTCGAACTACGTCAGGTTTGATCTCAATACGAAATTGAGTACGTAGGCAGCCCGCCCAGGGTGTGACCACATCAAAAGTGAAAACTTCCCTTTTCCCCACGGTGTCATTAAAGTGAACCAACCAAAGCGTCGTCATGCGCAATCGGCACAAGGTCATTCCAAAGCCATCCTTGGAAATCATGGAACCATGATGGGAACTACAAACAAAGTCATGCAATTGTGTTTCGTCATTCACCCATGAAAAACCATTCACCCACAATAAAGTTCACAAAAAAGAAAAAATCCCTTCAAATCACAATAAATCCATCACTGGAGCCATCAAACTACTTCAAACATTTTCAACCAAACTTGTCCACCACATTGAAGCATTTCAATCACATCGAAACCCACCAACCACACAAAATGATCACACCCCGTTGTAAACACACAACCATATCATACCCACCAACCACCCCGAGATCGTTGGCCATACCGGAGCCATCAGCGCATACCGGAGCCATCAGCGCATACCGGAGCCATCAGCGCATACCAGAGCCATCCGCGCATACCGGAGCCATCAGCGCATGCTAGAGCCATCTTAGATCCTTGAAGCCATACCGGAGCCATCCCGAGGTTTTGATGTTACTACAGAGCCATCTGCTCACACAAAAACCTACATCCATAAACATGGAGTTTAATTCAGTCAATACATTGGGTAATCACCTCACATCACATATCATCTGCATATACCACAAAATTTGCTCACTATCTGACGCATCTTCACACCCGCTAGGCAGCTATTGCGCTACTAGTGCGGTCGCATTTCATTTTACACCCGCTAGACAGCTATTGCGCTGCTAGTGTGGTCAAATTTTTGTTTTACACCTGCTAGACACCTATTGCGCTACTAGTACGGTCTCCTTTCGTTTTACACCTGCTAGACAGCTATTGCGCTACTAGTACGGTCACCTTTCGTTTTACACCCGCTAGGCAGCTATTGCGCTACTAGTACGGTCGCATTTCATTTTACACCCGCTAGACAGCTATTGCGCTACTAGTGCGGTCGAATTTTTCGTTTTACACCTGCTAGACAGCTATTGCGCTACTAGTACGTTCGCCTTTCGTTTACACATGCTAGACAGCTATTGCACTACTAGTACGATCGCCTTTCATTTTACACCCGCTAGATAGCTATTGCGCTACTAGTGCGGTCGAATTTTTGTTTTACACCTGCTAGACAGCTATGCGCTACTAGTACGGCCGCCTTTCATTTTACACCCGCTAGACAGCTATTGCGCTACTAGTGCGGTCGAATTTTTTATTTTACACCTACTAGACAGCTATTGCGCTACTAGTACGGTCGCCTTTCATTTTACACCCGCTAGGCAGCTATTACGCTACTAGTATGGTCCCGCTGTTTTTCCTCCACTAGGCAGCTATTACGCTACTAGTGCGAGATCGTTCATTTCATAACCCGCTAGGCAGCCATTATGCTACTAGTGCGGTCCCGTCGTTTTTCCTCCACTAGGCAGCTATTACGCTACTAGTGCGAGATCGTTCATTTCATAACCCACTAGGCAGCTATTACGCTACTAGTATTGTCCCGCCGTTTTTCCTCCACTAGGCAGCTATTACGCTACTAGTGCGAGATCGTTCATTTCATAACCCGCTAGGAAGCTATTACGCTACTAGTGCGGTCCCGTCGTTTTTTCTCCACTAGGCAACTATTACGCTACTAGTGCGAGATCGTTCATATCATAACCCACTAGGCAGCTATTACGCTACTAGTGCGGTCCCGTCATTTTTTCTCCACTAGGCAACTATTATGCTACTAGTGCGAGATCGTTCATATCATAACCCACTAGGCAGCTATTACGCTACTAGTGCGGTCCCGTCGGTTTTTCCTTCACTAGGCAGCTATTACGCTACTAGTACGGTACACATTCTAAAGTATTATAGGCTCATCATAAGTCCTATAGCTAGATATCAAGAGGTCTAGTTGAGGCACTCCTAAGTCCTCGTACTTCAATTGCATTCTAGGCTCATCATAAGCCCTAGGACTGGATGTCAAGAGGTCCAGTTGAGGCTCTCCTAAGTCCTCGTGCACCCTAAACCAATCAAATGTTTGTTTTTTAGGCTCATCATAAGTCCAGAACTGATGTCAAGAGGTTTTAGTTGAGGCTTGTAATAAGTCCTCGTGCATTCAGCTATCATATCATTTTCCATCGCATTCATACATTATCTTCCTCACGGTCACATCCCAATGCACCACAAAGCCGTAGTGAGAATTTTTGGCGCCTTCTCAACCTTGATCCAATTCTGCAAGTATTATCTTGCAAAATTGAATCAAGGGGAGCCATCTGTAGACACCAAAAATTCTCACCCCATAAAGCAAAATTCAGACAAAGAGGGTCGTCGCCTTTCTTTCAAAACATGTTCATGTGCATCCGTTCTTGAACTCGTCCCTTTTATTTATTTGCTTATTTTCCTATCTTGTTTTTATGTATTTTTAATTTTGACTTTAGTTTTAGTGTTCCCTATTTTATTTACTTATTTACTCGCCCATTAGTTCTTGTGTTAGTTTATGCTATCTTTTTACGTGTGTATTTTATATCATTTCATTGATATTTTTACTTGTCTTTTACTTACTAGTATTCACTTTTATTATGTCTTTATCTTTATTATTTTTAGGATTATTTTCATCATTTTATGTACATCTCATTATTATACTGCCTGTATTATTAATTTTATGTTCTTGTCTTCATTTTATCATTTCATGTCTTTTTTTTTTAAAAAAAAGAGTAGAACACATCATTGTTACATGCGAAACATCTTTAGTTTTACACCGTATTTTTGTTTAAAACATTAGAGTTTCGGGGAAGCTTATTCAATCTGAGATACAACATTTCTTTTATTTCACACGGTTTTGTATTAAGTTGTATCATTAGCTTAATTTGTTGAGTGTGAGATTGGGGAGACCATTGGTCTCGGGTTCGAACCTAGTTGTTGGCATGGGAACATTTTGCTTCCTTTTAACTGGATAACCCTAGCTGCTATCTCACTCACTATTCGATTATAAAAGCAACAAACCCTGATCCCAAGGCAGAGATATCCAATTCCCAGCACAGCCGCCACTACATTCTTCCCTATCTCCATTCTGTCGACCATCTTCAACCTTCTTCATTATTCACGCCATTGATTTTTGCTCGCCCAAAACTGGAGACAAGCAACATACATGCTCCTCCCTCTTTTCATCTCCAGATTCACATTCCTTCACTACTGTAATTTGTGATCCAATGCGGCGAACAAGGAGCATGTAAGCTCCATCATTCCTCAGCTTTTCACTACGCTGGCCAACAAGGAGCATCTGCTCCACATTTCTTCAATATGTTAACTGTAATTTGTAACCCAGCTCTGTGCCTTTGTTCATTGTCTTCCTCACGATAATTCACACCCCACTGGTGATTGATGAGCATACTGGTTCCATCCTTTTTCTTCAAGTCACCGGTAAAGAAGAAGCACATATGATACGCCCCTGTACATTTCTCATCACCAACGGTAGTTTGCAAATCCAATTGGCAAACCAAAAACACAGAGCCACCACCTCTCTTCATCGTCTCCATCGGTAATTATGCAACACAAATCCCACAGAAGGAGACTCTCATTTTTTACGGTTTGTTCTTTTCTTCTTCGAGCACACCAAGCAACACAGCTGCTTCTCATTTTTCTTCACGCCGGTGGTTCTACCAAACGAGCTAGACAACAAAGAACTATGTGCTCAACCCTCCATTCATTCTCAATACTCTCGGCTAACTTACAAAGCAACTGGCAAAGAGCCTAAACAAAACCAGCCCTCTCATTCATTCCTCACACTCACGATGAATTTGTAACCCAAACTGACCTACAAGGAACATCCAGTCCTCTACACTCTCTCCTTGTTTACGGTGATTCGCAACCACTGGAGAACAAGGAATATACCACATCTGCACCTTCATTTCTTTTCCATTTCAACTGGCGAACAAGGGACAATCACGCTCCCTTCTATTTCTCTTCACCTCGTAATGTTGCAAACCCAGCTGGTGAATAGGGAGCACACATGCCCCACTCCCCTTTCCTTCCTCTTCACTGTCGATAAATTTGCAACCAAGCCAGTGAGCAAGGAAATACACCTCCACCGCTTCTCGTTCTCTTCTCGTTGCTAACCTTGCAACCCAATAGGCGAATAAAGAGACAGATGCTCTACCTTGGGTTTATCCTGTTTGCTCTCATAATTTTGCACTCCCGACTGGCAAACAATGCTTTGCACACCCAACTGGCGAAGGCGAACAAGGAGATTCATGCTAGTTTGTGAACTCAGGAGCATTCAAGCTCTATGTGCTTCAATCTCTTCGCATACTGTAACTTTGCAAACTAAACTGGCGGACAAGGAGCATCATGCTCCACCTACTTTGTTCTCATCACGCGAATAAGGAACTTACGTGCTCTGCCTGAGAAAACGCACGCCAACGAACAGATGCCAAGCCCATCATGGTTTCCATTTATTATCGAGTTTACACCCAGTTCGAACTCCATTCGTTTCTTTCCCCTGTTGAAATTTAGTCTTCTAATCTTGGAAGGTAAGGGAGTACTGTCTTGGCTTTGCGTGTTTCTGGTTATCATCTCTTGTTTTGTTTCATACGTTCTCTGATCTGAATGCCTAGTCGATTATCTCTGCACTTTGAATGACCACGGTGGGTAAAATGTTGCATCTGAGCTAACTTTATGTCTTTAGCTTTATTTTGCTAATCTCTAACCGATTGACTGCTATATTTGGTTGGTGTCTTCTAGTTTCTTTCTTTTATTTGTTTCTTCACATCTAAAGTACCGATATGCTTCTAGCGGTTCCGCAACATCCCACTCTTTTGGGTCCGATCCATGACAAAAAAAATCAGCTCAGAAAACAAGGCACATGAGTCCCTGTTGGTTATTCTATTTCTTATCAATTAGTCCCCTTTGTGTGATCTGTTTAGCATAACATATAATCATAGTTTGTTTCCTCGACTGGGATTCTTCACTCCTCGCATTGGTATTTTGCTAACCTTATTTCTATGCTATCTAGTTGTTTGGTTTCTTGTATATCTGTCAACTTATATCCTTGTCTAGTGGAATCGTTTGTCACTTGAAACTGGGGCAAATTCATTTCAAAATTTATTTTGGTCGATTAGTACTTCTCCGCTAGTTCTTCAGGGTTTGATTTGATTTCATCTCTCACACCTTATCTTCCGCGTTGGTTTGTTTTTCTTTAATGCAGGATCCATGATAAACTGACCTTAATTACTGCTTTTGTTTGTGGACATGCTTCGGTTACGTCAATTTGTGATGCGCTATGTGTTTGAATCCCGATCGAACGAGCTGGGAATTGCCCATGAATTGAGAATCCGTTTAATGACTACTGCGGTTTGAGTCTATCTTTGTCGTTTATTGTCATTTATACGATGGTTTGATTGATTCAATGAAATCTCCATACATTAAACTCTTTATATTCCATGATGAAAATTGATATGATCGTGCTGCTTATATGCTTGTTTTGATCTGTTCACGATTCGATGAATTTTGATACGTCGAGATCTATTTTACTAAGTTTATTATGTTGCTCCCTGTTTGCTCGAGGTGTTTCGCTGGCAATGGATGAATCTCCCGTCAAAGATCACGCATTATTGAGACGGAATTCTTGTTGTTTCGATCTTCATTTGATTGAAGACTTTCCCTGTACTCGACGATTGATAGACATGGGGTACGCCACCTAGTTAGGGTTCTCGTTACCCAGAATGCGCATTCTGAGGTCTGGGGTATCGGTATACATCCGATGAACATTGGCTGCGCTTTGGTCGGTTGGACTAGACTTTGCTTGTCGCTTGGGCTTATGGATATTTGGGCTCAACACATTTACACCATGGATTTGAAGGTCTTGTTGATTACATTTGTCTATGGCGAGATCATGAGCGTTTGTCGCCCCGTTTGGATGAATTCTCTTCTCTTATATCTGGTTGAATGATAATCCGGGGGCAGGCCACCCCGTAGGTTGGTTTTCTATTACTTAAAGTTCCTTTTGATCATGACCGACAACTTGTCTACATTTCTATCATTGTTGTTTGCTGTTTGCTGTTTGCTGTTTGCTCCTTGCGCATACATTCATTTTTGAAATTGATTCAAAAAGCATGATTCTAATCTAGTCTTCACTTGAAACCAACTCATTTAGTTGCAAAGTCTTGCTTTGTTATGCTATTCTCGTTGTCTTAATATCATCTTCAATTTTTATAGCGGTTCTGTTATGCCTCTGTTATGCTTTCGTCGCTTTTGCTCCATTGTATATGCTCTATTGTACATGTGTTATCTCACTTCTATGCCCTTCTCGCAACCCTGCAATTGATTGATTCGTTAATCTTGACCTCTATCTAAGCCCTAGTTATTTACCCGATAGAACCTTTTTACTGACAAAAAGTTTTGGATGTATTATCGCTCCACACCTAACGGGTCTCTTCGTTTCGTGGGGCAATAATCTCCTATAACTTCAGAAAATACCTTAACCACCATTATATGTATATAAGAACAAAAAACTTCAAAAAACAAGCCCTTAAGGCCATTTGAGGAGGGCTTAGGATGCGAAACCACCCCATGCCTAGCGGGTCTCTCATTCGTTTTATGTGGGTGGAATCCCCATTTGCCTTCAACACACCCATAATCAAGAGTTAATAAACCAATAAATCAATCTCTTTCACTCGTTAGTATCTCACAAATCATCCCAAATCAATAAGGTCCTAGTCACACCCGAAAATAAAAAGTCCAAGGCCTAGATCAGGCCCAAATATCAAAAGCTTCTCAGCCCAAACTAAAAGCTTGATCTAGTTCAATTTTAACCTGGCCCAAAATCAACAAGGCCCAACTTTCAACCCAAACAAAAAGCCCAATTGGCCCAAAAGTTTAATCCGGTCCAACTTTGACCTCCAATTTTGACCCCCAATTTCGACATCCAACTTTGACCCCACCTTGACCAACCCAAACTTTGACTTTGACCCAACTTTGACACTCATTCAAATCCAACCCCGGCCCGAATCCAATTCAAACCTAATTCAAAATTCATTCCAATCCCAATTCAACTCAATTTGGCCCCATTCAATTCAATTCGGCCCAAATCAATTCAATTCAATTCCAAACTCATTCAAATCCAAACTCATTCAAATCCAAACTCATTTCAATTCCAATTCAAATCAATATTCATTCACCCCCGATTCAACTTTGATTTCAATTCAATTCCATTCCAATTTCTCATACACTTTAAATGTCTCATAGACCCGAGCGTCTCACAGACTTTGTCATTCCAATGATTCAAATGTCTCACAGACCCGAGCGTCTCACAGCCCAGCGTCTCATAGACTTCGACATCTCAAGGTTTCAAACGTCTCACAGAACCGAGCGTCTCACAGACTAGAATCCCAAACCCGAAACTTCTCAAAACTCCTAGCCCTTCTAAATTTCAAACCGCTCAAATATTTTCAAACCCCACAAACATCAAAACTTCCAAAACCCAACCCTGAACTACGTAAGGTCTGATCTCAACAGGGAGTTGAGTATGTAGGCAGCCCATCTAGGGTGCGACCCCATTCCAATCCAAAAAACCCCTTTTCCCCTTCTAAGGTGGCTCTCATATCTCTCAAACCCTCTTCAGCTTACACATACTTCAAACCATCAAACTTCAAGTCTTGTCTATTCACTCAACCTTGGACTTTTCCCAAATCTTCACTCTATACTCATCCGAATTCACTAATTCTCTTCTTGGCGTTGGCTTGGCAGAAAAGCTCACCTCATCCACTCTTTCTCTTTTTCCGTCCTAATCCAATCCTTGGATTTTAAATGAATCTCTCTAAAAAGGTTTTGAAAGAAGACAATCCCGACAATTGGAGACCAAGGTTTCCTCGGGCACCAATCCAAGGTTGTGGTCATTGCCACTTCCGAGGGGTGTAACCCAGTGCGAACCCACATAGAATCTCTGCAAACGACCAGATAAGTCCTATCCATAGGTAACAATTTCAGAGTCAACCAACGGTTCCTAGAACCCGATCTTCCTTCCTAGTTATCATAGGTCAAACTAGGAAGCGACTCTAGTCAATTCTGCCCTTAGGGCATAAGTCCGCGTGGAGCCCATCGAGAGCGGGTGTAGTGCACACTTGCACTCCCTTCTATGTTTTCTGGGAAAGACGGACGCTTTAGTAGGTATTTGAGGGATGTCAGAATAACGGGTTTTCACCCTCTACAGAATGACATTTTAGGATCTAGGCTTTTCAGTCAGACCAAATTTACATAGACCCCCCTCATACCGAAAGATCACCCTCCATACCATGTTTTTAGGTTGGTCCGGGTTTGTGTACTTGTTTACAAACCCGGACCAACACTAGTCTCTAGCATTTTGACAGTTTTTGAATTCTGTTTCAACTTCAATTCTCACCCAATCTTTTCCTAATCTTTCCACATGTAATATATCATGTTTTAGCACCTTAATCATGCTCTAAACCTCTCTCAATCCTTGATCAAACCATTACTCAATCTTTGCTCAATTTGACAAGTTTTCACTCCAAAATTTCTGCACTTTGCAACTTAGCTCCTAAACTCCTAAGTTGCACTTTTGCTCACCCATTCCCAACTCCATTGTTTCTCCTACAATAATTTTGACCATACCACATTCTTCCTAGGCATTTACATTTCCATTTCTCAAGTCCACTCACTAATTTCAAGGCCTTACACACTAGTCCATTTCTAGCAAGACCAAAACACTCAAACATCATCCTTGCTACAGATTTTTGCTCATTTCTTTCCAATCCTTCAACCCTTATCTTATGGTGATTAGCTAACCCAATTTAATCCATATCGACTCCTAGTTAACCCTTGGGTTCCTTAAACTCATAAAGTCACCTAACTCCTTAATTTCTACCGAAATTTTACCATAGTTCACCTACAACTCTAACATTCCCAAATGCATCATTTCATTCACCTATGGCAATACAAACTAACCAAATCCACAAGGGATTCTACCAGCACACAAACTCCATCCAAAATTCAACAATCAACAACGTAGTGCACTAAACTTAAATGCTTGGCTCTTAGGCCCTTAAATCACACAACAATTTACCAATACATTAAACTCAATCACAATTCCTCCTAATCTCAATCAAACACATTTTCGGTTCATATTTTGATTCATCTTTTCATCTCCCATCCCAAAATTTCTAAGCAATTAAGATAGCCATTAAGGTAAGTTATTTACCTTAATATTCCAAGTTTCCCTTTTATCTTCTCCTCTTCTCTTTTCTTTTTATTCTCGATCATGGGGCAAAACCATTGCCAACCTCTAGACCAAAATTCAATTTGAATGAAATGAGAACTAAATGACACACTTAGGCTCATGAATTAATCTAGAACAAGGAAGGTGATTAAAGCACAAAATTAGGGCATTACCTTTGGGAGTTCTAGAATAGATTTTCAACCTTGAATCAAAGAAGGGTTCCAATCACCATTGGAGACTTGAACCAATGCAAAAACCAAGAAAGAAATAAAGGCATCAAGTGAGGCAAAAATCGGCCAAGACAAAGGAATGGAGAATAATGGGTTTTCTTTGAATTTTTTTCACCTTAAACCAAAGAGGAGAGGAACTAGCTCCAGAAAATGCCATTTTCTTCTCAAATGGGGCTATACCCATGGAGGTTAACTTCCACCAATGGATATTTTGAAAAGAGGGAAATGGAGCTCTTGGTGAGGGGAACACAAATATGTAATTTGTTTTTTATTTAGAGCATTAATGTGGCTTGAGCAAGTTAAAGAAGAGAGGAAGCCATGGGATGGGCTTCATTGTCGTGAGGCAGAAGAAGAAGAAGGGAAAGCAGCAGAGAGAGGGGTAGGGGAACGATGGGGGAAAAGGAAATGAGAGGAGAGAGAGGGAAGTGAGGTATTTGCTCACTTTTCACCTTTTCACTTTTGACTTTTCTTCTTCTCCTCTTTTACTTATTAGCTAGTTTATTAGTTAGAAGAGGGGGAGTGCTGGCACACTCTAAAAACCGGCCCCACTAATTAATTAAGTTGGGGGCATTTTCATCTTTTTGCAAGAAACGCTGGTTAATTTTCCCGGTTTAGGCACTATTCACTAACCGGGCCCGTTTTCCGGATTTTTCTCGTTTCTTTGATTTTAATGGTTTTTAGGCTTCCATTAATGATTAATTATAGTTATATGGTCAACTATAATTTTTACAAGTCCGTTTAACTACTCAAAGTCACGTTTTCAGGTTTTCTCGAAAAACGTGCTTTAGGACTTTGTTTGCGTTTTTAATCCACTATATGGATCCGTTTTCTTCGGAAATTGTTCCCACATATCAATTATGCGTAATTAAGCCCTAGGAATCTATCTAGGACCTTTATCGAGGTCACATACCTCATATGGTTGTGTAACGCTCATTTTTAAGCATCATTAGGCCTCTAAAATTCATATTAGAATAATTTAATCACCATATTTAAGTTCGGGGTATTTCAAGAGGGGAGAAAAACGGTAGAGAGAGAGGGGGAGCTGGCTGGGGAAAAGAGAAATGAGAGGAGAGAGAGGGAAAAATGTGTTTTTATTTGCTTTTCACTTTATCCCTTTTTACTTTATTACTTTTCTGTTCTCACAAATAAGCTAGTTTACTAATTGAGAGAGGAGAGTGCTTAAACACTCATAAAAACCGGCCCTCTATAATTAGTGAGGGAGGGGCGTTTTCGTCTTTTCGCAAGAGACACTATTAAGTTCCCGGTTTTGGCACTATTCCTCCATCGGGCCCGTTTTCTGGATTTTTCTAGTTTCTTTAATTTTAATGGTTCTTAAACCTCCATTAATGTTTAATTATAGTTATATGATCAACTATAATATTTACAAGTCCATTAAACTGCTTAAAGTCACATTTTTGGGTTTTCTCGAAAAACGTGCTTTAGGACTTCGTTTATGTTTTTAACCCACTATATGGATTCATTTTCTTCGGGAATTGTTCCCACATATTATTTAGGCATAATTAAGCCCTAGGAATCCATCTAGGACCCTAGTCGAGGTCGTATACCTCATATGGTCGCTCACACACGTTTTTATGTTTTTGTGCTTTTTAAGCGTTTTCTCTTTTCTTTTGGTTTTACTTTCTTCACCAATGCTCTTTAGGCACTATTAGGCCCTTAAATACCATATTAGCATAATTTAATCACCATATTTTAGTCCGGGGTATTTCAATCTACCCCCTTAAAGAACTTTGCCCTCAAAGTTGGTGAATCTAATATTGTTAGTCATATAGGCATTCTATGTTAAGGTCATAATCTCTATATAACCTTACAGATTCAACAGGTCTGTCTCGATGTATACCACACATCCACACAACATGTCACTGCATGTATAGCAATCAAAAATACTATTTTGTATTCTCTTCACGGGGTCGGTCCGAAGACAAGAAGGCACTACAGTCCTCGAATCCCATATCAAGTAATACATACTGTGATCCCTCAGGTACCGGTCACGTTGAACACTTACGCTTTCTGGTTCACGGTCGTTTCATGACTAATGCGCACTTACTCTCTCTGGCCCACGGTTCCTATGGTTACTTGATCAAAACGTTCGCACATATAGATATCCTTAGGCACTCCAAGTCATTTAGACACAGGACTTCTCCACATCCTGCTGCTGTTGGAAAAAAAAAATAAAACACACACTGCCACCGTCCTACTGGTCAACTTAGGAGCGTTGCTCGACCGGTGAAGTGGTTTCAAAACTAATCCTCACTCCCACCGTTCTCCCGGTCATTAAGACCGAGCCCGCAGGTAGGTGGTAGTGGTTTCAAAACTAGTCCTCATTCTCAAGTTTGAAGGAAAATTCTTTTTGCAAATACCAGTTGGAAATTCTTTTTGAAAACTCAATACAACTCCAAATCCAGTTTATGCTAACTGCATCTATTCTTAGCGTGATTACTTGTGACCACTTATAGGGAGCTTCAAGAATCACTCAACCCTGATGTGATCAGCATCAGTGTTGAACTATCATTCCACCCCAATTTGTGTTCAGTTTCCCTTGATCGCTAGCAAATGAAGTTCCACCTCCCACTTCAATTTCAACCAGCAAATAATTCAATCATTTTTCCGTATTCTATCTTTTAGTCTTTCTAGTCATAATCACAGAGCAATACATTTCCAGATTATTGTACTCAATTCATCAATCATTCTCAATTTACTTCATACAATTTACCTAGGGAACTCAATTCCTACTAGATTCTACATCGGTTTCATACCGACTCATACATCATAATACCATGTCTAATCTCAAATAGACATATACTATAGGGATTCTCATTCCCCCAGGAGTTTCTCTACTCCTTTTTACTTATAATCTCACACCGGAGTTACCAAGGTAAGTATATAATATGTATGGTATTCGCATCTCCTGTGCGCAATGACCATAATTACACAATGACTGAATATATATGTTTATGTAACATAAGTACTAATTATCAAAACAAATAATTCTTTTGTGCTATGCACACCGTAGTTTACGCACTTAATATGTAAAACATACGCTAAACGGTTTTTCGCTCTACCCCCCTTAAAAGGGATTATGCCCACGTAATATACCATATGTTATCATTGAACATTGGTCTAAGGCATTCAGCCGTCATGGGGTGTTTTAGCTTCCATGTGGTCTATTACACAATGTTCTTTGGTCAAAGGGTCTTAACCATATTGACGGTTTAGTCCCTGCACCAAGAATTCTCATTCGAGTTTATTTAACTCATAATCGGGTTCGGTTCTAGCCTATCAGGCTTCAAGGCATTGATAATTAGCCATTTACTCGTATTCAATAGGTGTACTAAACCTTAGAATTATGGCCCACTAGCTTCTGCTGCGCGACCTGATAACTTTAGGGCTTAATTCGCCCTTTTGTTATTCTTAATGTATTACACATCTCCTTTTTATCCCTTTTATCTGGGAAATAAGGTTTCTCAATTGGCGTGTGGTATCTCTTACCATACGTGAACTCAATGTGTTATAGGTTTGTATCCAGTTCTTCAGAAACTTACTGTACATACTGCTGTGTACCTCCTGGACATTCACTCATATAGTGTTGTACCAGTATTCTTTCGTTTGTACAACCTTGCATTTCTTATGCATCGGTCCTTATAGCGTTCATAAGTTTCATCTCGCTTTCATTGCGGTGGAATTCATTTGTTGTGATTGTTGGTGTGTCCAACATTCTTCGTACCTCTTTAGCTCAAGGCCGCACGGTTCTAGTTTCTAGCTTTCCGCTTAACTGGCTTGCGCCATGTTCGTTGGTATGTTTGCAAGTCTTCCGTATCTAGTACTGATCGGTTATTTAACCATCGGGTACTCATGTCCCAATGTTTATCATTTATGTTATCAATCTGATCCTCTAGGGATACACTTTCAATTCCTTATGCAGTTGCAATAGGAATGAACAATGCCTTCCTTGTGGAGTCTTTTGTCACATGGTATAGGCTACTGGCTTCACTGCCCAGTCTATCTACCATCTCTTGTTTTTCATCTCCACTGAGTCTAAGTCATAATTCTGCTTGTTCTCCATGTCATTGTTTGACTATGTTCATATAATGGTTGCTTGTTGCGCACCATGTTCTCACTGATTTACCGCATTGATTCATATGGCATCCGCTACTACGTTAGCTTCCGTTCATGTACTTCCACCATTCATACCATGGTTTGCCATTTACTTGGCTGATTACAGAATGTACTATTCATTAAGTCGTTATGCTCCTTGAGCGTTAATCATTTTACAATTTGCATTGTACACATACTATGTTTGCTTCTAAACCGACTACTCTTTCGGTTTTCAACAATTGCTATAAAAGCTTCTTTCTTCATACTTATCTTGGAAATCTTTTTCCTGTTCAAATTGTTCCTTGGCAATAACCACTTGCTCAAGCTACAATGAGTGGTTCGTTCTCCGCTCTATTCATTGACATTAAATAATCTCTCTTGTTTTACTGGTGCCATTCCTGGCAATTCTTTGTAGGTTTGCAACCATTGAATCCACGTATTGTGGTTGGTTTACGGCTTATAAGCCACGTTGCCTCGAGCTCAGCTCATCGTATTCTGTTTACTCGAGTTTTACTTGTCCGTATACCATCAAATGGTTTTGAGGTAATACCAGGCTCCATGATAAGATCATTGCATCACGCTTCCGTTCATGGGAATTTATGGTATATGCCTTTAAGTGGACTCACCTCGGTGTTTAACCGAGTATTCGTTCTAACTCTTGTGTTTCTATCACGATATTTGTTCAACTAGTGTTGACTCAGACACCTTTCAAGGACTGTTCCTAGGAATTACGCCATTTTATCTGGCTTATATTTATGAATATGTCCGGTTAACTAACCGCATTGTAGTACTGTATACTGAACTTTGTTGTTTAGAATCGTAATGTCTCCCATCCTCGGGTAGACCATTAATGCTTTCTGCTTACATTATTGGCTTGGTTTAGTATCCTCTTCCCCGAAGAATGATGTTTCCTGGTAGCCTTGGTGTTTGTTCTGGGAATTCCATCCCGTTTGTTGAATATTGACGTGTCCATAACAGGCATTTACCTTATTGTGTTTAGGATGGGTATTCATCCCGACCATCATGTGCTTCCTTCGAGATTCTTGAGACATATCAAATGTCTGTACTCATTAACCAATGCTCCTCGCACTTCCTAACTCTTAATCATTCTCCTTAGATGAATTCTCTAACTTCCTTAGACTCGTTGGCTTAACTGAGTACTTTTCGCTTCAATCGTCCGAGGTGGTCAGCTGCTCTAGTATGAATTTGCATTGCTGACCATGGTGCGGAGTTGACTACTTCTCTTGTTCCGTACACTACTCGTATACATATGTGGGGCACCATACTGATACATTACTACTTACCCGACTAACCTATAAGTAAGTCTGTCAGGCCCGCAATCTCCTTTCGGAGTGCGGTCATCCCACATCTCATTTTTGTACACTCATAGTGTTCGTCACACGCCTAGGTGAAGTATTCTGTTGTTGACTCCTCTTGTATCGTCCTATAATAACTTACTATGGTTCTTCTGTGAAATACCCCAAACCTTAATGTGTCAATTAATTGTGTATTAATGATTTTCTAAGGCTAAATAAGTCCTCAAGATCATTGGTGAAGAAATAAAAACCAAAAAGAAGAAGAAAATGCGTAAAAGTCACAAAACGTGAAAACGCGTATTTAATTATTTTAGGAGGTACATACCTTCATTAGGGCTATAAATATATTTCTATACCCTAATTACACACTAAGAAACATGTGGGAAAAATTCCGGAAGAAAACGGATCCGAACAATGCGTTAAAACGCTAACGGAGTCCTAAAGCGCGTTTTTCAAGAAAACCCGAAAACGTGATTTTAAACAGTTAAACGACCCCGTAAAAATTATAGTTGACTATGTAACTATAATTAAACATTAATGGGAGTTTAATAACCAATAAAATAAAAAGAAACGAGAAAATTCCGGAAAATGGTCCCGGTTAGTGAATCGTGCTAAACCGGGTAAATAAACGAGCGTTTTTGGTAAAACACGAAAAACGCTCCAGTGTGCATACATTAGTGGGCCGGTTTTATTAATGCAGACAGCCCTCTCACACTCTTGACTAGGTAGCTAATTAATTAAGTCAAAAGAGCTAAAATAACAAAAAGGGTACAAGTACCCCCACCCACTCTCTCTCCTCTCATTTCTCTCTTTCCTTTTCTCTTTCCTCTCTCTCTTTCTTCCCAGCCGGCTCCATCTTCTCCCCTAAGCCACCGATTTCTCTCCTCCTTCTCCAATGGCTACTCCAACTACAATGCCATGCCCAAGCTTCATACAAGCTCCAATCACAAAAATAATCACATATTCTTCTTCCTCTCATCCTCCTCTATCATCCCTCTTTTTAAAATTCCAAAAGGATGAAGTTGACCTCCATGAGTTTTCCCCATTTGAAGATAAAATGGCACCAGTGTGGAGCTTGGAGTCTCCTCTTCCTTCTAAGGTAAAAATTCCCAAGAAAAAGTCATTTCCTCTTCATCTCTTGGTGTAATCGATTTTTCACCATTTTGATACCTTGTTTTCCTCCTTGTTTTTGAGCTCCAAATGAACCCTTCATGGTGGAGTAATCCCCTTCTTGATTCAAGGGTGAGAATCCCTCTTAAAAGCTTCAAAAAGGTAAACCCTAACTTGTGTTCTAAGCCCTTTGATTGAATTGAGATTTTCTAAGGGTTTAGGTAATTAATTGAGTATGTTTTTGTGTTCTTGAATGTTGGGACGAAGTTTGGAAACTCCATGCCCTCTTAACCGATTTTGAGAAGATGAGGAGCAAGAGGAGAATTAAGGAGACTTGTGAAATTAAGGTAAGAAAACTACCTTGAACCTTGTTCTTAATTGTTTTAGAGTTTGGGATGGGTAAACAAATTAATGAACCCAAAAATTGTGGATTGAAATCTATATTGGAAATGTGTTTAAATTGATTTTAGAGAGGTTTGTGAATAATGGTTGAATTGAGGGCCTTAAGAGCCAAATGTTTTGAGTTTGTGATTGATATTGTGGTTATTGAGATTATGGAGATTATGGTGATTATGTTGTTGTTGATGGAATTTGAGGATTTGTTATGCGCTGGTAGGACCCTTGAAAGGGTGTGGCTAGATTAGGAATGGAAAGGATGAGAATTGGTGAAGATGAATGTATATATATTATGGGGAGGTTATGGCAAAATTCTAGTAGAAAATGAGTGTTGAGGATGGCTTGATGGATGAGAGAACTTAGGTGTTCAATTGGGTTGTTTAATGTTGAGTAGAGTGGGGTGGAGGCCTTATAATGCTAAATGGAGAATGGAGAGAAGAGAGTGCAAAATCTATAGCATAATGGTGCTTGGTAACTTGAAATTTCAAGGAAAAGAATGGGTGTTTGTAACTTGTGAAACAAGGAGTGAGTGTAGGTTTTTAGAAGTGCATTTCTAGATGGAAATCACCTCTGTTAGCTGAGTTTTCTGGCGCGTCCGAGCTTCCGTCCGAACTTGGAAGTTCGGACATGCCCTGTTGCGTATAAGTTTTCTGAGTTTAAGTTGTGTCCGAACTTCCGTCTGATCTTTGATGTTCGGACGGGGTACGAGGACGAGTCCAACCTACAAGTTTCAAATTGTGTCCGAACTTGTAAGTCCGGACACAAGTTCGGACAGTTGAATTTTTTTTCCTCTGATTTTGCTTCGACTTGTGTCCGAACTTTGAAGCTCGGACACAAGTTCGGACATTTGGCTGTGTTCACCCTTTCGAGTCTCGACTTGCGTCCGAACATTGATGTCCGGACACAAGTTCGGACATAGTACTGTTTTGACCATAATTTGCTCGTTTGAGCTCCGTTTTAACTTCCGTTTGCGGGGTTGGATCACCCCTAAAAATGCCTAGGATGTAAAGGCCTTAGAAAGTGTAAACGAGTGTTCGGTTGAATGCGAGAATTGTGAACTTAAGATCACAAGAGCAAAATTAAGTATAATGGGATGACGGGGATAACCATGGGCGCATTAGACGTTAAACCATTATATTACCCCGATGTTAATGGAAATAATTATAATGTTACCAGTCATTCAAAGAGTTTTCGAGGAACATGTGATGGCACATTAGAGTGAACCTTCGGTGACAGGTATGGTTTTCTTGCAACCTGTGTCCTACCGGGTTACACCGGCTTGTGTGCCAACTTGTTTTTCTGTGTGTTTGCCACCTTGCAAGATAAAGCATGAAATGAGTTTATGGTAATTCATTAGTGTGGCGTAAATAAATTCCGATACCGTTTAACCTTACTCATGTGTTAAACCGTAGCTAACCGACTCTAGGATCACATAAGAGATCGGTATTCGGATTGAACGTCTCAACCTACGGGAACGTTCTAACTACGGCTATCCGTGCGTTAGTGTATGTTGTGGTTGTGTGTGAGTTGTGTGACTTTGTTTAGTATGTTGCTGTTTATCGGACACCGTTATCCATGTTTGTTAAATGGGATGTTACTTCCCTTTTGTGTCTAACCAAGTTAGTAACACTATGTGGTGTATGTATGTGATAAGTTCCATGAAGGAACCTTTAACTAATATGTATATGTTATGGGGGGTGAGAATCCGGTCGTTCCGGTCGCGCGTGTTGTTTGGGAGTTGATGTATATATGTGAATCAACTCCCACTCTGTTATGTTATGTTTGTTTTTCCTTCTTGGATTCCAACCTCCCACTAGCTTAGCCAAAGCTTACCTACCCGACTTCCCAACCGAGCTAGGGGGAAATCATGTGTAATGTTGTTAGGGGGTTGATGCCTATGTTCGCTTCGACTCCCACCCTGTTATGTTATGGTTGTTTTTCCTTCTTGAATTACAACCCCACAAGCTTAACCAAGGCTTACCTAACTCATCATTATTGGAGCTAGGGGAAATTGTGTATGGTGTGATCGGTCCTATATTACGGCCGACACACCTAAGTGAAGTAAGTGTGTGTATGGTGTGCTCGGGCTTATATTTCCTCCGGCACATCCTAAGTAAAGTGTACGTTCTCTAAGAAGAATGGTGTTAAGTTTTGTACATGTTATTAAGTGGAGTATGGTGTTATGTGTTGTGTGCTGATCTTCGAAGTCAACCCCGTACAAATATAAGGGGGGTAGTTAAGTATAACCCGACTAGATGGGTATGTGTCGTCTAGCAAGGAATAGCTTTATTAGGGTAGAACCCTCAAGGGTCCAAGAACACAACAATGTGAACTAACCAATGTGATGTGCTAATCTTGTGTTTGTATCCTATTAATGGATGTGTGCTTTATAAACATGATATGTGTGTGCAGTTTCGTGCATGTTTTAAATATAATCAACCGCATGCTAAGACGACAAAATTTGTGCGTGGCCCAGTAGCATGCGGGCTGCGGGACTACCATACCAGCAAAGGTGCTGAGCCCCCTGGGGGCCACCCGTTCTTCTCTTTCTTGTTTCAGGTACAAGGAACTGGAAGCCGTTCGAGAGTAGGACGGGGTAGTCGTTTATATATGGGTAGCCATTAAAATTGTGTATGTATCGTAGGTGTAGTAAGACCGAAATTGTTATCGGCATTAGTTGGTAGATACTCAGTACAGTTGTAATGTAAGTGTATAATGATTGTTGGACATGGAACGAGATTAATGTGTAGTTGCTCGGAAATCTAGTCCATCAGACCGGTACAATGTATATATGTTAGCCTTGTTAGCCACGTGGGTGGCTAACGGCGTGTAACACCCATGGATTAAGTTGAGTGTCGAGTTGTAAATCCGCTGCTAAATGTTGTTAAGTATGGTGTTCGTAGTTGGGGTGTTACATTCTGGGTTGGTTTTAAAAAAATTTGAGGTTTTGAAAGAATTCTGAGTTTTAAGAAAATTTGGGTTTGAAAGATAAATTTTCATGGCATTTCCACGTCAGGTGGTCTTGACCGAGTCTAGCTTCTCGCTGACTGGTATATCCTTTAATGCAATGATCAGACTGTTAGGCCCTTCCAAGGTTTCGTTCTTCAAGTTCTTAGGATTTGTGATCCTATAATGGTCTCATTCTCCCTCATGGTACTTTACTAATTACTTCTGGTCGTTAAAGTTTCCCCGAACAGTCCTGTTATTACAGCACTTGCCATGGCAAGTGCGCCATGCAGACTGGTTTTCGGTTCAACACTTACCGGTTGCGGTGTTGCTTCCGCGCGTATCGTATTTGGTAACCTTGTTGGCTCTTCCTTTGATCCTCTTAACCTTGCTAATTAATCTTCTGCAGCTCCTCATTTGTCTGTCATAGTAGTCATTAACCAGGGTGCTTCTCCATTCCCGGAGACCCCTATTCACTTAGTTCTGCGTCGTTCCCTGGTGCTCGTTCCCACACATTTACCGTGGTTACCGAGACTTGACTCTTATTTAGGCACTACGTTTGCAGTCCTATTGGGGTATGCTTAGTGAATGTTCTTATAGCCATCTGAGCTATGTCGATTAGGTATCGTAACCTCTTTGGGTGTGTAATGTTGGAGTTATCCACTCCTGACTAGTTCCTTAGTTGGTGTGTACTGTTGGTGGTATTATCTAACTGTTGCGGCCCCGTAGACATGTGTCTCGGGTTTTGTTATTGCTCCTTTATCCGCTTCGTTGCACACTTAGTGCTTTCCTTTGCTGCTGCTGGCCAGGCAGGGTTCTCGCGACTGCTGAGCATGTCGCCCCATGCTGTCGAAAATTTCGGTCTCCTGTGGATAGGATTCCTCAATCTTCCGCCATTAAGTGCGGGTAATGTTGTTCAAACGGGAACCGTCTCCGGGATTTCTGGTTCTTGGAATCTACCGTATGACAGGTTCTTGTTCTCACACGAATATTTTATAACTGCTAGATCAGGTTTTTCCGTGTAAGAGAGGTCTTTCCATCTCTCTGGCGTTCTTTCCGAGTTATAAAACTGGGGATGTGGAGGGCGGGTTTGGATATTGTAGGTTTCCAGTACACACTAGGAGTTCCTAACTAGCGTATCTCTCACGCTATCCCTCAACCCTTAGCCCTAAGTCTCTAATTCCTATCTCGGTATTTCCTAAGCTCAGTATTTCCAGTCATCAGAGCGATTCGCTCTAATACCACTTTTTGTAACACCTTTACCGCTAATCTCGTCATAACAACTAATCACCTTGTTGATCATTACAAACGCAGCGGATAATCCAAATACAACGGTGGGGAAACAATGCCGTTAACCACCCATGTTACTAACAAGGCCTAACTCAAATACAGTAACGGTTTGATGGACCGGAATTCCAAGTACTTACGCAAATACAATCCTCATTCATTACTAAACCGAGTCCCATAATACAATCCTCAATTCAAATCTATACCGAGTCTATTACAATCCTCAACTTGCCGATACAGTTTTGGTCTTACCATACAAACAATTACAAATGTAATTAAACAAAACTACCCATGCAATAGCAACAACCCCGTCCTACTCTCGAACGTTAATCACTCCAATGTACCTAAAAGTAATGGGTGACCCCAAAGGGGCTCAGCACCTTTGCTGGTACGGTAGTCGTGCAACCCGCTACTACCGGGCCACACCCAACTATTTCATCTAAACATGCGATTGATTTTATTTAAATCATCACATGAAAAGCTGTAAACACTCAACATGCTCGCACAGACAAGTAGTCATACAAGGAATACAACAACAAGGTTTACATAACAAGTTGTTACTTTACATTTCCTTATTCTCTAGGACATGAGGGTTTCTACCTACTAATACCTCATTTCATTATTCAATATCTTATCCATTCTCTTCGGATAATTTACTTGTTCTCTTAGATATATAGACACTACAGGTCTCGATCTTATTTTCTCAATATTCTTCTCTGAATAATCTTAAGTCAAACACACTTGACCTCCGGGTAGAGACATTCACAATTCTCACCACGGGCTTTCGAGTTCTAGTCTTACTTCTCCGGTTTCGACCCTACACCGGGTCTAGCATAGTGGGAAGGTTCAACTAGCAACCAAAACTACTATCTTAGTTCCTCTTTCTTTCACATACGTCTAAATCTCTATCCGGCATCTCACAATCTCAATCACTCCTCTCATTGGATTTATAACATAATCATGTATATTAGTCTAGAAGCATCACTCTCGATGTCATCTAATAACTTAGGGAATTTTCTTGAGTTCTTGTATTCTCAGATTTTAAGGGTTACCCTAACATTTCGAATACATATATGTTCGGGTCGTTTTCTCATACAGGGTCGGATCCTCATATAGGAGGTCGACTATCATTAAAAGGGGGTTCAATAGTCCCATACATCTCTCTCACATTCTAGTGAGTTCATAAGTTCAAATTATTGTTGTTCACGGTGAACCATTAAAAGGGGGTTTACTAATCCCGTATATTTCTTTTTACTTTTCTCATGAGTTCATAATGTTGAACTACAGTTATTCTCTAGTTGATATTTTTTTACGTGTTTCTCCACTTTTAGATCATTTCGTTGTTCGACTCTTTCTATGAGTCACTAACCAAACGTTATTCAATTATGAGTCGGTCTACAACACACAGTTAGATCACGCATTCAAGCAAGGATGGTTAGTACATACAACATGCATCAATATATATATATATATATCAAATGCAATAACATTTTCGTGCTTTTATCTTGTTAGGTCGGCAGACATAAACAAGCAGCACACAAGCCGAGCGTAACTCGGCAGGACACAAGTTGCAAGAGAGCCATACCGTTCACCATGAAATTACTCTCACGTCTTGTCTTACGCTCTTCAGACAATTCTCGAAACACTGACGACATTCCAAGTGTTTCTATTAACATTAAGACAATACGGTATGTAAACGACCATTACTCCCGTACTTAACCCCGTTATCTGTAATCTTAACTTTACTCATGTGATCTTAAGTTCTCAAATTTCACATTCACTCTTACACTTGTTTATACTTCTAATGACCTTTACATGTGACCAAACAAGCCCTACTCATCATCTAATATCATCACCATCTAATTCCTCATCATTAGATTGCATTAAAACACTCACGGTTGTATTTTTGGTGTGGTCCGGGACTTGGTCCGGCCCTTAAGTCCCGGATCAACACAGAACAATACTCTCGGGTGTAATTTTACTATGGTCCGGGACTTTGTACCTACCCCAAGTCCCGGACCAACCTGTAGGTGTAACTCTCGGCTATTTTTTTAACCTGGTCCGGGACTTTGTTCTGGATCAATACTCCAGTAATGCTCTCGGGGTGGTTTTTTTGTGTGGTCCGGGACTTCATCCAAGGACTAGGTCCCAGACCCTGCTACAAACTGTCAAGTTTGACAGTTTTCAATTTCATTCCAACCCCTATTTCTTATCCAAATCCTTTCTAATATTTCCACAAACTTTCTAGCATGTTATAACACCTTAATCATGCTCTAAACCTTCCTAAATCCTTGATTAAAGCTTTACTCATTTCTTGACCAATTACACAATTTTCACTCAACTTTTTCTACACTACAACTTAGTTTTCAGATTTCTTAAATGCCTATTTGCTCTCCTCTTTACTAGCTCAATTGTTCCTCCTACAATCCTTTTGACCATACCAAACTCTTCCAAGACATCTTCACTCCTATCACCCAAGTCCAACCTTTACTTTCAAGGTTATACACACTAGCTCTTTTCTAGAAATTCCAAGACACCTCAACATCACATTCGCAACAGATTTTTGCTCAAGTCAATTCAATTCTTCAACCAACACTTCGAGGTGGTTAACTACCCAAATTAATCCCTTATATTCCTAGTTAACCTTAGGTTCTCCAATATTCATAACATCACCTAACCCTCTTAATTTCTACAGAAATTTTGCCATAGTTCCTCTACAATCTTAGCATGCCCAAATGCATCATTTTCATTTCCTAATCAATTCAACTAACCATATCCATAATGGATTCTACCAGCATACAAAATTCATCCAGATTTCACCAATCAACAACATAATGCAATAATCATAAATTGCATGGCTCTTAGGCCTTTAAATCACACACCAATCTACAATTCATTCTCATCTCAATCAAACACATTTTCAGCTCAGATTTTGATTCATCATTTAGTTTCCCATCCCTGAATTCTAAAGCATTTAGGATAGTCATTAAGGTAGGTTATTGACCTTTAATTCCCAAGTTCTCTTCTCACTTCTCTTCTTTCTCTTCTCCATCTCTCTTGACTCAAAATCAGCCAAGGGGGCAATGTAATTGCCAAGTTCCAACCTAACATTCAATGAGGAAATGAGATTAGGTAAGGACATTTGACTCATTACTTAATTGAAGGATGCAATGGAAATGCTTAAAGCACTAGAATTGGGCATTACCTTGGAAACCCTAGAATTGGTTTTTGGTCATGAATCAAAGAAGAGTTCCAACCACCCTCTTGAAGCTTGGATAAATTCTCATACAAAACAAGAAATAAACCCTCTTGAGAAACCAAAATCGGCTGGTAAGGGAAATGGAGAAAAGATGAGCTTTCTTTGAATTTTCTTACCTTAAACCAAAGACGATGTTGTCTAGTTCCAGAAAATCTAATTTTCTCTTCAAATGGGCTATACCCATGGAGGTCAACTTCAACCATTGGAGATTTTGAAAAGAGGGAAAGAAAACCCTCAACTCAACTAAGAAGAATAAGTGGTTTGTTTTTTATTTGGAGCTTTATTGTAGCTTGAACAGGAAGAGAATGTCAAGAACCCATGGGAGAAGCTTCATAAATCGGTGGGAGTAAGAAGAGGAGAGAAAAACGGTAGAGAGAGAGGGGGAGCTGGCTGGGGAAAAGAGAAATGAGAGGAGAGAGTGGGAAAAGTGTGTTTTTATTTGCTTTTCACTTTATCCCTTTTTTACTTTATTACTTTTCTCTTCTAAAAAATAAGCTAGTTTACTAATTGAGAGAGGAGAGTGCTGAAACACTCATAAAAACCGGCCCCCTATAATTAGTGAGGGAGGGGAATTTTCTTCTTTTCGCAAGAGACACTCTTAAATTCCTGGTTTTAGCACTATTCCTCCACCGGGCCCGTTTTCCGGATTTTTACAAGTCCATTAAACTACTTAAAGTCTCATTTTCAGGTTTTCTAGAAAAACATGCTTTAGGACTTCGTTTGCGTTTTTAACCCACTATACAGATTCTTTTTCTTCGGGAATTGTTCCCACATATTATTTAGGAATAATTAAGCCCTAGGAATCCATATAGGGCCCTAGTCGAGGTCATATACCTCCTATGGTCGCTCACGCATGTTTTTACGTTTTTTTTGCTTTTTAAGCGTTTTCTCTTTTCTTTTGGTTTTACTTATTTCACCAATGCTCTTTAGGCACTATTAGGCCCTTAAATACCATATAATAATAATAATTTAATCACCATATTTAAGTCTGGGGTATTTCAACTCCCTTGAGGCTGACTCTCGGAACCACCACCGACTAAGCAGATCGTTGATGAGGGCAGACTCGTGGTGATACTGAAGAGTGCACGGAATATGAGTCTCCATCAAGGCCTGGATGATGTGCTGGTTGAGGAGCATCGAGAAGATAGAGTGTTGTCCATCCTTGTTCAGGATCACCCAAACCAGATGAGCAAACATCAGTTTGTGCACCGGAAAGCGTGTCGTAACTATACCCTAAAATGCACCACTAAGATATTGAAGGAGTGCATAATCAATATCATTCAGCTCATCATGCTTGCATGACCAGAAATTTTGACGAATGATCTCCATGGCCACTCTGAGTTGAAGGTCGGTGATGAATGTAACTGGAATCACATGTCAAGCTCTGGTATGGGCCTTATCCATGTACCAGATGCACGACCCAAACCGACCAATAATAGCCACGTGCAAGTTAGAGAGGTACTGCCTGCTGAAAGATTGTTGTCGCGGGTTATTGGAGATATCCAGGATATGGGCTATATTCAATCTCGTGACGATAACATGAGTTATGGAGACGCAGGAGTGAATCTGCATCTCTGAGGCTTGGGGTGGCCCACGATACTCGACGTTGGCATATAACTCAGACCAACTCCGAGTAGAATTGGTGGTGGCCAATATCCAATACCCCATCCATCCGTGCCTCTAGAAGAGTGAGGCGATTAGTGACAGCTGCCGAACACTCTGATCAATACGTCGCTCCTGAACACACTTGTCCTTCTGTCTTGAGTGGTGGTAGTATCGGGCAACATCAGGGTTAATTAACCCGTCCTCATCAAACTGTGATTCCTCATTGATGCAGGAGCGTGATGGATGAGGAATGCAAAAGTCATCAAGCTCAGGGGTTGTTGAGGTGGAACCACGCCTATTCATCATCTCTGGGGATGCCCTCTTTATTTGTTTTTTCATCTTGGTTTTCTTGGCGGGCCGTCGACTGCTGCTTGATGCAATTTCTTTTCCTGCCCTTCGGGAGACCGGCATGGCGGTGGGACCTCAGGTTCGGTTGCATCCTCATCCTCTTCTGTGGTTACGGCAGTAATATCATCCTCATCCTCTGTTATATCCTCCATAACCTCATCAGCCTGATCATAAAAATCCTCCCCCTCGGAATCACGGCAGACCAGGCATGGGGGAGCTCTGGCATGCAACCCATCTGCACAAAAGATAGGAGAAGAGTACCACGACATAGATTATCTACGTTAGTTCCGAATGAAAATTGTAAAATTTGAATAACCTGGAGCCAAAACCAAGATGTGCCCATATCCTTGTAATGTAGATGCTTAAATGAAGAATAGTTGAACAAACCATATCCTAGGCACTGAATCAGAAAAACAGAGACATGATAGGCAAAGAAAATCAACTAGAGAGATGTGCCGGACAGGATGTCAGACGGGAGTAACCCGACACAATAACCACAAGTGTGCCAGAAGTGAAATACCCGGCATATCACTCTGCACAACTCAAAATTGCAACCATAGCGTAAAACTTTCAAAACGCGAACAGATCAACTAAACTCTACAAATCGTGAATTCAGGCCCTAATTTCCCATAAATCAGTTATTGAACCACGAATAAGCAAACTAACAATAATTTCAGCAAAATCAAACTCAAAGTAGTGCAAATAGATTGAGAAAAGTAGAGGGGAAATAGGAACCTATTACAGTGGGAAACGAGAATGGAGCTCGACCTCTGGTGGAAGGAATGGTGGCGTGGAAGGAATGGTGGCGACAGGGTGAGGACGGTGGTGGTACATGGTGGGGGAAGGAGGTCGACGTTTGTTTGTCTGGGTTTTTGTTTTTTTTTTCTCTCTGCTAGGACTGACTTATAGTCTCGTCCCAACCTCGGGTAACCCCTCCCCCCCTTTTCTTTTTTGAATTCGTTGATGTGCCAGGAATGCTGACTATATTTTATCTGGCACAAAACAATATCACAGTACCGGCTATATCTAAATCAGCGCAACACACGACACACTCACTGTGTCAAGTATTTTACAGTTTATAAACAGGAGAACATTACCCAGGTTTCTTTAATCACTCCAATTACAAAAAAAAAATCCTTATGCCCATCGTTTACCGTAAGAAAACAAACCTGCAACCCATGTAGGCAAGGTTACCAACCGCTTGTTGATTATATGAAGATGTATAATGTCTAATTGAAACGGTTTTGTGAAAACATACACAATGTTGTGTAACAGAATGTAGACATTTAGGAAAACGGCACACAATGACTCGAAATAAATAAGCATCATGTGCTTGCTTTTAAGATTGACTGATTATGTAAAAAACAAGAGTATTTGTATTTAAACAGGTTAAATGGATTGGGTTTGGATTCATTGATTTTATATGGGCTGGATTTGGGTTGAAAATTTGTAACCCGATTATTTTTACGTCGGGTATAGGGTCAAGACAATTTTAACCAGATTGGATATGGATGACTAGACCTAGAAAAATAGGTTCAACCCGCCAATCTGACCCAAAACCAACCCATTTATAGTGGGTTAGGTAGAGTTTTTTAACCCGTTTAATAAATGATTGGGTTAGGATTGAAGAATTTATATTTGGGTTGGTCCATTTCTTTTCAATTATATCTATACATTTTTTTGCGTAAATGTAGTAATCTTCTCCATTATTAACGGGCCATATACAATATAATTTTTAGAAAATATATTCATTCACTTTTTACTACTATTTACACAAGTATACAATTATCATTGGTTGATAACAAGCTTTACGAACTTTTAGTATACATTTTGCTAACATGAAAAATTGTAGGGATAAGGATGTACCAAAGAATAGATAAAATTATAACTAAACCTACAACTCTACTACGGGTAGCAAAAATAAAACCCGGTCAGAGTATAGTGTAAATATATTACGACGGAGAGTATCGAACCCAAGGGACTTATAGAAAACTAGTCCTAATCCGGGCAAAAAGCCTATTCTATAATAAAAGGGGGGAAAAGTAAATATTGATTCTAAACTAAGAAAACTAAATAAACTAACTTTGATTTGGGAAGAAATCAATGCAAGAGTATCATATGACCAATAATCAAGGGTGGAAAGTCTCAAAGAGGATTTGTTTCTCGCAAAATGAATATGCCGGGTGACATGCCGGACCCCTGATACCCGGCATACGCAAGGCCTTTGAATGTGCCGGACAACTTCCATCCGGCACTACATCTGGCATCGTTCATTTCGTAAATACCACTTCCAGAATCAGTTCTGAATAAAGGAACTCAATATCCATCATTGCATCGTGCATAGCCAATGCCGCGAATACAACCAGAATAATGGGAAAATAAAAGATTAATCCAAAACCTTAGCATTTGTTGCCCACTTTTCTGAACAACAATATTAAAGATTACCGAGATCCTAATCTATCCTATTCTTGCTTTTGTAGCCTTAAACAGGACTTAGAGATAAGAGAATAAGTGGCTAACTCATTCAACTTGCATGAAGACTAGAAACCTCCGTTAAGAAACTCGTAAATTCCATATATGATCATAAGAGTTTTACAAGGAAACCCATCCCTAACCAAAACCTAACAAGGACCTCTACTTCACCATCCACTCCAAATAAGGAAGAAATACATAAGGGGGAGAAGGATATGTTCATAGCCTTAACCCGAAAAGGAAATCTTCTTTCTTCTGCGTGGATGGATCCATAGAGATTCCTTGGACACCAACAATGGAGTGGGCAGAAATATAGAAGTGAATGGCGTGGATTTGGTATGTTGAAGTGTTTTGATTGATGTAGACTCTCGGCCTTTTTATAGGGCTTCAATATGTCTCTTGCCGGCCGTCGTGCCGGATCATCAGTAGCCGGCACATGTAGAAAATGTGCCCAACTGTTAACGGTCAAAACCGCCAATTCCGCGCAAAACAGTGTATATGTCGGGTAAGATATACCCGGCATCATACCCGGCACTAGCGAAATCACCAACGGTCAATAACTGTCATCGTTTAGTCAACTGTGGCGACTCTTCACTTATATCGGATGGGATCTACCTGGCATCGTATCCGGCAAAGCCTCATTTCTGTTCTGTGCTTATGACGTGCAGGATTTATCCGGCATGGAGTCCGGCATCAACTGAATTTCTGCCTAGAGATTTGTTCCTTGCATAGAAAACACAGAAATCGAAGACTGAACAAACATAATAAACTTTATGCATAAAATAATATAAATACTAACTATTTAACTTTATTTATGATAATATACCTATAAATCTAGTACATAAAATAAGATAAGTCTGCGGTTTATCAAGGCCCTACACTTACCTTTTTCTAGTCCTCGAGCAAAACTTGATTAGAAAGGAATACATACTTATGCACAAAACAGATAAACTCTAGAATGAAAAGTAGATAAATATTTCCAACTATCTGACTCTATTTCACAAGTATCACTTAATTATACTTATTCCATCAAAAACATACTAATGGGCATAAAAGAATTTTCAAAACCGATCAAAACTTTCGGGCTATTTTGCATAAGGGATTTTGTAATCTCTCATTTATCCGGTTTCCATCATTCATCTCTATTTTCAAGAGTTTCTGAATGTGACCAAGACACTCATCTGTGGTTTTTATTTGTAATACCCCAAGTTAGAAAGAAACCCTAATGTCCCGGAAGTCCCGGAAACGCTAGAAACCCTAATTCCCGGAAGTCTCGGAAACGTCCAGAAATCATGGAGATGACCTTAAAAAAATCTTTAGGAAAGCCTTGAAAACTTAATAAGACCCTAGAAAACCCTTAATAAATAGAGATGGAAAGCCTTAGAAAATTCTACAAGACTCGATAAAATTCTAGTAGCCGAAAATGCCCTAATAGCTAGTTTTACTCCATCATAATCACTTTTCTCCTTAGGAAACTCCTTAAACAGCTTGGTAAGCATGAGGTGGAGACCTAGTTAAGGTAAGCACGAGGTGGTGACCTAGTTGGTAGGAAGCATGAGGTGGCAACCTAGTTAACCTAAGCACGAGGTGTCGGGAAGCACGAGGTGTAGAGAAGCACGAGGTGTCATGAAATGATTGGTTAAAAGTTGTCCACACAAGCTAGCAAGCAGATAGGGAGGTGAAGCAAGCTAGTTGGAGGTGTCACAAGGTCATTAGCTAGATTTTAAGTCAAAGTAAAACAACATGTTCCTGATTTTCTCTTAAAACACCTTAATTAAACTTTAATGTAATTTAATACATATTATCATTAGTTTTCAGCCCATGATGGCTTCTCCTTTGGCTGACCACGACCCAGCCTTGTCACCACATATGTGTCATGTTTAAACATAGCCAAACAATATCCAATAAGAGGAGGATGGGTGTTAAGCTAGGTGTCACCCTTATAAGCCTTTCCTTTGCCTTAAGACGTCTCTTCTTCTGCCTATATAAGAGGAGCCACGCCCAAGCCTTCCAACACACAGCACAAACCTTCTCCTACCTCAGTTACCCAAAGAAGCATGAATTATAAGGTAAATCAAGCCAGCCACCCAATAACACTAAAACAGAAGCCAATTACCTTCCGAGTGAAGAATCCGTGATCCACCAATCTTTCCTCATGTGTCAATTCTGGCGACGCTTTCTGTTTGTTCTATTTTTGGCAGCTTATACTGCATATCTATTCTAACTCTTTTCATGGTGTGAAATTAGACTCTTCAATGGTGATTTTGTGTATAATAAGCCCCGAGAAGTTCTGGAAAACTTGGTGAACAAACCTTGAACTTTTGATGTCAGATTCTGTGAATTTGGTGCTTTAACTTGAAGCCAGCTTGGTGTGCGATTTTCGTGAATAACTTCCTTGGGTTTTTAGCTAATAATGATGAGTACTTATGCCCTTACAATATTCCAGTTCATCGATAAGTTCTCCAGTTGAGTTTTTATGAGTTAAAGGTAAGACAAGACATAAAAACATGCTTTAAGACCTTTCTGGTCTCTATTCAAATTATGAAGGGGTTTTCGAAGGTTTCTTACTTTGGTTTCATGACCAAAAACTCATAAGATGTTTATATTGAACTGGTCGAATTTATACAGAGGTAAGACCTTTAACAAGGGTTGTTCTTAAGGTATTTTCAAGGTGTTTATGATGTGTTCTAACCTAGTTTTGATATGGTTAATGGTTGCTATGTGCTTTTATTCTTCTTGGTGTGTTGTGTGGATTTTTTGTTAAGGTTAAGGACATGTTTGGACTGCTTAATCACTTGGTACTCACTTTGGAATCTGGTTACACAAGTTTATGAGCCCTCGGAGGCCAGACACTGATTTTTCCCACTACTAATGAATGATGGGTTACTCTATAGGCTGATGATCTATAGGGGGTGTGCACACTTAAGGACATGGGGTGAGGTGGAAATAATTGTCCAAGGGGCCGAGAGTCTTAGTGCCCTTTGTCGAAAGACCGGTGTGCCCGAGGATTGGTGGAAGGACTAAAATGGATTAAAATTTGTGGTGGTGTCTTCTTGATTGTTATATATCTTGTATTTTGGTATGGTTATGATGTGGTATGACTTACTTGTGTGTTATTATGCATATTAAAGTGTTTAATAAAGATAAAATGAATTTTACAGGTGGTGACGAGAACTACTCAGTTTTTCTGACTTTATCTGCGACCCCTTTCTCTGTGTATGGTTTTATGGTTGCAGGATGACTTTATTTGCATGGCTAAGTGGGAGGGTGACGCTTCGACCTTTAGATACTTTATCGACGTATACTTAGTAAACAATCTGGGCTTAGTCACAGGAGTCCAGGTGGTTATAACAAGGAAGCTTATCCTAAAGACTCTAGTCTACCGACCAGCTACAAGGCAAGCTAGGATAAGGACCGTGACGGTGGAGCAAGTGAAGAAATGTTTTACTTATTTTTAGTAGTTCTTAAGTTGTTTTTTTTTAAACAGTAGAACTTTTGTGTAAAACAGTTACTTAGATTTTGGTGGGAAGATAAGATGAGGAGTGTAATCATTTTTGGATAAAGGTGGTGTAGTTTCTTTTAGCCTTAGCATCCACAGCAGGTGTGTGGATGTGGCGGTAACACCCAGGAGAAGGAAAATTTTTGTAAAGTCTTCCGTTGTGATAATTATACACTTATATAAGATGGTTAGTTTTCCTTAGTAAAGTGTGGGTGTTACAGTTTGGTATCAGAGCCCTGTTTAGCCTTAGAAAGTCTTAGAACCTTAGAAACCTAGAAACATCTTGTTTTAGAGCCTTAAATATACAAGAACAAACAAAAGTCTTGATTAAAATTTTGATAAGCCGGGGAAAGGGATTTTTGTTTGTTTGACTAACCTAATGTGTGGATGTTTGAAATGCTTGTTTGTTTTTGATGTACTAACTTATGTGTGTACAAAATGAAGAGGCATCCAGAGGAGTTGCTGATAGAGGGCAACTCGAAACATTGAGGGACTTAGCTCTTAGCATGGGTATAGGTCTTGAGAAACAGGAGGAAAGGGCAGAAGCTCCAAATGATGTGTCCAGAAGAATTGCTGCAATGAAGCCCATCACCTTTTCAGGAGTAGAGGACCCTATAATTGTGGAAGATTGGATAAGAGAGTTCGATAAAATTTTTGATATTGTTGATTGTCCTGAAGACAAGAGGGTAAGTGGACCTGTATACTACTTTAAAGGTGAAGCTGATTTGTGGTGGACTGTAGAGCAGGACAGGCTGAAGGAAGAACCAAATTTCGGGTGGGAAACACTCAAGGCTGCAATGAGAAAAAGATTTTATCCTGAGCATGTTCGCATGCAGAAATATCACGAGTTTATAGAGCTGAAACAATTGCAAGATGATGTAAAGACATATCACTTTAAATTCATGGAGCTAGTGAGATTTGCATCAAATATGGTTCCTGATGAAGCTGCTAAAGTCCAACATTTTATTGGAGGTCTACACTGGAGTTTGCAAGAAGCACTAAGCGTTGTTCCAGTGGCCACTCTGCAAGAGGCATACAGTAAAGCAGCAAATTTGTTTCAGGTACAACAAAGAAGGAGGGAAGTGCAAGGAAAACAAAAGAGGAGGTTCGAACCAGGATCGAGTGAGGAGAACCGAGATAAGAGGTCAAGGTATGATAATAATCAACAGGGGAGCAAGATACCCTGGGGTAAGTCAAACTACGCGGGGCAAAGTTCTTTTAAAACTAATCTAGACATGAGGGATGGACATTTTTACTGTAAGGTGTGTAACAGGGATCACCCTGGAGTTGATTGTTCTGGAAAATTGGTTAGGTGTTTCAAATGTGGTGAATTAGGACATAGGTCCTTGAATGTAACAAGAAACCATTCGGTGGTGGCGGAGGAGGTAATAACAGAAATCCAAACCAAGCACAAGGAAATAATCAAGGCTACTACAACAAGAACAACAACAACAATAACAACAGTAACAACAACAACCAAGGCGGAGGTCAGAGAACGAATCATAATGACAGAGGAAGTATCCAGGGAAGGCAACAACAGAGGGGAGGAGGAGATAATCAAAGTGGAGGTTACAAGAAACAAGGACATATCAATGTTATAACCAAGGCTAAAGCGGAAGAAGAAGGAAATGTTATAACAGGTACTTTTCCAGTCCATCATACCAACGCTAAAGTATTATTTGATTCGGGTGCAACGTGTTCTTTATGTCTTCTGAATTTATAAGGAGAATAGGAGTTACACCAACAGTTGTGATTGATTATGCTGTGTCTACACCTACGGGGAAAATAGTCAGATGTGGTAAAAAGCACTAGTGCAGAAAATGTTTTTAACCACGGTTATTTGCCTATACACCACGGTTAGGAACCGTGGTTTATGCTCGCATCGTATATTTACAAATAGCTATAAACGACGGTTATGAACCGTCATTTAAAGTAAGCGAAAAAACCACGGATGGTCGAAATCGTCGTTTAAGGCCCATTCTCCCATGATATTCATTGACTTTATACCACGGTTGGGAGTCAGAACCGTGGTATAAAGTGTGTTATAAATGACGGTTCCACATAGAACCGTGGTATAAAGTGTGTTATAAATGACGGTTATTCTTAAAACCGTGGTATATAGTGTATAAAATCAATAATAAACCACGGTTATACATAAAACCGTGGTTTATAGTCTGTGATTTTTTTTTTCAAATCGCCGGCGATTTAGCGGCGCCGGTAATCTCAACAAAGCACAGACAGAAGAGAATGAAGAGGCCAGAACATGTATGTTCCTTGTTTGCGAATTAGGGTTGCAAAATAATGAGTGAAGTCGCATTATGTTCCTTGTTCATCGGTAGGTTGCAAAATTACCGTGAAAGAGAATGTAAGAGGCGTAGACCATGTTCAAAAATTAGTGTAGGTTGCAAAAATTACCGTGAAACAAGAGAATGAGAGAGGCCGGAGCATGTCCTTGTTCACCGGTTAGGGTTGCAAAAATTACAGTGAGTGGTGATGAGGAAGAGGAAGAGAGAGATATAAAAAAGAGAATGAATAGTGGCGCAGAGAAGGCGTAGAGGGCTGCAAAAATTACCGTGAGGAGTTTGGTCCTTGTTCACCATGGTGGGTTGCAAAAATCACCGTGAGGTTGAAGAGAAGGCGCAGAGCATGTTCCTTGTTCGACAGTTTGGGGGTTATAAAAATGACCGTGAGTTATGAAGGTAGTGGAAGAGAGATATAAAAAAGAGAATGAATTAGTGGCGCGTCATTCAATTTTCAGTGAAAAATATTCCGCTAAGACAATAAATGACGGTTCACGGTGTAACCGTCACTTATAATATGGCATGAAGAATAAACCACGGTTCCCAACCGTGGTTTATAGTCAATGAAGAGTGGCGCGCTGTTTAATTTTCAGCGAAAAATATTCCCGCTAAGACAATAAATGACGGTTCACGGTGTAACCGTCATTTATAATATGGCATGAAGAATAAACCACGGTTCCCAACCGTGGTTTATAGTCAATGAACAGTGGCGCGCTGTTTAATTTTCAGCGACAAATTTCCCTCTAAGACAATATATGACGGTTCAGTAGATAACCGTCATTTATAATGTAGCATGAATAGAATAAATGACGGTTGAATATACAACCGTGGTTTATAGTCAATTTTTCTTAAATTAAGAGTGACGCGCCGTTTTCCCGCTAGGAAAATAAATGACGGTTCACGTGGGAACCGTCATTTATAATGTACCACAAGGAGAATAAATGACGGTTCTACATAAAACCGTCATTTATAGTGTGGCTCAATTAGAATAAATGACGGTTCTACATACAACCGTGGTTTATAATGTTATATACCACGGTTCCGCATAAAACCATGGTATATAGGCCGTGGTTTAAAACTTTTTTTCTACTAGTGAAGATTGAAGGAGTACAACTATGTATAGAGGGAAATGAATTTGGGGTAGATGTGGTAGAGTTTGATATGAAAGATTTTGATGTAATTTTGGGGATGGATTGGTTGAGTAAAAACAAGGCACGTATTGATTGTGAAAAACAAAAGGTGAGTCTGGAGGGGAAAAGGGGGAAGAGAATATCATACACAAACAAGAGTAAGAACAGTGGGGTAAGAGTTGTGTCAGCCTTAAAGTTGTGGAAGGATATGAAGAAGGGGCTCCAAGCATTTTTATTCTACATTCAAGAAGAAGGTGACAGTGCTTCAACGAAATAGAAGGCAACACCAATAATAGAAGAAATAGCAGTTGTAAAGGAGTTTCCCGATGTTTTCCTAGAAGAGATTCCAAGTATGCCACCAGACCGTGAAGTGGAGTTCACCATTGATTTAGTGCCGGGTACAGGACCAATTTCAAAGCATCCATACAGGATGGCACCAAATGAGATGCAAGAACTGAAGGAACAATTAAAGGAGCTACTAAGTAAGGGATATATCCATCCGAGTGTATCACCATGGGGAGCACCAGTTTTATTTGTCAAAAAGAAGGATGGAAGTATGCATCTTTGCATCGACTACAGAGAGTTAAATCATGTTACAATCAAGAATAAATATCCATTACCGAGGATCGATGATTTATTTGATCAATTACAAGGTGCCAAAGTATCCTCCAAAATTGATCTGAGGTTAGGGTATCATCAGTTAAAAGTAGCAGACAAAGACATAGCGAAGATTGCTTTTTGAACGAGGTACGAACACTACGAGTTCACAGTTATGCCATTTGTATTAACTAATGCACCAGCAGTATTCATGGATTTGATGAATCGAGTCTTTAGTCTATTTCTTGACAAGTTTGTGGTAGTATTCATCGATGATATTCTGATATATTCAAAGAGCAAGGAAAAACATGAGGATCATCGCCGACAAGTTTTACAGATTCTGAGAGAAAAGAAGTTATATGCAAAGTTATCAAAATGTGAATTTTGGCTCGAGGAAGTGTCTTTTCTTGGGCATATTATTTCAAAAGAAGGCATATCAGTAGACCCAAGGAAGATTCAAGCAATTAAGAACTGGCCAAGACCAACTAATGTCAAAGAAGTCTGAAGTTTTCTAGGGCTGGCTGGTTTTTACAGGAAATTTGTCAAGGATTTTTCAAGGATCGCCAGACCGCTCATGAACCTGATGAAGAAAGTAGTAAGTTTTAAATGGGATGAAAATTGTGAGAAGGCCTTTAATGTTTTAAAAGGCAGGTTGACATTTGCACCAGTACTTGTGTTACCATGCGGGACTGAAGGATTTGAAGTTTACAGTGATGACATCCAAGTATGTCCTAGGATGGTGCTAATGCAGCATGGAAGGTAATAGCTTATGCATCAAGGCAGTTGAAAGATTATGAAAGGTACCTACTATGACTTAGAACTAGCTGTATAGTTTTTTCTTTGAAAATTTGGGAGACATTATTTGTTGGCACATCATGTAAGATCTTCACAGACCATAAAAGTTTAAATACATCTTCACGCAAAGAAATATGAGCCAGAGGCGATGGCTAGAGTCATTAAGGATTACGATCTGGAGATTATGTATCATGAAGGCAAAGCCAAATGGTAGCTGATGCTTAAGCTGTAAGAAGAGCCATAAGGAGCAAGTCACTGGGTATTACAGAGGAGCACGGTGGAAAGATTTTCAGAGGTTGAGTCTTGAGGTAGTTAAACAAGGTGAAGTTGAAAAAGAATGTTCTTTTAATAGTTTGCGTGCATCCCTTGATATTTATAAAGAAATTTTGGAGCACCAACAAGATGATAAAAAGACCAAGGAGATAAAAGAAAAGGTAAAACGTGGTGAGGCAACTGATTTTGAGATTTACGAAGATGGCGGTTTAAGATTCCATGGGAGGTGGTGTATTCCAAGTAGCTGTGGTGAAATTAAAGAAAGGCTGATGAAGGAAGCTCACAACTCAACCTACTCCATGCACCTAGGGGAGACAAGTTGTATAAGGACATGAAGAAACATTTTTGGTGGCCTAACATGAAGAAAGAGGTGGCTGAACACATGTCAAGGTGTCTGACATGCCAAAGAGTTAAGTTTGAACACAAGAGAACTGGAGGTATGTTGCAACCCTTAAATATACCTGGTTGGAAATAGGATTCAATATCTATGGATTTTATAGTTGGATTGCCAGCCACTAAAGGAGGGATGAATCAAATTTGGGTGATTGTTGACCGGTTAACTAAGATTGCAAGATTAATACCAATGAAGAATACATGGTCAATGGAACAATTAGTGGATGCTTATATCAAAAATATTGTGAGATACCATGGGGTGCCAGCTGAGATTATTTCTGATAGAGATAGCAGGTTTATTTCAATATTTTGGCAACAGTTTCATAAAAGCATGGGAACAAGGCTAAATCTTAGCACTGCATATCATCCTCAAACTGATGGCCAAACAAAGAGAACAATCCAGATAATAGAAGATATGGTGAGGGCGTGTGCAATGGATTATCAAGGTTCATGGTTCGACACACTTCATTTAATTGAGTTCTCCTATAATAACAGTTTTCATGCAAGTATAGGAATGGCACCATATGAAGCACTATATGGAAGGAAATGCAGAACACCACTATGTTGGACTGATTCAGGAGAGCCAACGATGATTGGACCGGAACTAATGGAGGAGATGAGTCAGCAGGTCAGGAATATACAACAAAGAGTGAAGACGGCACTAGACAGGCAAAAATCCTATGCTGACCTAAAAAGGAGACCACTTGAGTTTGATATTGGAGACAAGGTGTTCCTAAAGGTATCACCTACCAAAAGTGTAGTACGTTTTGGGAAGAAAGGTAAGTTAGCACCTAAGTTCATTGGTCCTTATGAGATTTTAGAAAATGTAGGGAAATTAGCTTACAGATTAGCTTTACCAATGGAATTGGATAAGGTGCATAACGTCTTCCATGTATCACAATTGAAAAGATATATTCCAGATGAATCTCATATGCTACAGACAGAAGAAGTGGAATTGCAACCTAATTTATCTTATGAGGAGCGTCCAATCAGAATTCTGGATCACAAGACGAGAGAAACTCGAGGAAAAACAGTGGAACTTGTTAAGGTGCTATGGACACATCATGGAGTTGAGGAAGCCACCTGGGAACTTGAGAGTAAGATGAGGGAGCAATACCCAAATTTATTTGGCTAAGGTTAGTAATTAAAGTTTCAGGGGAAACTTTATTTTAAGGGGGGGAGGAAGGTTATGAGAGTGGAAATCATAGGTTTGATATGAGGTGATATGGTTGGTATATCTATCAGTACATGCCTTAAGTTCTATGCTTTGATTGGTATTGATTACCTAACCTGATTTTGTGAAATCAGTGAATGTGTACTTGTGGTTATCTATTTTTATGTGGTGATGCTACTTATGAAATTTATACACTGGTGGTGGATGTTCTACGATATTATTGAGTTTTTGTGGTAAGATTTAGCTTCGAGGACGAAGCTTTGTTTAAGGAGGGGAGGATGAAATACCCCAAGATAGAAAGAAACCCTTATGTCCCGGAAGTCCCGGAAACGTTAGAAACCCTAATTCCCGGAAGTCCCGGAAACGTTGGAAACCCTAGTTCCCGGAAGTCCCGAAAGTCCCAGAAATCATGGAGATGACCTTAAAAAAAACTTTAGGAAAGCCTTGAAAACTTAATAAGACCCTAGAAAACCCTAATAAATAGAGATGGAAAGCCTTAGAAAATTCTACAAGACCCGATAAAATTCTAGTAGCCGGAAATGCCCTCACAACTAGTTTTACTCCATCATAATCACTTTTCTCCTTAGGAAACTCCTTAAACAGCTTGGTAAGCATGAGGTGGAGACCTAGATGAGGTAAGCACAAGGTGGTGACCTAGTTAGTAGGAAGCATGAGGTGGCAACTGAAAATACATAATTAGTCTCTCCAATCCCTCAAACGTACAGAACACCGAGAGTTTATAGTGGTTCGGCCAATAAACTGGCTTACATCCACTTCTAGACAATATCTTTATTCCCTTCTTTGTTATTACAACTTTAGAGAGCTTTCTAGTGTTTTCTCTCTCTTCTAATAGTGTGTCCCCTTACAAGTGAGCCTCTCATCTCTATTTATAGACTTTCTAGGGTGAAGTCTATCTCTTAATCCTTATACATGCGGTATTACTTTATTGGAGCAACCTTCTTAATTTTGGCACATCTCTCCTTGTAAAGCCTTCCGGTCCCAAAGTGTGAGGTGCGGGATCCGGTCATGGGGCACGGGGCCGGAATATGGGACCTGGTCATAGAGTGCGGGCCGGAATATGGGACCCGATCATGGAGTGTGAGGCCGGAATATAGGACCTGGTCATGCGGCCTAAGACCCGGATTGATGCTTGGTGCCCAAATTGGAGCCTGAACAGGGTCCTGAAGGAGGCTCATGGTCTGGGCCGGGGTCTAAGGTGTGGACCGCTTTGATCTTTTGTCTTCGTCACATTCTTGCCCTTCTCATCAGTCCCACAAGTTCTACTTTTAGTACTCAAAAAAGTGGAACTTACAAAAAAGAGAGATAGAAATTTACATTTTTTCCTTTCTCCTATCCCCTAGTCCCACAAGTTCTTTTTCTTTAGTTTTTACAAAGAAACATGAACTTACAAAAAATTGGTACAATTAGTACAACCAAAAGTCCCACAAGTTCTTTCTTCTGAATCTGACAAATTGGAAATTTGGGACATAAATCCTTGAGATAATATATCTAATGGACGGATCCCATAATATCTTGATGGATGGATCCCATAATATTTTGATGGATGGATCCCCTGATGTTCTGATATATAACATTTAAGAAGGCCAGAAATCCAGAGTCCATAATAAGATCTTCATAAAGAAGACCGATGGTTCTTTTAATAGGAACCATTCCCTTTTTGAAAGGGTGAAATAATATGATGATGAAATTTTTGCTTATACTAGCCAAAGGATGATAATTCCCTTAAAGGTAGAATAAAGATAATATATTTTCCCAACTTTGCTTATGCTAGCCAAAGGATGGTACTTGTGATTCAAGTATGGTGCAGCGTCCCACACCTAACAATGCACCCATTACAGGCGACCAGAGCTCCTGATGGGTCCAGAGATGGGTTTTCTTTTTTTGTTGGCTCGATGGCCGGGTTTCATTTCAACCCATAGTGTTACTTTTCAAGGCACAAGTGCCTGCGGCTTGTTGGCCGGTGCTTACTTTCAAGGCATGATAGCCTGCGGCTCGTTGGCCGGTGCTTACTTTCAAGGCATGATAGCCTGCGGCTCATTGGCCGGTGCTTACTTTCAAGGCATGATAGCCTGCGGCTCGTTGGCCGGTGCTTACTTTTAAGGCATGATAGCCTGCGGCTCGTTGGCCGGTGCTTACTTTTACTTTCAAGGCACAAGTGCCTGCGGCTCGTTGGCTGGTGCTTTCTTTCAAGGCATGATAGCCTGCGGCTCGTTGGCCGGTGCTTTCTTTTACTTTCAAGGCACAAGTTCCTGCGGCTCGTTGGCCGGTGCTTTCTTTTACCAGAGGGCCTATGAAAGCGCCATGGACCAGAGGGCCTATGAGAGCGCCATGGATTTTTTGATGATACTTTCGATTTTTTGCAGTCATAGATTTTTACAAACTTGGGGGCATTTAAAATGATAAAAACGTCTTCAAGCGGCCGCTTCAGGAATAACATTTGGTGCGGCTTTGCTAAAAAAGTGGAATGATTCTAGAAATCCCATGTGTTATGTTGCCCGGACCATTGAAATTTTGGCCTATCTGGACTGGTTTAGTGTTTCAGCGCTATTGAAAGCTGAGCCTTATTTTTGTATGCTTGAAGAATTCTTTCTTCTATCCGGCTGTAATGATGTGGGTATAATACTCTGATTGCGACAGCACCTTGGCAGTTAATCAATCGGCAAGCACCCTTCCCCAGGATTTTGTTCTTTTATCCTCCGGCTGGTTCTTACTGATGAAGATCTCTTATCTTCGCACTTCTTTGTAGCTCTTCTAGACAGTCCACCGTCTTATATCTATCAGAAGATACTTAAAACAGATTCGAGTTAGTCCTGAAAAAATCAATTGAAGTCAGATTTGGACATGCCGTCATCTACCAATGTGTAGATAAACATACTAAAGCACACAGAGGCAGCAAAGCAGCTTATACTGTTGTTGTATAACACCCAATCATTGTGGAGGAAAGCAACATATGGCAATACTTAATCAGTTTTGAGTTTGCGCCATATTCAAGATGTGAAGGCTGAGATACTGTTTAACCAATATATTAAAAAAAAGCAGTAGTAGTGAATATAACATATAATCAAGTTATGCAATCAGCTTTGTCAACCACAATTTATCTCACATCAGACTGCATTATTCATGAATCCTAACCGGTACGTTGGTTAAAAATTGAACAAAAGTACATATTATGTAGAGATAAGCAGGCTATAGTGAATAGATCACAGCAGAAGTAGAGCATATATTATAACACTGCAACTGAGTATTTTAAGCCAACAGACATAATACAAAGATGATGCTTTTTTTAAAAAAAAAAAACTACTGGGTATGGTGGTAAATGGGATTTTGAATCTTTGTTGTAACAGGTCTGACCAAGCATAACATGAGATTGATTTCAGCAGACCGTGTAATATATTGCAAATAATAGCTTTCCATAACAGCTGTGACCAATTTGATTTTAGATAATCAGAACAAATCTGATAATTGCCATAATCTAGTAGAAGAATACTTTTCTGAATGGTAGTTTCCAAAGCAGATGAGGTTTTCTCATGAAATTGCCCCAGTAAGTGAAGAACGTATTAGAGTAGGTACTTTAAACAGAGCCAGAATCCTGAACCAGAAGTATGGCAAGGTAGAACAAAAAGTAGGCACTTGAGTAGAAGAAGATTTAGTAATTCGGAGAGCTTAAGGTGCAGCAAAATATTGCACTAGAAATGAGGCATTTATCAGCAACAAAATAGTTGAGAAATGAGCATGAAGTATCAGTCAAGGCAAAACTTAAATCGAGAAACAAAGATTCTGCGGTAGTTTAAAGCAGTAGCACAATTCTGGGCAGAAACTAAGAATATAGCAAACTATGAACCAAGTAGACGTAGAGAAATGCTTCTATTAGAATGGAGTTTTAACGACAGCAAAACAGATGAAAAGGAAAGTATATAGAAAGCTAGTATTGCTTGTGCAACAGTCTAGCAATTGCAGCGGCAGCAGAATCTATAGTAGCATTTTTCCTTCAGTAAGACTGGTAACAAATGAAGTATTATCTTAAAAACAGAGGGATGTTTTAAAATTGTCCAGAATATAGCAGTACCCAAAAACAGAGAGTAGAATCTAGCAAACTACCAACTATCAATCCTCAATTGTTTGAAAGCACGATTACGTCCCAAGTCTATCGACAGGATAAACCTGATAAGCAGTGTTGGTGTTTAGTTTACTCAGAGAATGATCACAAAGCCACAGGCAATGGCAGTAAAACATAACTGAAGTACACTCACTAGTAACAAAGCTTGGATGTAAATCAAGCAAAACGAAGAAAACCTCCTAGAGATTTATTAAAACAGATGTGTATGAGTATCACCTGAGGTATCAAACAGACAAAATTTTATAGGTTTTACCGAAAAATCAAACGAAGTTATTTACTGATATCAAACCTTCTTTACAGCAGATTCTATCAAAAGACACTCATTGCTAAAAGCTTCAAATTAGAGGATGAATGCAGTAGTAGTGTAAACGGTGACAGAAAGTTTTACTAGAGCTTGCAAATACTAGCGAAGAATGAGCTTAACGAGATAACTAGAAGTAGTACATAATTCTTTTGCAAGATTCAGATTTGTTTCCTTGGTTTAGACTGAATAAAGCGCAAGAAGAAAGACAGTGAAGCTGCTTTTTTAACGCAGCAGTAAATAGTAGCTAACCTTGGTAACATCTAAAGAAGTATTAACAGCAAAGATTTAAAGTAAAACGGGACAGCAAGAAAGAGTAGTGAAAAGAAGCAAGATAGATGCGCGATTTTAAGAGAGCTATCTTAGCACAATTAAATCTTATTCGTAACAGGTAGATGCAATGGGAATAGATTTTATCGTTATTTTGGCAGAAAAGACATTTGAGACAAGTATATTTACTTGAGATCGTTGGCGAATGCAACAAATGTTTTGCCTAAAAGATGATTCTCTTGGTAGTAGTAAAAATATAGAAGATCTAATGGTGCACATTTCGTTATGTAGAAATTTGTTTTGAAATAAACAGATGCTGAACATTTGTAATCAGATGAGTGTTTTATCAGAGTGAAATCAATTTGAGCAAAGCTTCAATATGTGTTAGAATCTGAGGGTTGTAAAATGACCTGTAGTAAGATCAGAAATAAAAATGCATGAGGGCTAAAACTTTTACAGCTTGTGGCAACAGATGCCTGAGATGAGGTGTGATATCTTTTTGCGTATCAGACCTTGTGCCCATTGTCATGATCAAAATTGGGCAAGATAACACATGAACTGTTTTTTGCAACAATAACAAAATTATTGACCGGGAAACACTTTCAAGTACTCATAATCTCATACCCATCATCCTTGATTTCAAAAATGAAAATCACAGGAGTAGTAACACAAAAGCAATCGTATATTTTTTAATCCTCTGAGACTTGAGAGGTGTTTAGACTTTTAATCTACGCTTTATAACACAAAGAGAGGCAAGATATGTTCCACAGATCGTAAGTATGAGTTAGCTTTTAGGACCAGTGGACTTATCTTTAGTGGTTGTCTTCGAATGTCGTTCCCTTGTTACTAGTCCTTAGTTGATTTTACGACTTGTGGCCCTTTCCTTCCTTGCTTCAATTGGCTCACAGTTCTGCCCGGAGGGAAGCTGGCCAAGAAGTTTGCGGCCAAGGGAGTTTTGGTGCGGCCATCGAATTGAATTTTGGTGCTGCCATCGAACTGATGCGGCCAAGGAGTTTTGGTGCGGCCATCGAACTGATGCGGCCAAGGAGTTTTAGCATTTTGAGCAGCAGAAACAAGTTGCCATCGTTGTTGGACTTGAATAGTCATTGGCCGGTCATTGTATTGGAGGCGATCGATTGGTTGTGGCCCGGTCGTGGTGAATTTGCTCCTTGTCTGAAGGATGCCCGGCAACGCAGCCCGGATGGACTGAGACGCAGGCAAGGAAGTCCGGATGGGCTGAGATTCCGGCCAAAGGAGTCCGGATGGACTGAGATCCCGGCCAAAGGAGTCCAGATGGACTGAGATTCCGGCCAAAGGAGTCCGGATGGACTGAGATCCCGGCCAAAGGAGTCCGGATGGACTGAGATTCCGGCCAAAGGAGTCCGGATGGACTGAGATTCCGGCCAAAGGAGTCCGGATGGACTGAGATTCCGGCCAAAGGAGGTGCGGTCGAGGAAGTCCGGTTAATTGCGGCCCGGTTGTTTGAAGGAGAAAGTCGAGAATCGCGATTTTTTGAGAACTGTGTTGCGTCCGTGCTTGCAGTTTGAGGGCGATACGAAGGCTTGAGCCGTAATGGCGTCCGGCGTCCTACGCCTGGTCATCCCTTACCTTCCTTCGAAAGAAAAGTTTGACCGGAAGCTTCATCCGATATCCCAGTCGACGAAACACCTGGTCATACCACCCGGTCTTGACCTTGAATACGATGGCTGGTGTCGATTGAAATTTCTTGTCTCTGTTTCAATTTTATTGCAAGATTCGTCGATCATGATTCTCATTCTGACAAGGTAATCCGCTTCCGGTCGAGGGTCACAAACCAAAAATGCCGACCGGATTCTGACTTTGAAGACGATGCACCCGATGAAACCCGGCTACAAACATTTCCCAGGCTTCTTCATTTTGTGTTGCCTAGGCCTGGAACAAGGTGGTGTTCACTATAGAGTGTGGCACCGCGTCTTGTATCGATCCAAGACGCCGGTCAAAGTTCAGATTGACGCTTGGAGTATAACGCTTCCCACTACTCTTTTACTTTCGCTTCTGTTCTGCCTCCGGTCGCCTAGGATATGAACAATCAAAGTTATTACTGCACAGGAGGAGAGAGTAAATTGCAATGTTAAACATGATTTTAATCAATCGACAAATAAATTTTGATCGTTCCGGCCACGCGAGTGGAGTGATGCATCCGACGAATTGCTTTGGCTCCTCGACCCGGTCGAATTGGATATTTGGATCTGCAACCTCATCCTCCGTTGTATACAACTGAGCTTTCTCAGGGAACCGAAAATTTGTTGATAGGCTTTAGACGGCTTCTGCATGGCGATGCCGCCGGGTCAAAGAGCGCGATTTGACTATCTTTGATCGAAATTCAACCGGAGCTCCTCTATCTGTGCAAAGGTAGCATCGACAAGCTGGACTTTTCTGTGCGGATCTTCGTAGTCGTTCTTTGGCTGTTCACTTTTCTTTCGATATGAGTGATGTCTTTCGCAATTGCTTGAAGTATTACGCCAGGGATTTACTCCTTCTCCACCAATTCTTCTTGTCGATAATTACCTCTGACTGGAACCTTGCCTTGATAATCGGCCCTCTTGGACGGCGAAGACTCTATCACATCGGATCGATTGTCGTACCAAACTCTTGCAACCGGCTGCATCTGGCTTTCCTTCCGTTGATATTTTTCGACTTCGCTTTACTTTGATCCTGTTGAGACTTTCCTGTCCCGTCGCTCCATTAATCGATTCTTCTTTGCCGTCTGCATCTCAGCGCTTCATTAAGAGAAAACTTCGCCGAGAGCCGAGAGTCGGATGCCGCTTTAATGGCACGCTGAAGAGGAACGACTTTGATTACAGAAAACTTGGACTCAGTGACTCCGTTCTGGCGATGTCAAATTTCCGTTTCTTTTGGTTTTGTTCTTTGTCGAATCGCTCGACACGTATCATTCTTACGACGAGCAGGTGTTTATGAATTCCGGTCGATTTGATAATGAGCTTTAATCAACAATTGCGGATTGACAATGAGCTCAATCGAGAACCAAAACAATCAAGAACCAAAATGGAATCGTGGTTGCTGGTTAGGCTGTTCGTTTCCCACAGACGGCGCCAAATGAAAATACATAATTAGTCTCTCCAATCCCTCAAACGTACAGAACACCGAGAGTTTATAGTGGTTCGGCCAATAAACCGGCTTACATCCACTTCTAGACAATATCTTTATTCCCTTCTTTGGTATTACAACTTTAGAGAGCTTTCTAGTGTTTTCTCTCTCTTCTAATAGTGTGTCCCCTTACAAGTGAGCCTCTCATCTCTATTTATAGACTTTCTAGGGTGAAGTCTATCTCTTAATCCTTATACATGCGGTATTACTTTATTGGAGCAACCTTCTTAATTTTGGCACATCTCTCCTTGTAAAGCCTTCCGGTCCCAAAGTGTGAGGTGCGGGATCCGGTCATGGGGCACGGGGCCGGAATATGGGACCTGGTCATAGAGTGCGGGCCGGAATATGGGACCCGATCATGGAGTGTAAGGCCGGAATATAGGACCTGGTCATGCGGCCTAAGACCCGGATTGATGCTTGGTGCCCAAATTGGAGCCTGAACAGGGTCCTGAAGGAGGCTCATTGTCTGGGCCGGGGTCTAAGGTGTGGACCGCTTTGATCTTTTGTCTTCGTCACATTCTTGCCCTTCTCAGCAACCTAGTTAACCTAAGCACGAGGTGTTGGGAAGCACGAGGTGTCGAGAAGCACGAGGTGTCATGAAATGATTGGTTAAAAGTTGTCCACACAAGCTAGCAAGCAGGTAGGGAGGTGAAGCAAGCTAGTAGGAGGTGTCACAAGGTCATTAGCTAGATTTTAAGTCAAAGTAAAACAACATGTTCCTTATTTTCTCTTAAAACACCTTAATTAAACTTTAATGTAATTTAATACATATTATCATTAGTTTTCAGCCCTTGATGGCTTCTCTTTGGCTGACCACGACCCAGCATTGTCACCACATATGTGTCATGTTTAAACATAGCCAAACCAATAGCCAATAAGAGGAGGATGGGTGTTAAGCTAGGTGTCACCCTTATAAGCCTTTCCTTTGCCTTAAGACATCTCTTCTTCTGCCTATATAAGAGAAGCCACGCCCAAGCCTTCCAACACACAGCACAAACCTTCTCCTACCTCAGTTACCCAAAGAAGCACGAATTATAAGGTAAATCAAGCCAGCCACCCAAGAACACTAAAACAGAATCCAATTACCTTCGCAGTGCAGAATCCGTGTAAAGGTGAGATGATTTGGAGGCCTTACCAAGCGAATCTCTTGGATTTCATGGTATCCCCACGTAGCTATTGTAAGTACCTAACTAGTGGTGAAGAGATATGGCGAGAAGGAGCCAGGTCGTTCCCGTGATCCACCAATCTTTCCTCATGTGTCAATTCTGGCGACGCTTTCTATTTGTTCTATTTTTGGCAGCTTATACTGCGTATATCTTTTAACTCTTTTCATGGTGTGAAATTAAACTCTTCAATGGTGATTTTGATGTATAATAATCCCCGAGAAGTTCTGGGAAACTTGGTGAACAAACCTTGAACTTTTGATGTCAGATTCTGTGAATTTGGTGCTTTAACTTGAAGCCAGCTTGGTGTGTGATTTTCGTGAATAACTTCCGTGGGCTTTTAGCTAAAAATGATGAGTATGTATCCCCTTACAATATTCCAGTTCGTGGGTAAGTTCTCCAGTTGAGATTTTATGAGTTAAAGGTAAGACAAGACCTAAAAACGTGCTTTAAGACCTTTCTGGTCTCTATTCAAATTATGAAGGGGTTTTTGAAGGTTTATTGCTTTGGTTTTGTGACCAAAAACTCATAAGATGTTGATATTGAACTGGTTAAAAGGTGGGTCGAATTTATACAGAGGTAAGACCTTTAACGAGGGGTTGTTCATAAGGTATTTTCAAGGTGTTTATGATGTGTTCTAACCTAGTTTTGATATGGTTAATGGTTGCTATGTGATTTTATTCTTCTTGGTATGTGTGTGGATGTTTTATTAAGGTTAAGGACGAGGTTGGACTGCTTAATCACTTGGTACTCACTTTGGAATCTGGTTACACAAGTTTATGAGCCCTCGGAGGCCAGACACTGATTTTTCCCACTACCATTGAATTGTGGGCAAGCCATCATGATCTACTCTATAGGCTGATGATCTATAGGGGGTGTGCACACTTAAGGACTTGGGGTGAGGTGGAAATAATTGTCCAAGGGGCCGAGGGTCTTAGTGCCCTTTGTCGAAAGACCGGTGTGCCCGAGGATTGGTGGAAGCTAAAATGGATTAAAATTGTGTGGTAGAGAAAAAAGAAAAAAATCCTTCTGATTGTTTATATCTTGTATTTTGGTATGGTTATGATGTGGTATGACTTACTTGTATGTTATTATGCATATTAAAGTGTTTAATAAAGATAAAATGAATTTTAAAGGTGGTGACGAGAACTACTCAGTTTTTCTGACTTTATCTGTGACCCCTTTCTTTGTGTATGGTTTTATGGTTGCAGGATGACTTTATTTGGATGGCTAAGTGGGAGGGTGACTCTTCGACCTTTAGATACTTTATCGACGTATACTTAGTAAACAATCTGGGCTTAGTCACAGGAGTCCAGGTGGTTATACCAAGGAAGCTTATCCTAAAGACTCTAGTCTACCGACCAGCTACAAGGCAAGCTAGGATAAGGACCATGACGGTGGAGCAAGTGAAGAAATGTTTTGCTTATTTTCAGTAGTTCTTAAGTTGTTTTTTTTTAAACAGTAGAACTTTTGGGTAAAACAGTTACTTAGATTTTGGTGGGAAGATAAGATAAGGAGTGTAATCATTTTTGGATAAAGGTGGTGTAGTATCTTTTAGCCTTAGCATCCACAGCAGGTGTGTGGATGTGGCGGTAACACCCAGGAGAAGGAAAAATTTTGTAAAGTCTTCCGCTGTGATAATTATACACTTATATAAGATGGTTTCTTTTTCTTCTTCTTTCTTTTTATCACAAAGACCCTTTTTATGATTTTTCACCCAAAAGACTTTTCACAGTTTGGAAAGGGAAGAAAATAATACCCAGAAGTAAATAAAGGAAAGAATTAGGAGAAAGATCATGTACTCATGTTAAATAAAAAGAATCAAAAAGTTAAAAACAGGAATCTACAAGTCATTAGAAAGCTTACCTCTTGATAGAACAAGCATTTATTCATTCCTAATCTTATCTCCATCAAGAACATGCAAAAAGTTTAGTAAAACATTGATAAAACTCACAACTTATGCATATTATTAAAAACAAAAACTTATATTTTTTTTAAAGGGGGGTCCCTGCCCTACACTTGGCAGGAACACTGTCCCCAGTGTTCAAAAGAAATAATGCGACAAGAAACTAAAAGGAAATTGAAATAACAATGCCTGAACATGAAGAAAAATACTCCCCATATTATGGCAGATGGTAGAATGCCCTACACTTGTGATGAGCCAATGAGTGGAGTTGGCACAGAAGAATTCAACAATAATAAGGTCAACTGAAATCAAAAACTCATAAAGTGCCAAGCTTCCATTAATACAAGGAGAGTAGTTAACCATTAAGCATACAAGATAAATATAAAGGAATTAACATAAAGAAAGAAAATGAAAGTAAAGGAAAAATAGAAAGAGAGAGAGAACTAGATAGCCGCCGCCGGTGTGGATGAAGGTGGTGGTGGAGACGAGTCAGAAGGAGCCTCTGAGGAGTTGGAAAGGCTACAGGAGCTAGGGGTAGGAAGACCCTGCTTCTTCGCCTCCTTGCGGGCTTTCCTCTTCTTCTTATCCCTCTTGAGAATACTTTTGAAAAATGCCTTCATCGAACACTCCATCGTTTTCTTTAGCTTCTTCCTGTCGTCTGTCCTGGAGCGGTCATGTCTGTCAACTGCGAGCATAAAGCGGTCATCTACTCGCCGCTCATGCTCCTCCTAGCGCTGGGTGACCTGCTCCTAAAATACCTGCTGACCTGCGGCCATCTCCTGCTGGCGCTGCTCCACTGTCTCAAACCGGCTGGTAACCTCAGAATGATACCCTTCATAGCTGGCCCAGAAGGCCTCATAATTAGTCCAGGTATCCTGCTGAGACTGTCGGTAGACATCGAAGTACTGCCGCTGCTGATCAAGGGTCTGCTGAAAATGGTCCATCCTCTCATAAAGGGGACCCAAGTCAGGAGTGGGGGAAGAAGTCTGAGGAGTGGAGGAGGTAGGCGGGGGTAACATCAACTGGGGCTCAGATCCCTCATAGCTCGGATAGTCCTGAGCAGTGGCATTGGCCCTGGGCCTCTGCGCTGAAGGAACATACCGGTACTCTCCCGGTGCAGAGTCATGAAACCACCATCGCCTAATAAGTGTGAGGTCGATGAGGGAGGACTCCTGGTGATACTGTAGACCTCGTGGAATCTGATCCTCCCTCAGAGTCTGAGTGATATGGTGATGAAGTAGCATCGGGAAGACAAGGCGCTGAGTATCTCGATGAAGAATTGCCCTAACCAACTGAGCAAACATCAGCCGGTGCATCGGAAATCGAGCTGCAACATCACTCGGTGGTGGCCCACGAAGATACTCAAGAAGGGCACAATCCATGTCATTGAGCTTGTCATGCTTAGATGGTCTAATGTTATGTCTAATAATTTCCATGGCCACTCTAAGCTGTAAGTCCGTGATGAAGGTAATACGGATCACAGGGCGAGACTTAGTATGGGCCCGATCCATATATCGGGTCCGTGATCCAAACTGAGCAGTAATAGCAGCATGGGCAGTGGCCAGATACTACCTAGTGAACGAGCTCTGCCTCTGGTCATACTCTATGCCTAAGGCGTCTGCTATGCTATGAGGCCGAATCAAAATAGGTGTACAGGAAACATAAGAACGGATCTGTACCTCGGAAACTTGGGGTGGCCCAAGGAACTCAGCATTAGCATAAAAATCACGTACTAGGTCGGCGTAGAAGTGCCTCTGACCAATCTCTAGTAATCCCAGCCAGCCATGCCTCTGGAAAGGGGAGATGATCTGAGGTAACTGGCTCACTGTCTGGTCAATACGCCGCTCTTGCACCCATTTGCCCTTTTGCTTCGATTGATTGTAGTAGCGGGCGGCCTCTGTGCTAACAAACCCATCTGGATCGAACTGCGGGTCCTCTGGGACACGGGAAGGTAGGGGATGAGGAGTCACGAAGTCGTCTAGCTCTGGTGCTGAGGATGTCGAACCCGGCCCACTCTGAGCTGCAGGAGAGGGGCGCTTCTTCTTCCGCCCCATCGTAGATTTCCGTGGAGGCTGAGGAGCACTACTAGAGGCAGGCTCCTTACCTGCCCGTCTAGTAGAACGACGAGGTGGATCTAGTGGAGCAGGAGCAGCCTCATCCTCCTCTGGAGTAGCCTCTCCTAGAGCTGCGTCCAACTCCTCAAGGAAGGCATCCTCGTCCGAATCAAGGGACTGAGAAGCAATGGTTCTTCACCGAGGCATCTGCAGGAAAAGAAAGGAAAACTGAATACCACACACAACAGATTATCAAATGTTATAGATATAACAATTGGGTTTATTTTGAAAAATCTGGAGTCATTCCATGATTCTCCTAATTATATGTCCAATTGATTAAATTTCAACAAAACATTGTCCTAGGCATTAATTCAGAAGACTAGGATCCCAATAGGCATAGAAAAATTAATCAGACATTCGTGTCGGGCAGGATGCCAGACAGACCCCATCCGGCGCATGCAAACAACAGAATGCCGGACAGGATGCCGAATAGATCCCATCCGGCACATTCAAACTTCGAACCCAGAATTTTTCAGAAACGCACAGAATCACACCAGATCTCACAACTCGACTACAAAAGGTTCCGAAATCCCTAAACCACTATACTAAGCCACGAATCTAACAAAAAAAACGACACATTGAACTACACAACAATGAAAATCGAATTCGAAATACTGAGGATAGAGGAACCTGTTTTTTTTTCCTCATTTTCTGGAGTTAATTGTGACGATTGCAGCGGCTTGAATGGCTGGTCGGCGATTGGAGTGGCGCAACTGGTGGTTCCAGGTGATGGGGCGCAGCAACGGAACCTGGGTGGAGAGCTGGGTGTCTGTGTTCTGGAACTGGGGTGCAGCGCGTAGGGTAAAAATTTAACTTACCCGCTGTTATTTTTTTTCAGAAAATGCGACATGCTGGCTAGTTTGCCGGGTTAGTCGTATCCGGCATATGGAATTTTGGAAGGCCGGGTCTATACCACCCGGCTTTAGACGCGGCACGTTGAACAACCTATTGCCGGGTTAGGCCTACTCGGCTTTGCACACGGCATACCTATAAAAATTAACTCAAGGAAACATAAAGAGCATAAAATAAAAATTAAATTAAAAGAAAAATAAAACCAATTAGAGGGAATATGTAAGAATTGCTCCCTAATAATATTAACAAGTAATTAAAATAGAAGAGACGATCTAAGAATAAAACAAAATATGTAAACAAAACTGTAGCTGTTTGGGAATTAAATTTCGTGATGTGCCGGGTATGTTGCCTGACTTCCTCTGCCCGGCATCGGACTTCTTCCGTTATTGCCGAATATATTGTACCCGGCATCATATCCGGCTTAAAGAGAACCGAAACCAATCGATCCATGAATAAAGAATAAACGAATGAAAAAATAAATAAATTTTGAATGTGCCGGGCATCGGATACCCGGCCGTGTACCCGGCATATTCAACCGAAGAAAATGGACAATTAAATTCAAATAATCAAAAGAAAGAAGTGAAAAAAATAAAGAATAGGGTGTTTTACCAAATTTAGGACTTGGACTAATTCCAAGTCCCCGGCAACGGCGCCAATTTGCTAACATGAAAAATTGTAAGGATAAGGATGTACCAAAGAATAGATAAAATAATAACTAAACCTACAACTCTACTACGGGCAGCAAAATAAAACCCGGTCGGAGTATAGTGTAAATATATTACGACCGACAGTATGAAACCCAAGGGACTTATAGAAAACTAGTCCTAATCCGGGCAAAAAGCCTATTCTATAATAAAAGGGGGGAAAAGTAAATGTTGATTCTAAACTAAGAAAACTAAATAAACTAACTTTGATTTGGGAAGATATCAATGCAAGAGTATCATATGACCAATAATCAAGGGTGGAAAGTCTCAAAGAGGATTTGTTTCTCGCAAAATGAATATTCCGGGTGACATGTCGGACCTCTGATACCCGGCATACGTAAGGCCTTTGAATGTGCCGGACAACTTCCATCCGGCACTACATCCGGCATTGTTCATTTTGTAAATACCACTTCCAGAATCAGTTCTGAATAAAGGAACTCAATATCCATCATTGCATCGTGCATAGCCAATGCCGCGAATACAACCAGAATAATGGGAAAATAAGAGATTAATCCAAAACCTTAGCATTTGTTGCACACTTTTCAGAACAACAATATTAAAGATTACCGAGATCCTAATCTATCATATTCTTGCTTTTGTAGCCTTAAACAGGACTTAGAGATAAGAGAATAAGTGGCTAACTCATTCAACTTGCATGAAGACTAGAAACCTCCGTTAAGAAACTCGTAAATTCCATATATGATCATAAGAGTTTTACAAGGAAATCCATCCCTAACCAAAACCTAACAAGGACCTCTACTTCACCATCCTCTCCAAATAAGGAAGAAATACATAAGGGGGAGAAGGAGATGTTCATAGCCTTAACCCGAAAAGGAAATCTTCTTTCTTCTGCGTGGATGGATCCGTAGAGATTCCTTGGACACCAACAATGGAGTGGGTGGAAATATAGAAGTGAATGGTGTGGATTTTTTATGTTGAAGTGTTTTGATTGATGTAGACTCTCGGCCTATTTATAGGGCTTCAATATGTCTCTTGTCGGCCGTCGTGCCGGATCATCAGTAGCCGGCACATGTGGAAAATGTGCCCAACTGTTAACGGTCAAAACCGCCAATTCCACGCGAAACAGTGTATATGTTGGGTAAGATATACCCGGCATCATACCCGGCACTAGCCAAATCACCAACGGTCAATAACTGTCATCGTTTGGTCAATTGTGGCGACTCTTCGCTTATGCCGGATGGGATCTACCCGGCATCGTATCCGGCAAAGCCTCATTTCTGTTATGTGCTTATGCCGTGCAGGATTTATCCGGCATGGAGTCCGGCATCAACTGAATTTCTGCCTAGAGATTCGTTCCTTGCATAGAAAACACATAAAACATAAGACTGAACAAACATAATAGACTTTACGCATAAAATAATATAAATACTAACTATTTAACTTTATTTATGATAATATACCTATAAATCTAGTACATAAAATATGATAAGTCTGCGGCTTATCACGTTTTCATGCTTAAACTCATGATATCATTTATCTTTATATTATAGTTAATTATGTATCAATTTATAACATGTTCGGCTACTAAATCTGCGGGTTGATGGGTTAGGTTAAGGTTAAAATTTTGAATCCATTTAACCAAATGAGTTGGGATAGGATTGATACTTTTCTAAATGAGTTGGGTTTGGATTAAAACTAATCTGACCAGCCAACCCGTTTTAATAGATCTAGAGCTTCAACCCGCCCATCAACCCTGATTGCCAGCCCTAATTTATAATACAAGCCCACCACTTGGGCTTGTAACATGATTTCCTTATCCGGGCCTTATACTCTACTACGATCAAATGGAAAATAGGTAGATGGGATGGAGGCCGAATGCAACTGTGACCGGACATTATTATTATTGTTTCTTCAAACTATCAAACAGCAGCTACCAGCCTACCTCCCTAGCTTTAACCACCTCAATGATTAGGATATTCCTCTGTAATCATACTACATCTCTTCCTTCCTATATCCTATGACAAGCAACTATAAAAAAACAGCACATCTCATATCATCTCTAGGTGCAAAGCAAAGCATGATGTCTGTTTTAGTTTGCTAGCAGCAAAGTTGTAGCTGATGGATCGATGGATCCACCCTAACGTAACCTAGTAATAACTTTAGTGGGAGGCTGGAAGCCCTAAGTATTATACAAACCACACCTATTTCCCATCGATTATTTATTTGCGCCCAGTGGCGGACCGAGGTTGTGATCCGTGGGGGCACGTGCCCCCACAGGTTTTTGGAAAAATACAAGTATATATGTGTCTATATATAGGAAAAATAAATAATACATGTTAGATAATTAAATAGTGTAACCGAAATATGATGTTTTGGCATTCAAAATAGTGCATGTTTAAAACTTGGATTGATACTATCAGTTACTACATCTACAGTTGAAAAAGCATCCCACTCATGAAATAGTAAGTAGTTGGTGATAATCTAAACACCTATGTAGAATCAAATATATTATAATTCCATTAACAATAATATTATTATGTATCATTTTAAATGATTAAGACTCATATAAAGCAATTGTAAATAAAATAGTAAGTATTGTTTTAAAATTAAATTTTAATAATTTGTTTGATAGATTGCTATTAATAAAAAATGCCCCCATGTTAGAAATGAGAGAATAGAGAAAGAGTAGAAACGGCAAGGTTTTTCATTCACATCACAACTGAGTACAATGGTCTCTATTTATAGAGAGAAGGGGATAACCTAAAGGGGTAATATGGACATTCACTATATATATAACACTCCCCCTTGAATGTGCGACATTGATTGCCTCATTAAAAACCTTGCTTGGAAAAAGCCAGTGGGATAAAAACAAAGACTAAGGGAAAAAGAGTGCAATCATGAGTTCTCCCCCTGAACTAAACATCACTTCAAGTCTCTGAATCTACATAGCCCAATCTTGCGGATTAACTTTTCAAAAGTTGAAGTTGGAAGTGACTTGGTGAATATATCTGCCAAATTCTCGCTTGAACGGATTTGTTGTATATCAATTTCTCCATTCTTCTGAAGCTCGTGGGTGTAGAAAAACTTGGGAGATATGTGCTTCATTCTATCTCCTTTGATGTACCCGTCTCTCATCTGGGCTATACAGGCAGCATTATCTTCATATAATGTCGTGGGAATTTTCTGATCAAAAGATAGGCCACACGTCTCTTGTACATGCTGGATCATGGACCTCAAACCACACATTCTCGACTGGCTTCGTGTATGCTAGAATTTCTGCATGATTAGAGGAGGTGGCGACACTCGTTTGCTTTATAGACTTCCATGATATGGCCGTACCTCCATGAGTAAATACATAACCTGTTTGTGACCTTGCATTGTGAGGATCAGATAGGTAGCCAGCATCGGCATACCTACTAGACCAGACTTAGGTGTCTTTGGAAAGAATAACCCCATATCCATTGTACCTCGAAGATAACGGAGTACATGCTTAACACCATTCCAATGTCTTTTTGGAGGAGAGAGCTATATCTTGCTAATAGATTTACAGAGAATGCTATATCAGGTCGAGTATAACTCGCCAAGTACGTCAATGCTCCAATAGCACTTAGATATGGGACTTCAGGACCAAGTAAGTCTTCGTCACTTTCACGGGGTCTAAATGGGTCCTTGTTTACATCTAGGGACCTAACAACCATTGGGGAGCTCAACGGATGAGCATGATCCATATAAAATCTTTTCAACACCTTTGTAATATATTGAGTCTGGTGTAGGAATACCCCACTTGGTGAATGCTCGAGTTGCAGTCCTAGGCAGAATTTGTCTTACCAAGATCTTTCATTTCAAATTCTACTTTAAACATTCAACAGCTTGTTGAAGTTCTGCAGATGTTCCAATTATGTTGAGGTCATCAACATAGACTGCAATTATGACAATCCCATATCCACTTTTCCTTATGAATATACAGGGACAAATCGAGTCATTCTTATAGCCTTTCTTAAGCAAGAAGTTGCTAAGGCGGTTATACCACATACGGCCCGACTGCTTTAGTCCATAGAGGGATTTATTCAATTTAATAGAGAACTTTTCTCTAGAGCTTGATTTAAATGCTTCGGCAATTTAAATCCCTCTGGTAGCCTCATATAAATGTCGCTATCAAGCGATCCATATAGATAGGCTGTAACCACATCCATTAAACGAAACTCAAGATTTTCTTGGACTGCCAAACTAATCAAGTATCTAAAACTTGTGGCATCCATAACTGGGGAATAAGTTTCTTCATAGTCAATACCAGGTCTTTGACTAAAACCTTGTGCAACTAGACAAGCTTTGTATCTTACAATTTCATTTTACTCGTTTTTTTTCACACAAACACCCATTTATAACCAACTGGTTTTATCTTACTGGGTGTATGGACCACTGGTCCAAAAACCTCACGTTTTTGAAGTGAGTTTAATTCTGCTTCAATAGCATCTTTCCATTTTGGCCAATCATTTCTTTGTCTGCATTCTTCAACAGACTTTGGTTCACGATCCTCTTCATTATTAATAACTTGTAGCGCTACATTATATGCAAAAGTTTCATCGACGTCAATTTCATGTCGGTTCCATCGAATTCCAGTCATGACATAGTTGATCGAGATCTCTTCATTATCAATATTTGTTTCAGGTACCTGATTTTTCTGCATTTCTGCAACTGTCGTGTCTACAGACTCTTCAAGAGTCTCACCCTTTTCACTTAGACCATCTTTAATGCATGCTCCCTTTCGTTTTCGAGGGTTTTTATCTTTGGAACCGACTGGTCTACCACGCTTTATACGTGTGTTAGACTCATTTGCAACATGTCCTCCATGGACATCAATTTTAGCGGGACCATTTTTAGCTGGCACATACGACTGTGTCACCTGATTTAGGTTAGTAAATGCATCAGGCAATTGGTTTGCCAGCTTTTGGAGATTAATAATATGTTGAACATCTTGTTCACATTGCTTAGTGCGAGGATCGTAATGTAGCAATGATGGTTCGTTCCATGTAATCTCCTTTACCAATTGCTTATTTTCTCCCCCTAATGATGGGAAATGTGACTCATCAAAATGACAGTCAGCAAATCGAGCTGTAAACAAGTCCCCAGTTGTTGGCTCGAGATATCTAATAATTAAGGGAGAATCAAGCCCAACATATATTCCCATTCTTCTTTGAGGCCCCATTTTGGTTCTTTGCGGTGGAGGTATAGGAACATATACCGCATAACTGAAAATCCTCAAGTGAGAGATATTGGGTTCTTGACCCGTAACCATTTGTAATGGTGACAACTTATTAAAGCTTGTTGGCCTGATGCGAATCAAGGTAGCTGCATGTAATATAGCATGTCCCCACGCAGATACTGGGAGTTTTGATCTCATTAGTAACGGTCTTGTAATTAACTGCAGACGTTTGATCAAAGATTCTGCCAAACCATTTTGGGTATGCACATGAGCTACTGGATGTTCAATGGTTATTCCAATGGACATGCAATAGTCATTGAAGGCCTTGGAGGTAAATTCACCAGCATTATCCATGCGTATGGATTTGATTTGATTATCATGAAATTTGGCTCGGAATCGAATTAACTGAGTCAATAATCTTGCAAATGCCATATTACGGGTTGATAATAAGCTAACATGTGACCATCTGGTTGATGCATCTATCAAAACCAGAAAATATCTAAATGGCCAACATGGTGGATGGATAGGTCCACATATATCACCCTGAATCCTTTCGAGAAAAGCAATCGGCTTTATCTCGAGTTTAACTGGTGATGGCCTTATAATTAGTTTTCTTGAGAACAAGCAATACACGAAAACTATTTAGTTGAAGAAACTTTTTGTTTTTCAACATATGACCACATGAATTTTCCATAATTCTTCGCATCATGATGGAACCGGGATGGCCTAACCGGTCATGTCAAGTTTTGAAATCATCAAAATATTTTAGTTTTTCAACAACATGTATTTTTGTTGTATTAATATACGCAGGGTACAACCCAGAGGAAATAGCAACTAGCTTTTCCAACATTTGTCTCTTTCCAGCTATCACTTTTGTGATGTCAATATATTCAACATTTCCATCATTCCCCGTCTCAATGTGATACCCATTCCGGCGTATATCAATGAAACTCAGCAGGTTTCTTTGAGATGTGCTGGAAAACAATGCATTTTCAATGCATATTTTTGTTCCCTTAGGTAGAATAATGGTTGCTTTTCCAGACCCTTCAACAATACTCGTACTACCTGATATGGTAGTAACCTTTACCGCACAATTTTGTAAATAAGAAAAGTATTTCTTATGCCTTAGAATTGTGTGCGTTGCAGCACTATCAATAAGACATACGTCTTCACCATCCATCAGTGACATTCTTCAATGGTAATTATTCTTACAATCTATCATAAAAAGATAATAAAAAAAATATTAGGAACGATCCTATAGGTATCATTTCTATGACATCATTTTAATATCAGAACTGAAAACTTTCCGGCACGATGCATTTCTTTCTTTAAATAATACTAAAATTAAACATAATAGGCACAATGCCCTATATAGCGATGTAATCATCATAGAGGTCAAAACTTGACATATGAACATACAATTATTATACTATGTCACTTAATTAGATTTTTTTTTGAACAACTACTATCATAAATTTTCGCTGGTGCTATACCATCATGATTCTTCATAAAACATAATACAATGCTCATCTCATACAAAAATAAATATATAAATACGGCTGCATATGAATTAACCGGTGTTATACCATCTTTTCAATTAGTGATCTACTCAATATCATTTCTTTTTCATATATTATAATGATTTCTGGCGCAATGCCAATATCATATTATATCAAAATTAAAGTTTTCAGGTGTGATACCTTTTATAGCATACCAAAATTAAACTTTCAGACACAATGCCCTTTACATTTTGACGACAATGCTGCCCATTCTTAAACACTTTTGTCATAAGATAAACGAATATAGAAACAATTATACATGTATCGTTTTCAGGACATCACTTTTATATAGCATCAAAAGCTTTCCGGCATAATGCCGTAATGATTTACAAATTAAAATTTAACAGACGCAATGACGTATGTAGTGATATAAGCATTATAAATAATAATAAACAAATAAAATTTGAACCATATATCAAAACAAAATAAATAAATATTGTATAATAAATAGAAATATTAAATAATAATAAAATTGAGCACGATGCCTCACGTGATAAATAAATCTGGCACGATGCCTCACGTGATAAATAAATCTGACACGATGCCTCACGTGATACATAAATCTAGCATGATGCCTCACGTGATATCTATATCTGGCACAATGCCTCATGTAATTTTTATTCTTGGCACGATGCCTCACATGATGCGTATAAAATAAATAATGAGAGAAATAAATGAATGAATAAATAAATATGAACGAAAATGGATAAATTAAACAACATAAAATAAATGAAATAAAATTAACAATAAACAAAATCTGGCGCAGTGTCTTACGTGATATTGAGTTTTCGACATGATGCCTCATGTGAAATTAATAAATAAATGCGAAGCATAATAACTTAAACAAAGAAAATAAAATAAAATAATTAATAAGAACTAGCGTAATACCTCACATGACAAAGATTTCTGGCGTGATGCCTCACGTGAAATGTAATATCTGGGATATTGCCTAACATAATAATTATATAATGAATAAATAATTAATACAAAACAACATACTTTAGATAATATATATTCATATATAAATTGACATGTGCAATCGGCAACAATAAACTTATAGCGTTAGAGGATCAATATCAAATAAAATAAGGAAATACAATCGACATCAATAAACTTAGAAATCGACAATTTGTATAATAGATTGAAATCAGCAACAATATTGAAATCGGCAGATTATAAATCGGCAACAAGAAATGAAACAGACAGGTTATGAAATCGGCAAGAATATTGACATTGGCAGATTATGAAATGACAACAATAAATGAAATCGGCAGATTTCGGCGGATGTGAAGTTTGAAAGGGGATTTGCCAAGATCGAAGATGGATTGGAATAAGGGAGCGATTGTCGTATAGTGCTGCTAGTATGTTTGTAATATAGGATATTTTTCAGAGAAGAAAGTAATGAGTAGATGTGAGGATGATTTACCTGTTGATAGGAACAGAACGAGACCGGATTAGTTTAGAAATTTAGATTAGAGCGTGCTGATAACGTATTAGAAATGAGAGAATAGAGAAAGAGTAGAAACGACAAGGTTTTTCATTCCCATCACACATCACAAGTGAGTACAATGGTCTCTATTCATAGAGAGAAGGGGATAACCTAAATGGGTAATATGGACATTATATATATATATATATATAACACCCACAAATTTTAAAGTCTAGGTCTGCCACCTTTTGCGCCGATTCCATAAGCTTTGACACGTTCGTTCCAACAGTCATTATCAAGATAACGTTCGTAGAAGCTCACCAGTCCATTGTTCTTCACAGTCACTACTGAGGTGCTTCTTGTTCCATAAGTACGACCCTATAAAAAGAAATGCATCATCAAACAGAGGCCATGAAAGCATAAAAATAATCAGAATAACTGAAATCTGGGTTGAGGAGCCAAAAACAAGCTAACAATAGTCACCACAGACCCATCAACACAAAGTGATGTTCCTAAGAGATTACCAGATGGGTATCAGTATCTATAAATATAGAGCTTAGTTGGAGTTCCAAGTCTTGTGGATAGATGCCAGGGAGCTGACACTCATCAGCTTTAACTTTATCGCGCATCACCTTCTCAATCATCTCCGTCACATTAATCTCACTTCCTTCACCTTGTTTATCCAGCAATTCCTTGAACTTACAGCTTAGGCGTCGAGACTGCAGATAGGGGGCAAAAACCCAAGTCCCATTAAAAAGGACATGATGCGAAAACTTTGCTTATGAATGTCAAACAAACAAAGACCATATATTAATTACGGACAACGAATCTATATATACCGCTTTACACCTTGGGCCAAGGAGAATCTAGAAGACTGTCGTTTGTCAGCACGTGAACACCAGGTGGTATTTGCAATATCGACGGATTGTCTCCTTTTGCCCTGTTTGTGAGATAGACCAGTTTGTCGGAGCAGAAATCTGCTAGTAGTAGGTTGAATCCTTTGTAATGTTCAGCATCGTTCAACACTTCCTCTGCAAACTCTAAGGGTCCTTTCCCGCTCTGTTGACATTGATGCAAGAAACAAGTATTAATTCTAAAATTGTCAGGAGAAGGGTTACACATCACCAATAGATATAAATTTGGAGGTGGTCATATACACTCACATATGGAGGGGGGGCTGGAGTCATCATCAAAATGCAGGATGCTAAATTTGCAACAAGCCATATTCATTCCTACTCCCTACTCTTCATGGCTAAGCTATCGGTAGCTCACTACTAAGTACTAATACACTAGTAAAAATCAGATTTTTTGTTACAAAGGTTCTGATAACTACTTAAATTCGTTACCATAATTGTTATTAGTGACAAGTTTTTCGTTACCAAAGATAGTAATAAAGATTAAAAAAAAATTAAGACTATAGTAACGATATAAATGTTACGAAATCATATTTTTAGTAACGATATAACTTTTAGTAACGAATAAAAATCATTACGATAAACAAATTGATCTTTGGTTACGCCATCCGTGTAACGATATGTAACGACAATAGTCATTACAATAAATTAGATTAGTAACGATTTTGAATTTTTGGTAACAATTTTTTATTGTTACCAAACAATTTCTAGTAGTGACACCTGAAGCGAAGCACTATGCTTTTTCTTGGATCACCGGAAGATTTAAAGTAATATATGTGCTGCTACTTCAATCGCCTAAGTGCCCACTGGATGGAAGTTAAGAGCATCTCTGTTAGGACACTATTATTACTAAAGAGCATAATCGTTATATACTTTGTTAGGGGGTTAGAGTGGTTGTAACGTAATGGCCTACTTAAGGGGGGTGTACCGTGTACAGGACCTGCTGTAGGTGCTATCGAAAAAGAGAGAAAATAGGCCACATTAGTTGAATAGGAGAGCTCTTGGCTGTTACCGTACTACTTGGTATCATGGCAGTTTGAAGTTGCTGATGGTTGCTACCGCAGGTGGTGTCAGTGATGCAAAAAAGCCTTGAGCCAATTCCTGGCGGTTTATAGATGAGGGGACCGGGGCTGATTCTCGCCGATTTCCATGGCAGAAATTGACAGGATTTGTCGATGGGGGACTGGCAGGGGAGATTAAGGCACACAAGTTGGAATGTCTCTCTTCGACTGAACACATCCACAAAGATCGAATGCCACTTCACATGTAACAGCATAGACAATGAGATAAGGTGCAGTCCACCGGCGTCTGTACGAAGGGTGCTGCATTTCATTGGTTTAAATGAATGAACGGCAATTTCCAAGATATTAAGGAAAAGGTTTGGTTTCTTACTGAGGGGCAACTCATTGGATCCTATATGCTCGTTTGGAGATGAAACTCCCGTTGAAGAAAGTCGATGAGGATTGGAGTTTTGTCTAGCGCTTTTGGCAGAAACTTCCGATTCAGTCGTGTGTGGTAACTTCTATGACGGGTTTAAGGAGGCATTTGAGACTGGAGATTTTCAGGAATCTAAGCAGAAGAATTAAAATAGAAGGAAGGGAAATTTCATGAAATGCCATTATATTTTTGGCTAATTCATGAAATGTCACTAAAAAAAAAGAAAGTCACAAAATGCCATTATATTTTCCAAAAAGTTCATAAAATGCCACTATAGATAGAAAAAAGACAAAAATACACCTACTAGTTAACAAAGTACTTTTAAAGTTCACAATATGCCCCTAAGTGTTAAAATTAACAAAAATTAACAAAATATCAAATACAATAAAAATATAAAAAAATAAAAAAAATTATACAAATTTAAAATATATAAAAATTAAAAAAAAAAAAAAAAAAATAATATTAAAAAAAAAATCTTTTTTAAAATTTATTTAATACCATAAATATATTGAGTTCTAAACAAATAATTTATACCAATTTTTCTACCAATATATACAATAATTTATACCAAATAAGTACCATAATTTTATCATACATTTTTTAATTATTATTTTCTATCAATTTATTTATTTATTTATTTATTCAAAATAAATAATTTTTTTATATTGCTAATAAATTTTAAAAACTAAAATTTCTAAATATAATAATTAATTGGAAATAGAGCGACTGAGAATATATATATATATAACATACAATATTAAATAGTAAAACTTGTTTGAAATGTAGAATAAAACATTTTAAAAATAATAATATGCAACTTATTAGGAGCAAAAGTAATAATAAGTTGCATATTATTATTATGAAAACATTTTATTTTACATTTCAAACAAGTTTTACTAATTAATATTGTACGTTATATATATATATATTCTCAGTCGCTCTATCTCAAATAAATTATTATGTTTAGAATTTTAGTTTTTAAATGTTATCACCAATATAAAAAAAGTTATTTACTTTAAGAAATAAATAATCTAAATTGATAGCAAATAATAATTAAAAAATGTATGATAAAAATTATGGTACTTATTTGGTATAAATTATAGTACTAAATTGGTACTTTTTATGGTATTGAATAAATTTTAAAAAATGAATTTTTTTTTAATATTTAATGATATATAAATTTTTTTCAATTTTTTAATGTTTATGATTTTTTAATTTGTATAAATTTTTAATTTTTTAATTTTTTTAATTTTAATAATTTTTTAAAATTTTTAAAAATTTTATTGTATTTTGATATTTTTGTTAATTTTTATTAATTTTTAACACTTAGATGCATATTGTGAACTTAAAAAGTACTTTGTTAACTAGTAAGGGTATTTTTGTCTTTTTTCTATCTATAGTGGCATTTCATGGATTTTTTGAAAAATATATTGGTATTTCGTGACTTTCTTTTTTTTAGTGGCATTTCATGAATTAGCCAAAAATATAGTGGCATTTCATGAAATTTCCTTAGAAGGAAAGGACTCCGTATCAGTCTAAGTTTGAGCGGCCTAACACCCCTTCCACGAGATGCTAAGAATTTGAGCTGCCGGCGTGTGGGACACTAGCTACTCATTCTGGGCTGTATCACTCCTATCTTTATGTCTCTAAAAAGGGAATGCAGACGGGCCACGGACCATAGTGAGCTCGCTGTAAGAGTAGATAGTAAAATAATCTAACAGCCCCCCACAGTCGAAACCGGAGGCAGAGACTGATGCGAAATTCAAGAAATAAGGGCTTGGGAAGACCCTTCGTCATAATGTCCGCGAATTGGCTTGTGGTTGGGACATGTAGGACCCGGGCTTGGCCTAACGCGACTTTATCACGCACAAAGTGTATGTCAATTTCTATATGTTTGGTACGTTGATGCTGTACCGGATTGGATGCCATGTAGACAGAGCTGACATTGTCGCAGAAAACTATGGTGGCACGTGTGGATGGGGCATGCAGCTCTTGAAGAAGCTGGCGAAGCCAGTAAGATTCGGCTATGGCGTTTGCGACAGCACGGTACTCAGCCTCAGCACTGGAGTGGGAGACGGTGGTCTGGCGTTTAGATGACCATGAGATGAGATTCTGGCCGAGATACATGCAATATCCTGAGGTGGAGCGGCGAGTGTCCGGACAGCCGACCTAATCAGCGTCGGAGTACACTGTCAATTGGTCGGAAGTGTTTGGGACAAGTTGGAGACCCAATGGAAGAGTACCTTGAGGTAACGTAAGATGCGCTTGAGGGCGGTGTAGTGGGCTTCGCGGGGATCATGCATGTGTAGGCAACATTGTTGGACTGCATAGCTAATGTCAGGGCGGGTGAAGGTGAGATATTGAAGGGCTCCTACAAGGGAGCGGTAGGCGGTGGGATCGCTGACCGGTGGGCCGGCGGAGGAGCCAAGCTTGGTGCTAGTGTCTACTGGCGTGGTGCATGGTTTGCAGTCGCGCATGCCAGCACGGTGGAGAATTTCGGTTGCATATTTCGTTTGATTGAGGTGTAGGCTAGAGGAGGTGTGAATAACAGAAACTCCAAAGAAGTAATGAAGCGGGCCTAGATCGGTCATGGAGAATTCTGAATGGAGAGCAGCGATGATTTTATTAAGAAAAATAGTGGTGGAGGTAGTTAGAATAATATCATCGACGTAGACAAGGAGATGGGCTTGTAGTGTGTGTCGGCGGAAAATAAAAAGAGAAGGGTTGGTTCAACTCCTGGTGAATCCGAGGCGGGTGATGAAAGTGGTGAAGCGGTTGTACCAAGCCCGTGGGGCTTGTTTAAGACCATATAGGGCTTTACGGAGACGACATACATGATGTGGAAATTTGGGATGAATGAAGCCAGGTGGTTGTTGACAGTAAACAACCTCGTCCAGGGTGTCATGAAGGAAGGCATTTTTACGTTGAGTTGGTGAATGGTAGTGGGTTTGACGACGGTGGAGAAGGGAGAAAGTTTCATCGTAGTCAAGACCAGGTTGTTGGGAGAAGCCACGGACGACCCAGCGTGATTTGTAACGGGAGAGATTGCCATCGGCGTCGTATTTGTGGCGAAAGATCCATTTACCTGATACGACATTAGCATGAGGTGAACAAAGGACAAGACCCATGTGTTGTTTTTTATTAGAGCGTCGTACTCTTCCTGTATGGACCTTTGCCAATTTGGATCAGCGAGAGCAGCTTTGTGGGAAGAAGGAAGCGGGACTGTAGTTGCATGAAGATCATAAATTAATTTTGGTTTGACAATTCCTGCCTTGGACTGAGTGGTCATGTGGTGCGTGGATGTAGAGGGAACGGTGGTGAGCTCGTGCGATTGGATTTGGGAGGGAGTGGAGGATTTGTGTGTAGGCGAGGGTACAGGAGAGATGGGCTGGGTAGGTGGGGTTGTGGGGGCCGAAGAAGTGAGGAGTGGGTTAATTACAGGTGGGGGTTGTATTGTGGGGTCGTGGGCTTTAGGGAAAGCGGAGACGTGTGTGTGGAGTGGGCCGGGAAGGGGGCTGGTGGAGTGGGTCGGTGTTATGATTGGAGTGGCGGGACCGACTGGAGAGGGTAGGGGAGTGGAGTCAGCAGTGGGTGCTGATGTGGAGGTCAGTTGGGGGGAGTCGGGTAGGGGAGTGGGCCGCCGTAGAAGTAGGAAGAGATATGTGTGTGGGGGGAATAGAGTCAACAAATAATATTTTATCGGTGGAGTCAGAGGATTTTTGGGAGGGAGGGGATAATTGATTAATGAGTGAGGGAGTGGGGGCGGAAGGTGAGGAGAGAGATTGGTGAGTTGTTGGGAGTGGACGGAGAGGTGCTGATTCAGTGGAATGGCATCCACAGCAGAGGTACCTACCAGTTCCTTACTGACACAAGCAAAATAAAGAAAAGGAAAAGAATATGTGGCAGGAGAGAGGGTGAAATAAGTTCGAGGGTTGCTTACTGACAAAAGAGAGAGAGTTGTGAGAGGGGGAGTAATATAATAGTAATGGGTTGATTCCACTCTCTTGCTGTGGTTGCCCTTAGTGGGTGTGGTGACGTGGAGGAGTGAGATCGTGGGTGTAGTGCCAGTGCCACTCCAGCACACCCTATATGATTCAGGTTCTGAATTATATGGTACGGTCACCACAGATTGATCATTATATGCGGGACCTTTTTATACTCCCACCGTCCTGAATTGACCGTCCTGTTTGTTTTATGGCACGTTTTTCTATTCAATATTAAATATAAGATAAAATATTTATAAAACTAAATTTTGTAACATATAGTTGTATTATGTAAGGAATTATATGCAAAATTTAAATTTTCAAAATTAATTTATCTTATATGTTAAAAATTGAAGTCAAACGATATGTCCAAATAATAAACAGGACGGTCAATTCAGGACGGAGAGAGTATATCCTGACCGAGGTAGATAGATCCATTCAATCACCTGATCATTTTACAGGAAGTTATTTCTATTCATTAAAAGCCACAAAAACCAAAGCTCAAAACGATTCTGTCACAATACTCTGACCAATTTAGGAACTCTACAGCCTCCACCAGTGAGTGACAATTACAGTTGACATCTTCCTTCAATAATCACTGGAAGAGAACTAAGGCTATAACCACATGGCTAAAGCTAATCAGCACGAACAAAAAATTTCCAAGTTAGATACGATATGAGGAAAACGACATTTGCTACTTAGCTCACCTTCAGAAAGCGAACGGGAAGGTGTCCCCTGCTCTTGGCATCCGGAATAGACCTCGTCTCTCTTACGTTTGTTAGGAAAGCTAATCTACCACTTCTCGAGCTAGCGAGCCAAGTCCCGCCTGCAACTTCATCTCGTCCACCGAGAACCTCCCTATCTTCCCACCACTCCAACGGTTTCGTTGGTCTTTACTATCCGAATAAAAACAAAGAATTCCGTGAACTTAAAACCAAATTGAATGACAACCTAAAAAAAAAAGAATAGCTAAATGAATATCATATCGAGCGAAAAGAGGTTTTCGTTTTACTTGCCGGCTGTGGTACTCGTCTCGGTGAGTAGGAGAGAAAAGGGTAGAGAGGGTGGGATTTCCACCATAAACACAGCTGCACACTTGTTCGTGCCCTTTACTGATGAACAAAATTGATAGATCGATCTGGTATCGTCTCTTCGGAGTGATCATCTAGGCCGCTACTTGTATTGGTTGGCGCCGTAATACTAAATTCCTGATTCCTCCAAATCCCGCCTCTTGAATTGCTCGAAGGGAAAGGCGTGGGATGCGCCTATTGCTGACAGATGGAAACTTTTCTTCTGCAATTAATTGCCAGTCCTCGCAAGAGGTGTACTTTTCAGCCGATCGATCCGCACGAAGTGGCCTGTAGGAAATTTTTGTACTTTTGCTGCCCCGTTCGATAGTGGCCAGTAGGAAATTTTTGTACTTTTGCTAATGATAGTTGACAAGTGTCAACCTTTAATTGGTTAAGGTGACGATTAGGGTCTAATTTATGCATAAGGGCATCCACAATGTTGAAAGTGGATTCCACCCACCAATAAATATTATTTTATTATCTCTTCTCACAATCTTCTCTTACTTACCAAGTTTCTAAAAGAGAGTGTTTAGGGCATCCACAATGGTTTTAAGTTTCTTAACACATTCCTAGGTACCATGTCATCTAAAAATTATATTTATTACTAAGAAACTATTCACTACAATAACAAAGTTTCTTAATCTTCTCTCCCTTAATGAACAACCAATAAACTATCCACTATTTGAGATGTGAGATAAAAATATATACTACCCTCCGTCCCGTCAAGTGTCCTGTTTGCTTTTTGGCCGTTTTTCCACCTCAATATTAAACATATAAGGCAAAATAATTTTATAAAACTAAATTTTGTATTATATAGTTTATCATGTAAGGAATCATATGCAAAACTTAAATTTTTAAAATTAATTTACTTATATGTTAAAAATTGAAGTCAAACGACATGTCCAAATAGTAAATAGGACGGTCAAGGTGGGCGGAGGGAGTAAGAGAGAGATACACATAGGTGGGTCCAATGTGTCATAAAAAGTGAGGTTCTTATTTAAGAACCTTGGAGAGGAAAATGAGTGGAATCCACACCATTGTAGAACATTTCACATATGTAACCGTGTCAAGAACCCTATTGTGGATGCCCTTAGTTAAGAACCCCTCTCACATCCTCTCTCCTCCACCTCATCATTTTCTTTTTTCTCTTTTAACATTATGGGTGGAATCCACACCATTGTGGATGCCTAAGAATTTATCCGATCACTGACATGGGATGTATTTGTCTGGAAAAAAAGCTTAATCAACATTCCTGTGTATAGAACAAGTGGACACAAGGAAATAACAAAGTCACTTTATACCACGACATATTTGTTAATTTAAAAAATATTATAGTTTTTAAAAAAGTTTTTTAGATTTTATGAAAATTAATTTTAATTCACCCGATATTACAAATTAAATATTCCTACTTATTAATAAACATAGTTCACGATATACCATAAAAATATTTTAAATTCACAAGATACTACAACATTTAATAAAATATATAATAATTTTAATAAAAAATAATAAAAAATTATAGGTTTATTAATATATAGGTTGAAAATTTATAAAATTTAAAAAATCAAATATATAATTATAATTATAAAAATATAAAATTACTTAAAAAATAAAAAAACAAATAGTCAAGAGAAAGATAATTCAATTTTTTTATAATATTTTTAATATAATAATTTAAAAATATAAATATTATTAAAAAAATTAAATTTATATAAAATAAGATTATAAAAAATAAAATTATAATTCTCATTACTATTTTTGTCTATTTTTAATCAAATTTGTGACTTTTATAATATAAATATACCTTTATTATTCTTCATATTTTTAGAGACTTTTTTATTAAATATATGGTATTTTTCTATGTTTTCAATTTTAACATATATAAGAAAAAGTTAACTTTTGTTACTTACTTTTTAAAAATATATTTAATAATTTTTGTTGTATTTTTGAATTAAATATATAAAGTATATAATTTAAAAATATTATATACTGTATACATGCTAAATAATTTGACAAATGAAATAAAACAATAGTTAAGAGTATTATAGTTTAATATTTTTTTATAATATTATTTTATATATTTAATCCAAAACAAAAATTAATAAACATATATCGAAAAAGTAACTAACAAAAATTAGCATTTGGGTTAAAATTGAAAAACCCAAAAAAATACCATATATATAATAATAAAATGTCAAAAATTATAATATATTGAATAAGGCACAAATTTGATTAAAAAGACAAAACAGTAAGGAGAATGATAATTTAATTTTTTATAATAATGTTTCACATTATTAAAAATATTTTGAGTAAAAATATTATAAAAAATTTGAATTATCATTCTCTTAGCTATTTTTTTAATTTTTATTTTAATCTTTTTAGCTTTTAAATGATATATAGTATTTTTTAAAAGTTTATAATTATATATGTGACTTTTTTGTTTTATATAATTTTAACCAATAAAATAATAAACTTAGGTTTTTTTACTGTTTTTAATATATATTTTAATAAGTTTCGTGCTATCTTGTGAATTAATAATATTTATGTGGTATATCGTGAACTTTGTTTATTACAAGTAAGGGTGATTTGGTCTTAAAAAGTTTTGGGTTTGTAATTTATGGTATTTGAGGAATTAAAATTATGGGAAATTTCACGATATACCCCTAGGTTTGAGCGAATTTTACGAGATACCCCTTAGGTTTCATTTTCACAATGAAATACCCCTAAGGTTTCATTTTTATTACGAGATACCCCTGAGGTTTCATTTTCATTACAAGATACCCCTAAGATTTCAATTTTATTACGGGTTGCCCCTCGGTTCAACTTCTGATATATTAAAATTTTCATATCCCTCTTTTACTCTCGCACCGTAACCTCAAGGTTTATTGCCAATTTTTTTAAAAAATAAATAAAATACACAAAAAATAATTAAAGATCACATAACCTTTGAATTCAGTTATAAAAATGAATAAATATTATAAAAACAAAAAGAATTAAAATCATAAATTTTCAAAAATAAATTAAAATGACTAAACAATAAAAAATTAATTTATCTAGAAAACATATAATGTTACATAATTTAAAAACTATTATAGCCGGAACTTAAAATTGATAAAGTTATAATTATTACATTAAATATATTAAATTATTCAATAATTTTATAAATTATAAAAGTTTATGAACAAATATATTATTTGATATCAACAATCACAAGAAAAATGATCATATTTTATGGTTTTTATATTTTATTTTTCAATTTTAAATAATGAGTTTTTCTATGTACTATATAATTGTTACTTTTATTATTCTTCATATTATTGATATAATTTTACGATTTTAAGTCATCGCTACGTAATACTTTAACAATTTATGTTTATTTTTTAAAATAATTTAATTTTTTATTATTTTGTCATATCCGTTTATTTATTTTTTTTCGTTTATTTAATTATATTCATTTTTTAAAATTGATTCCAAAATTTATATGATCTTTAATTATTTTTGGTGTACTTTTTTTATTTTTAAAATTAATAAAAAATTTGACTATAAACCCCTAAGGTTACAGTGCGAGGGTAAAATAGGGATATGAAAAATATAATATATATATATCAGAATTTGAATGAAGGGGCATCGCCTAATAAAATTGAAACCTCAGGGGTATCTCGTAATGAAAATGAAACCTCAAGTGTATCTCGTAAAGAAATTGAAACCTTAGGGGTATCTCGTAGTGAAAATGAAACCTTAGGGGTATCTCATAAAATTCGCTCAAACCTCAGGGGTATATCGTGACAATTCTTAAAATTATTTTTTGGGCTATCTGAATTTTTTTTAAAAAAACTTGTGCTATTTTGTGAATTAACAAACTTTTAATGGTATCCCGAGAATTTCCCAATAATAGAAAAGCAACATATTTTAATCATTTCCCAAGATTAGAATAGCCCTGATTGATGTTAACGATCGGATCTAATTTAAAGTGGGTTCCACGTTGGTCCACCCTAGAGATAGGTGGTAATTTGGGTTGATGGGTCGGGTTGAGTCTCACTCATATCCAACTTGATTAAAATTGTATTGATCTATACCCGACTTAAAAATAATCGGGTTACAAATATTCAACCCAAGTCCAACCCATATAAAATCATTGAACCACTACAAAAAAAATGTCATTTACAGACACATTTTTTATGTCAGTATAGCCTCAAAAAGTGTTAGTATAGACTCGGTTGACCTTTACCGACACACAAAAAAAGTGTCGGTATAACCTCAGATACTATAGGTCTATACTAACACTTACAGTGTGTGTCGGTGAATGGTATTCAGCTTTTACTAACACTTATTTTCTTAGTCAGTAAACACAGAAGATCTATTATAACACTTATCTTAATTGACAGAATAGCATGTGCATTTATACTAACACAAAACTAAGTGTTGGTATACTTGTATTCTAACACATAATTTGTGTAACTAAATGTCGTTTATACAAACATAATCTATCATCCTGTAACAACTATACTAACTCATAATCTTATGTTAGTATAACTTTTACAAACAAAACAAATAATTCAATTCAATTCATTATTTCTACAATGCCACACATCTACCAACTCATATATACAATATTATTCATGACCCGTGAATTCTCAAACAATAAATGTAATAACTTATGAGCTCCAATGGCATTGAAAATGTTAAGAGTTTACAATAGAGTAACTTGAACATTAATATTCATCACTATCCTCCAAAAGTATCGTAGTCAACATCAAGATAACAAAAATACAATATTTTTCTTGACAATTTTAGGAGTGAAACAAAAAGTACCCAATATACTCTGAAAATATAGGATGATTAGGGTGCACAAAAAGATCCGGCACCCATGTAGACAATTTGTTAAAAGAATCATCCGATGACCTCACCATCTCCTTCTCTAGGTGCTTCACGCTCATAGCAAAAGCAAGCCCGACTGTCACAATGCTTCCGATGACCAACCCGTGTTTGACATTTTTGTTCTTAATTCTCTCTACGGGAGCAGAAATGAAAGGTGGATTGAATAGAAAGGATTCCAGAAAGCTACCCCTATTACCACTAAGAGCCATTTTCTTTCCACCGTGCATTACCATGGCTGCTCTAAGGGAGTTCCCAGCTAACCACGCATGTGATTTTGATCCATGCACCATTGCCACTGTGTCTCGTACAGGCCGCAGAGCCATCTCCATTCTTGATGTTTCCTGGAATCCATTCTTTATGACATGAATTTCATGCTGCACGTCACGAGACACAGAGTCTCCTTTTGTTATTGTTTCCGAAAGGCGACAACCTAATGTGGGATGGCTTTCTTTGATTGGGTCATGATTGAAGTAGTGCTACTGTTGGTGGTAGTATGGTGCTGGGATGATTTGAGGGTGTATTCGAAGATGACTCCAAATATGGAGCAGTCCACATCGTCAATAAGTGGATAGAGTAGTCGAAAATGGAAACATTCCCACCACGTAGGAGCAACTGCTCCAGGGCCATATCATTTGTCTTGGCCATCTCGCTCAAGAACGTAAAACCTCGCTCACTAAGGATGCTGCAACAGATCTTCGATGATTATCATTATCCCTGAACCAAGAGAGCAACAACAAAAAATTTCATCTCAAACTTGGCACAGAAAGCTCCTAAGCCTCAAAAGCTATACATGTCTATCTCTTCATATATTATCTAGACAAACTTAGGCCTATAACACCTATTTCATTAGCAATACCCTTACCTCACAATAGATTACTAACTTCATCTACAATTGCAAAAGCAATTACCGCTTATTGATCTCTAAGTCTATTGTTGATAGCCACATGCAACAAATTATCAAAAGTTATGTATGTGCACAAGTTGATTTTAGTATGAGCCAACCACTATACTTGGATACCACCATACTTTCTACGAAAACTCTTCAAAGAATAATAAAAAAAGCAGACAGCCTACCAAAACAGATAAAAATATCCTAAACATGCTATGAAATAAGATTTCATAGAACAGTATGTTAGGCATCTAAGCGGATATGGTCTTTCTAGGAATGTTGTGGGCTATGTTCCTTGTCATAGTTAGTCATGGTTACTTACTTCATGTTACCTGTCACAATTTTATTGGTGGCTCTTATCTTTTATCTAGTCAATCAATGTGTAGATACATTTGCGGTCACTTTTTTTATCATGGGGCTGCAAATGTAGCAGTATAAGGTAGGAAATGTCTAGAAGATTTCCTAGTCAGGGGAAAACTCCACCTGAATGTAACGTCCAAGAGCAGAATCACTAGCTGCGCACTCAACTACAGTCCAACACAGTTCTGCATACACAAAAAAGAGGAATCTTGTAACACCCCAACCTGAATTCTAGTAACCTGTACGACGATCACTCCCAATAAAACATAAACTGCAGCGGAATAAAATACAATAATCGGGCGGTATTACAATGCCGTTGGCCACCCTTGTGACCAACAAGGCTAACTCCAAATACAAATCTCCAAAAGTCACGGTCTGAATACGAATACAACCCGAGATACTAGGAATCAAACTCAAAGATACAATAATTAGGTAAAACAAATATCTAGTGATAAAACTCCCGTAGCTTGATCTACCCCACCTACACTCGGTGTGGTAAACTCTTCAACTTCAGGTACCTGAAAAATTGGGGTGCCCCCAAAGGGGCTCAGCAAACAATGCTGGTATGGAAAACGTGCGGCCCATCGGCTACTGGGCCACACCAACTACTTTGTCGAATACATGCAGTTCATTTTTATAAAGCTGTAAACGAGCATAACATGATAATCACAAGTATCCATACAAGGACAACAATGTCACATAACAAGACTTCAGAAGGTCAAGTTAGATGAACTGTAATCATTTGATAGTAGTCGAGTCCACATAGTGGGACTGACAAGTGTATAAGAGTATGTCAATATAGTGGAGGTATAGTGACCTCGTTAAAAAGGAAAGGTGGGTAATTAGTCCCCCAGAAGATAATGTAGTTAACTCCTGCACTTAAAAGAGGTGGGAATCGAACCCTCGAGAGGAATAAAGTCTTCCTCCCCACTTGAACTGTTCCGGTATGCCGCTGGTGAGTGACACAGTGCACCCAAAACTCCCGTCGCGACGTAAATTGAATAGGAGATGACCTGAGACAGGTACAACTCCTGTAGCATGCATGGCCAGATCCAACTGGGCTCCTCGTTCTCGTAGTATAGAATTGTTAGGTGTCATACAAGGACGTTAATCAAGAACACAATGTATATTGTCATTTCACGTTTAGGGTAACGACGTTTGTTATAAAGTGAAGTTAGTGAGAGACTTGAGTACAAGTTCTCGGTATAATGAAGCGCTGGTATTTAATCCACTGGTATTGTAGTGTTGTATGCGTGGGACATACACGTGTAGATAGTATCATTCACGCACATAATATAACATAACCGTGCACAAGAGTAATACAACATTTTACATTAATTATCTTGGTCGTTATTTCAAACAACAGATAGCACACAAGTCGGTGTAATCCGGTAGCAAACAGGTTGCAAGAATCCCATACCGTTCACCGTAGATTGCAGTTGATTATACCCTGGTCAACGTCTGGTCAAGTATAGTCCTAGAACAGGATTAACTGAGAGGGTTAATTATGTTACTTGTATATTAATTTTATTGGATTGTTCAACAAATCCTTAGTTGTTATTTCATGTGAGGTTTTTTCTTCGTACTTAGATAGTTTCTTTAACTTAACCTTACCAACAATTAAGGTGTTCTTATATTTTTCCCAAATCATATAGTCTTAATTAACCACTTACAAGGTGTGGTAATTCCTTTTAATTACCTTAAGATTTAATGTATAACTTATTTTGTTATTCCCTTTTGATTTAATTATAAATCCTTTAATATATATTTATATATATATTTATTCATGTACTATTTATGTTACATGTTTTTAATTGTCTAGTTGACATATTAACGTTATATTTTCTCAACTATATTTATATGCCATACATGGACATAAAATTCTTATAGTTTTATTATTCCCCTTTTAACTATAAATAATATTTATTGGTTACCTTTAAATTCCTTATAACTATATAAGCCATAGTTTTAATTCCATAATTCCTTAAATCAAAATTCTTTCTCCTAATTCCTCCAAATATCCATATAGGACCTATATTTATTTAAATCTAAATTCTTACCCTTATATTTCAGTTATTTACAAAACAACCACATTAGTTCATAAACTTTACATTTAAATTCTAATCTCATTATATTATATAGTTTTAATTCCTCATTTATTATTTACAAAACCACCACTAATATTTTGGTATATATATTTGAGCATTATAACTTTTCAAAAATTACAATGTGGCCCCTCAAACTTTGGCCTTAATAAAATCTTTTCTATAATTACAATTTAACCACAAAATCTTATAACCTTTACATAATGTCTTATAAACTATAGTTTTAATTTTAATTCTCCCTAATTGCCGAATGTATATATATAAATTCTTAAATTACAAATCTAACCCAAGGTAATTCGGCCTTGTCACATACTTTCCATTAATTACATTTTTCACCCCAAAACTTTGTAATAGTTACTTAATAACTTATAAACTATAGTTTAAATATCCAATTCCTCAAAATTTCGAAAGTGAACTTCATAATCTCTTAATTATGAATTCGCCCATATTCAACTCCAAACTTTCATAATAAGTTTTATAAATTACATAATAGTCCAAAATTTTATAAATTATATTTTAACACTTCTTTAAATTATCTAAAATTCATAAACTTAATTCCTAACCTATATATCATATTTATCCCAAGGACACCCTTAACTCTCGGTTTTCATAATATATACACCAATCTTTATAAAAATTACATTTTAGCCACATAACTTAATTAATTAGCCATTTAAGCACTAATAAAATATTTTTAACTCTCCAAACTTTAATATAAGTTTATATACATAAGTAGCTCATTAAAACTTATTTTTCACCTAGAACATTCGGCCATAATTAATAGGTTACTATATAGTATATAAAAGTAGATTTATATGTCAAAAATAACTATACATAAATTCATATGAGTTATATAACTCATGTAAAAAATTTTGTAATGTCTTATATTGATTCCTAGCTCAAAATAGACATTTTTACCCTTGACAAATCGGCTTGAATTTGTATTTAACATAGATAATTTTGTGACACAAAAATGTGTCTTAAGGTAAATATTTTCCATATATGTTATAGATTATATTTTTGGTATATTATACCATATAGTTACGGTTTTAGATACTGGGTTGCTATTCGCAGTACAAAATTACTAATCACCGCAGTACAAATTTTTTAAATTCATATTGACGTTGTACACATGTAGTGACATCGTGTCGTAAATTTTGTTTTTGAAAATATGTATTTCGTCACCGTGAACCGTAAAAAACGCTCTCATTGTATCGTTAAAGCCGTTTTTATTGTGTTTGAACGTTATAATTGGGACTTGACATTGGTAAACGACGTTTTACGTTATGATTGATTAAATTGTAGATATTGTCACAATTTCAGAAACGTTGTATTGAAAACGTAGTTGATAACGCCAATTTCGGGTAAAAAACGCTCCCGTTGTAGTAAAATTCGTTAAACCCGTTTTTATTGTGTTTGGATGTTATAATTGTGATTACATGCTAAGTTATTGATTTTACTGTATTAGTACGAAACGATGTTAATATGTTGAAAACGAGTCAAAACGAGCGTTTTTGAAAAAACGCTCCAAAACGTGCACGTTATATATAAACGGGATGTGTTCGGTATCTTCATTTCTCACGAACACACCATCTCTCCTCCAAACTACCTCGCCGAATCCTCCTTCCTGATCGCCAGAGCCACCGTCGGACCACCGCCGGAAAAAATTTCCGGTGAGTTTTTCGATTTTTTTTTGCAAGTTATAGATCTTGATGTGGTGATTTCAAATATGTTGTTAGAATTTAGAAACACACATTAAATTAGCCTAGATCTACAAAATAAAAATCTGGAAAAAAAAGCTTGAAACTCCATTAATGGAGTTCAGTCACCCTTCCCACCGACACTACTGCACCGAGTCGCCCCTGCTCCTGGAACGAAGAGACGAAGGTCGCCTCATCCAGTGACTCGACCTGGTAAGCTTCGCCTCGCCTCCTGAGGCGAGTTGGTATGCCTCGCCCTTGCTGTGGACACGCCTGGACTGAGCTCGCCGCGACCCGGAAGACGACGGCGCCTCGCCCCGTCTGAAGTCACGTCCCCTGTGAACTCGCCCCGGCTGAAGAAACGGAGACAGAAGACTCGCCTCCATGGTGGACACGAGCTAGCCGTGGTCGTCCTGGCGGCGGTGGTTTCCTAGCCGCAGTCCCTGGGCAAGACACGAAAGCAGCTACAGTCGCCCCACCTATTGGGGCGACTTACTTGTTTTTTTTTTATTGTAAATGTTTTTTAAAGTTTAAAATGATATATTATGTTTATGAACTTATATTATAAGTTTGATTAAATTAAAATAAGGTTGTAACTATTAAGGCCGAGATCTATTGTTATATTTACTGTATTTTAAGTTTATAATGTGCTTAGAACAAAGTTAAGATAGAATGAGTTAAAAGGGCTTTTAGGTACAAAATGATAAGTAAAAAGGGAAAAATGCAATTTTTGAAAACTAAAATGTATAGGGCCGAAATGTTTCTGTATAATATAGTTTATAATGATACGTGTATGTTTATGAACTTATATTATAAGCTTGAGTAAGTTAAAATAGGTTTAACTACTTAAACCAAGCTTAAAACCCATCTTTGTGCCTTTATTTTTTAGCATGGACTATGGGGGTGTATACTTCTATTTTTGAACTTCTTTGTCCTTGTATTATGGCAGGAAATGGAGGTTGGGAGCCCCTTGAAACAGCCAAAGAAAAACAAGGGAAACAAGTGTGGAAAACCATCTTGTGAGGTAAAAACTCTAAACTAAGCCTTGAAAGTAAAGAGTTGGCTAAGCTTGAATTATTGTACCAATAATCTAGTGAAACTCTCTGTAATAGGGCCGAAGAGCAAGGAAAACTTCAAGCTACAAGCCTCTTGAAAAATCAACATTTGGGCATTAGGAGGTAACTCTTATGTTAGGGTTAAATGTCATTTTATGATGTTTTGGTGTTGTAACTATTAAGGCCGAATACCTACTGTTTTATTTACTATTTTTAAGTTTCATAATGTGTTTAGAACAAAGCTAAAGCATTAATATGAGTTAAAGGGTATAGGTGCAAAAGGATAAGTAAAAGGGGCTAAAATGCAATTTTGAAAACTAAAAGGGTTGTTATGATAGGGCTGAATTATTTCTGTATGAAGTGTTTATAATGATATTATTTGGTTTTTGAACTATATCAATAATTTTGAGTAGTTAAAATAAGGTTTAGAAACTTAAATGACAAGTTTATGAAATTTTCGGGTTTAAAGAGATTGTTTTGGTGGTTGTAACAATTAAGCCGAATGCCTACTGTTTTATTTACTGCATTTTAAGTTTATAATTTGTTTACAGCCAAGTTAACGACATTAATATGCGTTAAGGTGCTGATAGGTACAAAGGAAAATGCATTTTAAAAATAAAGTTTAAGTGACTAAGTAACAAGTGTAGTAAATCGAATGTCAAGGATTACAATGACAAGAGTTAATTATGCAATTTTTTGATTTAGAGATAATTTAAGGTCCAAAAGTCTTATGTAATTTAGAGATAATATTGACCTAATATGTTATATTATAAGTTTTGGCTAAGTTAGATAAGAGTTAAGGATTACAATGATGAATTTGGAAAGTTTTGGGGCTATACTATAGTTGTTCTGTTGATTTATTATTACTTACTTGTGTAACTAATCTTAACTGGGTTGCTTCAACTTGTGCAGTGATGGATAAGCTAAAGAATATTGTGATGAACGTCTACAGCAAAAAAAAAGAAGGACAGGAATTCGGAGCAGCCAATGACTGCTTCGTTCCGTCGTGAGCGGGCTGCCGCAGTTGATCCTCCACGGCACTCATCTTTCCAGCCACAGCAGGGTCATGCTGAGCCTGCACGACACTCATCTTTCCAGCCACAGCAGGGTCATGCTGAGCCGCCTCGTCACTCGTCATATCACCCACAGCAGCAGCCCATCATGGACCCATCCACGCAGTCATTCCATGATTCCGACCCAGTCGCTTTCGACATACCTAGGAGAAGGATGCCTGAACCTTCATCCTCTGCAGGTGATTGGTCATCTGCTGATGTGGCCCAACTCCATAGCTCCAGTTATAATATATCGGGTCAGAGTAGCCACCGGGAGGGGCATGTGGAGGCACAGACTTATGCTGGTGGTAGCTATCATGCTGGTGGTAGCGATCATGCTGGTGGTAGCTATCATGACCACCGTGTGGAGCATGCAGAGGCACAGACTTCTGCTGGGTGTAGCTATCATGACCCCCGGACCCCTCCGGATGCTGCAGCACCCGTTGACATGGACATAGATGAGGAGGGGGAGGAGGAGGAGGCTGAGGAGACATCTGAGGATGAGGGCCTAGACGAGGATGACCCTGATCAGGAGAGCGCGACTGATGAGGAAGCTGCTCTCGCTATGGAGCCCGTTATTCCCCCTTTCTGGAGGCTTACTGAAGTGCCAGTACCCGGTGGTCCACTACTGACTAGTGTTATCACCAGCTTTGGTGGGCATGTCGCCATTGACCTTTGGTCAATGACTAAGGTATATACTATCTTATCTTTCAGTTTGGCATGTAGATTTAACTATTTCTTCATGCGTGTGTAAAATTTGTGTTAATTGTCTAGGACCGGGGTGTTTTGGGATTTAAACCCCGAAAACCTATAATCACGAACTGGCCGTTTAGCGGGGTTACTTGCAAAAGGGCAAGAAATATGATTAAGTACTCAGCGTTGGAGCATCTGCTAGATGTCACATGGGGCTTCAACAACATGTCTTTGATATCGGCCTTTGTGGAAAGGTGGCAGCCGGACACCAATTCTTTCCACATGCCTTTTGGAGAGATGACGATCACACTTCATGATGTGTGGCAGATACTGAGGATCCCAATCGTTGGTCATCCGATTCTGGGGAGTCCAACAAACAGTGAGCTTAAGGAGGCGATGGCTAAGTTGTTAGATTTTGAGGAGGGTGTTGACCAGATGATGAAATTCATGTGGCATACTGGTGCTGTTCAGATATGTCCACTTATAGAGTGGTGTTCGACCGGCCAGAGGGTACCTATGAAGCAGGCGTGCGGTTGGCTCTACTATGCTCTCGCTACTACCATCTTTGCTAACAAGGGCCATTCACGCATGAGTCCTCTACCGTTCTGGTTAGTTACTCCCATGGGTAAAAATACGAAGCTAAAGAGGTTCGCATGGGGAGCAGGTACTCTTGCGCTTGTATCGCCAGCTAGGGGTAGCATCTCGTGCTGACTGTAATAACATTGCTGGCTCTTTGACCCTTCTCGAGGTAAGTGTTTTAATGTACAACAATATGTAATAAATTTTCATGAATTCACATTAATAATTGGCATAATTTCTTTTTAAAATTTATGTAGTGCTGAGAGCTCGTCGTTGGGTGGTTAAAGTCCACTCCTAGTCCCTGTCTGGCTATGGTGGTGGCTGTCTTGAGGCACGGGCCTTGCCCTGCCCAGGATAGGCATTGATAAGGCTGGTCGGGCCTTGTGCCCGACGCCGGTGATGTTAACCTTGTCAACTTGCATGCTTGCTTGCTTGTTTTCTTGTGAATGCTTGTCTGTGTGCTTGCGTGTTTGTGTGATCAGTGGAATGTTTGTCTTGTGATGTCTTATCGCGAGAAAATTTTCCATTTTAAAGGTTGCGCATTACAATTTTGGTATGCGTACTTCCCCACTCTTAGACCAGCAGTTAGTGCTGACTGGCGTGATGGGGATGATAGACCGTGGGCTATGAGATGGGTTAGGCCCACCTCCCAGCAGAAAGATCAAAATTCACTAGAGAGCTACCACAAGCATATAGATGCTCTGACAGCAAGAAATGTAAGTGGTACAACAATTTCAATTTGTATTATTTACTATATTGTTTATTACTGATGCTTATGTTTCCCTGTGATCCAATGTAGATTGATTGGTTGCCCTACGGTCGCGAGAAGGTGAATGAGAACAGGGGCCGCTCTTGGTACAGGGGTACCTTGCAGTACATGACCGTGAATGAGCCATATATGCCAAAGCGTTGTCTTCGCCAATTCGTGTATGTTCAGTGTATCCCACCTCCCCCTATTAGACCGAACAATAGATCCAAAAAAAGGGAGAAAAGGAAAGCCCTATAGATGTGTGTACCCCACCATGTATAGTGTGTGGGACACCACACGTGAGTGTGGACCTACTCCGGGGTTGACTAAGACACGGGCGGCCGTACATGCATGTGACGAAGATTATCTGGATTGGTACGTCAAACACACCCATCCGAAGATCATGAATCCTGACATATACGAAAACACCTTCGTTCATCGGCCGGATCCCGCCTTAGTAAGTTGATCTCTTCCTTTGTATAATTTCAGTTGATTATAGCATTTTATGAATGCTAGACTAACTTTATAATATTATGTTACAGCTCATGCATGAGGCAACTGAGGCTGGTAGGCCTTTATTACCTGGGAATCGTAGCTGGGACTGGAGTTACTACCGTGAGCAGATGCCGCACGAGGAACAGAGGCAAACTGAATAGGGGTTAGAAGGGATTCTCAGTACCTTGACTATATGGGATTCGTACTATCAGCAGTATGGAGGGGCATAGTTTAGGATTTTATGTTTTTGTTGTTTTAAGATACAGTATGGATATAGTTATTTTCTAGTGGACATGGTGATTGTTACCGTATTGCTGAAATTGCTGGTCATCACCTTCTGGTTCATTTTGTGGAGGTTCTTAGAACCGGGGAAGAGAAGAAAAACAGGGGAGACTATGCCAAAATTTTTCTAGAAATGCACCGTTTCTTTTGCTTTTCATTGCTCCTAAATGTTAATTCTCTGTCCAATGCCTCGCACTTGAAGATACTGAGCTACAGCCACCTATAAAGCATTGACTTCATCTTCATGAGCTTGGAAGTTAGGCTCACCTGATCGTGAACTCTTTATTTCCTCGATCTTCCTTAGTACCTTCTTCAGCATTGCTGAAGACACATCCTGCAGATAAGTTAGAAAACAAGAATGAAAACATCTGGAATGGATAAGCAGTTTGGTGGAACAGGCAAGTATTTGCTGATGTATCCATCTTGGGGGAAGTACCCTTTCTTTTCAAACTTCTTTCTTGTTTCCTTTGGAAGCTTTTTGAACATTTTTGATACCTAGTTTGTTAGGATAAGGATAAAAGTATCAGCAACGAGATTAAAATCACCATCCTTTTTCAGAAAACTCCACTCACTGCCTTGTTTTTTCATCCTTCCAGGCATTCTAAGCTCCAAGGAGACTGCTCCATAATTGTTCTTGTTCTCTTTAACTATCACATTAGAGGCCTTCTACATTATTAAAAGGTAAACGTCATTTTTTTTGTCTTTTATCCCTCAACATACAAACGAAAATTACATTCCAAGAAACTGAACATAAAATATTGAAACAAACTACTAGAGAAATGTAGATGCATCTAACCCTTTCATATCAACCATACCAGCAGTCTTCGTAGGTGCCTGACCATAAATTCGAAATCAAGTTAGATACATAATTCAGGAAATAACTACATCAGAAGTCAAACAACACTTGATTGACTACTGACTAGATTCTTCAAACCTATACAAACACTGTATCGATGAAAACTGATGCAAAAGCTTTATATGGAGATATGCAAGTGCATCATAAAGAAACAGATACAATTATTAACCTTACTGGGCTTCAACTTCAAGCAATTCAGACACATCATACAGCATGTACCTGAGTTCAGTCACATGTGAAGGATGAAATATAGGAATTGGCAACTCTACGAAGCGGTTAGAATGTAATGTTTATGTCACAATAACTGAAATATATCAAAATGTAAAAACTCCACGTCCAAACATCTACCAATGATTATAAATCCAGAAAAGTATAACAACACGTTTATTCCACGTCCAAACATCTACCAAAAAATGCTATATGAAACTGAAGAACGCTATATGAAACCGAAGAACACTATATGAAACCGAAGAACGATATATGAGCCAATTAGTGTCTTAATCTGACACGAATGAGCTCACTTAGTGTCTTAATTTGACACGAGTGAGCTCACTTAGTGTCTTAATTTGACACGAGTGAGCTCACTTAGTGTCTTAATTTGACAAGAGTGAGCTCACTTAGTGTCTTAATTTGACAAGAGTGAGCTCACTTTGTGTGTGTGTGTGTGTGTGTGTGTGTGTGTGTGTGTGTGTGTGTGTGTGTGTGTGTGTGTGTGTGTGTGTGTGTGTGTGTGTGTGTGTGTGTGTGTGTGTGTGTGTGTGTGTGTGTGTGTGTGTGTGTGTGTGTGTGTGTGTGTGTGTGTGTGTGTGTGTGTGTGTGTGTGTGTGTGTGTGTGTGTGTAAATCTGTGTGTAAATTGCTTATTTTTAAAAGGGGTGACATGCATGTACATTATTACACAGCTACTGCATTCTAGTATGCCAACCCATAATATTCCTTATAGGACTATACAAGGTACGAAATGACATTGTACACAGCTACTGCATTCTAGTTGTTGTAACTTAGTTTTTCTTTAACCTAGTTGTTGTAACTTTGTTTTTCTTTAACTTAGTTGTTCTAACTCTGTTGTTTTACTCATTGTGACTGGATATTGGTCATTCAATTGTCTATTATTTCAAAAAAAGTGTCTCCCCGTAACATTCAAACTTATTCAACTAAGTTTGGTGAACAAAAAAATTTGTACTGCAAATAGTAACATATTTTGCTATTCGCAGTACAAATTAATTTTAAGTCAAACTAATAATATAAACACATAAAAATGTAATCCAACACTTTTTTTTACAAAAAAAAAGGTTCCTGTATTGATTCCAACAAAAAGTAACTAGTAAAATGCGCTACTAATCAACTACAAACTACTTCGGAAAATTTACTTTCAGATATCATTTTTGGAAAAAAAAACACAGCGACACATCATTACATGTGTACAACGTCAATATGAATTAAAAAAATTTTGTACTGCGGTGATTAGTAATTTTGTACTGCGATAGCAACCCCCTTTTAGATACCCTAGGAGATGTACATAATTTTTGTATAATTTTTAGAAGCTTAACCAAGCTTAAAACATAAAGATTAGCTTAGTAAACTTACTTCTTAATAAAGGTGGTTAAGTGCTTGAAATCTTCTTGAATCTCCAAGCTTTCTCCAAAGGAATTTTGATGCTCCACTTCGGTTCTTATGCAAGAAGTGAAGGAGTTTAGAATTAGATCTTTAACAAAGATCTTAAGTAGATTTGTAAGTAGTTTTCCAAGAATTTACCTTAAGCTTTTCTTCTTATAAATTCGGCTCACTTAAGATGGATGAAGAACAAACTTCCCTTCATGAAAATGAAGAAGAAAAGAACCTTAGAAGAAGTGGAATTTGGTTACACATAAAAATGTGCTTTAAGGATTTTCAAGCATGAAAAATACCTTAAGGTAACTTTGAGATGCTCCTTGGATTAATGTTGGTTTAGACAACCCCTTGGAGTATATGTTGATGCCGAAATGTTATGGTTGTGCTAGGAAGTTTTACTTCAAGGCTTGACAAGAAATGCTAGGAAATTACCTTAAAGATGAAGATAGAAGTTAAATCTCCATTAATGAACTTAAGAGCTTCAAAGGAAGAAGATGAAAGAAGAAGAGAGGAACTTACCAACCGGTTGCAAGGAGGGAATGAGATGGGAATTGCAACCGTATAACATAAGGCAAGTTTGATTGGTTTTTGTTTTGTTAATTTTTAATGTCAATTGACTAGTCTTTTCATTAGTTTATTCCATAGGTTATTGGCTCAATAAATGCCCATGTTCTATGCTCATTTTCGGCCATGTGATGAGACAAGGCAAGGTGGAAGAAATTAATGTGAGCTAAATGACAAGGTAAGTTAGGTAAGGCTTTATTCCTTTGATTTTTCTATGTTTATGCTTGTCTTCTTCTTCTCTTGTAGGTGGACGAATTCAAGGGTGTATTGGAGCCTCTCAATCGGCAATGAAGAGCCAAGGACAAGCAAGGGTTGGTCACTTGAATTTAAGAAATCAAAAAGTAGATTCTAGATCTACTTTTTGCTTTAATCATTTTGATTCTTGTCTAGCTAACATGGCCTTGTTTCCTTGCATAATTTCGAAAGCATGGAGGTCAAATGAGACCTACATTCTTTTGCCATTAAGTATTATAGCACATGGGAAGGTGAGTCACCATGTTCTATGCCTTTTACAAGTTTTAAATGCAAATTTTATACTAGTTTTTAGGTAGAAAATCGGCCCCTATAGAGCCCCTTGTTTGAAACTGCCTTTAGTTGATTTATAGGGTCATTTTAACCCTATTTAAGATTCCTAATTCGTGGCATGTGAAAAACTAAAAGGTAATTGCGTAAAACGCGTTTTAGTGACACCCGAAGGTGTGTTTTTGTGCTCTAAGGATATTTCGGGAAATAAGTTGTCTTCTTGAGTTCCAAGTGTTTATAAACATTTATTATGGTAAATAATGATATATTAAGATGTTACATTGGGTTATATGGGGTTACATCAACCCACGACATAATTTACGGGCCATCGGGACACTCCCGGGCAAAAAGGAGCGTTAAGAAATCCTCCTGAGGTTTTTGTTGAATTTTGAGAAACCACTTCGTGTGTTCTCTTTAGGATGGTTAATAATGATGTTAGGAACTCTAAGAATTAATTTTATAGGAGTTCGTGCCACCTCGGCACTCCTCCGGGCCTTTCGTGCTTTAAGGGGCGTGCGTGAGCACTCCCGAGCGTTTTGCGTTTTTGACTAAATATAGCTTAGGGATCATGTTTATATATTCATATAATGAGTGTATGACCATTTGGTTTGAGTTTAGAAGGTCATACAAGGTCATGCTTGATCATATGTTTCTAAGGCGTTTTAGCGTTTATGGTGAAACGACTATTTTTACGTAACGTTCTCATGCATGGGTTTGCATGCGTATGTGAAATGATTTATATTTGGATTATTTCCCATTAAATAATGGTTTTATAATGTTAATTAGATTTGGGGTATTTCAATCTATCCCCCTTAAAAAGGACTTCGCCCCGAAGTCTCATATCTAAATTATAAGGTTGTGGGGGAAAACAAGTTCCGTTAAGTATCCACAACTCAATCTAGTTTTTAGGGATCAAGTCCCAAGTCTCTGTATTCCTAAGTTCATAGTGTACATCAAACACAACAGGAATACTTGGAGGGTCATATCATATACCTACAATGTAGTGCAATGTAGTAAACACAATCACGTTTCATTTCAAATAGTGCAGCGTAGTGCACATAACCTTTCCATTGTAGTGTAACGAAGTACACATCAGCAAGTATAAGTACAAAGTACATTCAAATACAGTGTTACACAAGAACATACAAGACAAAGTGTCACAGAAATGCACCAAAGTGCAACAAAATGCATAATGAACACACAAATGAAAAAGACTCTACCCCCCTAAAAAAGGGGTACGCCCACGTACCCTAGACTAAAGTGTCTAGTCGGTAAATAATGAGGGAAACTTTGCTCGCATATCTGCTTCTAATTCCCATGTGGCCTCTTCCACATCATGGTTCGACCAAAGAACCTTTACGAGGCTCAGACTTGTTTCGAGTATCTCGTGTCTTTCTATCTAAGATTCGTTGCGGTGTTTCCACGTACCGCATTGTTGGTTCTAATGATAGTGCTTCTGGTTGTAGAACGTGAGAAGGATGAGGCATGTATTTCTTAAGCTGAGATACGTGAAAAACATTGTGTACTTTGCCTAACTCTACTGGCAAATCAAGTCGATATGCCACAAGGCCCACCCGCTCTGTGATAGCGTAGGGTCCTACAAATTTCGGGCTTAGCTTGCCCTTTGTCCAAATTTGAATACACCCTTCATGGGTGATACTCGTAGAAATACCTGGTCGCCAACCGCGAACTCAAGGTCTCGTCGTCTCTCATCAACATATGATTACTGTCTGTCTTGTGCTGCTTTCATGTTATTTCTGATTTGTTGTACTTCTGCCTGAACTTGCTCTAAGTACTCAGGCCCAATGATGACGGTCTCACTAGGCTCGTCCTAGCACAATGGTGTGTAGCATGGTCTGCCATATAGTGCTTGAAAAGGTGACATCTGTATAGAGGCGTGATAGCTGTTATTGTATGCAAACTCGATCAGGTGTAATCTATCTATCCAGCTACCCTAAAAACCCAAGGCACATGCTCGTAGCATGTCCTCTAAGGTCTGAATGGTCCTTTCTGATTGACCATCTGTCTGAGGATGAAATGTTGTGCTAAGCTTCAATTCAGTTCCAAGTGCTTCGCGAGTAGCTCGCCAATATCGTGAGAGAAATCTGGTATCTCGATCTGAAACAATAGTCTTTGGTACTCCATGATGTCTGATAATCTCTTTCTCAAATAGTTCTGCCAACTTTGGTACCTTCCAAGTGTCTTTCATCGGTATAAATCTCGCCACTTTGGTCAGTCGATCAACAACAACCCAAATCATATTTAGTCCTCCTCTTGTAGGTGGTAGCCCCACCACGAACTCCATAGAGATATCATAAAACTTCCATTCAGGAACTGGCATAGACTGTACCATGCCTCCTGGTCGTCTATGTTCGAATTTCACTTTCTGACAAGTGAGACATCGAATCACATATTCTGTCACGTCGCCCTTCATACCACTCCACCAGAAGTACCTCTTTAGATCTTTGTACATCTTAGAAGCTCCTGGATGGACAGATGTGGAAGAAGTGTGGGACTCTCGAAGAATATGCTCATTTATATTGTGTTGTCTCTGGAATACATAATCTGCCCCTTAATCTGATCAGCCCATCATCGTGTAACTGAAACTCATACTTCCCTCCCTCAAATGTACCGTCAGACAACTTCTGACTGATCTTCATCATTCACTGATCATTCTGCTGTACGCTACGTATGTCGTCTATAAGACTCGAGCTAGCCATAATGGCATTTAAGGAATGTGCTCGTCGACTCAATGCGTCTGCTACTACATTAGCTTTTCCCTCTTTGTACTGCAAGTCGATGTCGTAATCCTTGAGAAATTCAACCCATCTTCGCTGTCTCTGTTTAAACTCCTTCTGGGTGAATATATATTTCAAACTTTTATGATCCGAGTATACGGTCATCTGGACACCATACAGGTAGTGGCGCCAGATCTTCAATGCAAAAACAATTGCTCTAAGCTCCAAGTCATGTGTGGGATAGTTCTCCTCATGTTTCTTCAACTGTCGGGAAGCGTAGACTACCTTCCCATTCTGCATGAGTACACACCCTAATCCCCTGCCTGATGCATCACAATAAACTTCATAACCCTCTGTGCCTTCAGGTATAGTCAAAACTGGTGCTGATGTCAAAGCATCCTTCAAATACTGGAATGAGGTTTCACATTCTGTAGTCCATGTGAATGGTGAGTCCTTCTTCATTAAACTTGTCATAGGTTTTGCTATTTTGGAGAAGTCTCTGACGAACCTTCTGTAGTAACCTGCTAACCCAAGGAAACTTCTGATATCAGTCACTGTCTTTGGTCTGGGCCAGGTGCGAACTGCTTCTATTTTTGCTGGATCCACTACGATCCCAGTGTCTGAGAAAACATGTCCTAGAAAGGAAACTCGGTCTAGCCAAAACTCACACTTGGAGAACTTAGCATAAAACTGGTTCTCCCTTAAGATCTCGAGTACATGTCAGAGGTGACTCTCATGCTCTTCCTTAGACTTTGAATAAATTAGGATATCATCGATGAATACAACCACAGTCTTGTCCAGCTGCTCTCTGAATAATCTGTTCATTAAATCCATGAAGACTGCCGGTGCGTTTGACAAGCCAAAAGGCATAACTGTAAACTCATAATGGCCATATCGTGTTCTGAATGTTGTATTTTCTCTGTCTTGCTCCCTGATAGGTATCTGATGGTATCCTGATCTCAAATCGATCTTTGAAAACACCTTTGCTCCTCTTAACTGATCAAACAAATCGTCAATTCGTGGTAGTGGGTATTTGTTCTTCACTGACACTGCATTAAGCTCTCTGTAATCGATACATAACCGAAGGCTTCCATCCTTCTTCTTCACAAAAAGAACTGGTGTTCCCCAAGGCGATACGCTAGGTCGTATGTATCCCTTGTCTAATAAATCCTTCAACTGTTCCTTCAACTCAGCCATCTCTGCTGGTGCCATACGGTATGGTGCCTTAGCTATGGGACCAGTACCTGGTAGTAATTCAATGGAGAACTCTACCTCTCTGGATGACGGTAAGCCTGGAAGTTCCTTTGGAAAGATATCTGGAACTTCTGACACCACTGGCATATCTGGCTCAAAATCTGGGTTGTGCTCTACATCCTGAACATAGCTTAAATATACTTCCTTCTGCTTCCTGACTTCTTTGTACATGGACATAGCAGATATCACTTCTATTGATGGTGCTCTAGGGCTCTAGCGGTAAGACACTGTCACTCCTGATGGGCTCTTAAGTAACAGTCTGCGCTCTGCACAAAGGATGCGGCCTCTGTGCCGCCCCAACCAGTCCATCCCGGCTATAACGTCGAATCCTAGACCTCTGAACTCAATTAGGTCAATGGGAAATTCCTCCTCCTTAATACGGATAGTGGCTCCTCTATAAAGACGAGTGCAACTGACCTTCTCCTTAGACGGGAGTGCCACCTTAAAATCAGGTAACTCTACAGCGTCTAGCCCCAACTTCCCCGCAAGCGAAGGCGAAACGAAAGTATGTGAGGCTCCGGTCGAACAGTACTAATGCATCCACTCCATTGACAGGAAAGGTATCAGTGAGGATCGTGCCGCCCTTGCTGGCCTCCTCTTCAATAAGTATACTTAAGGCACCTTCCATCTCCTTAGCACAACCTAACAACCAAATCTGGATAAGTACTTTGACATATGATGGAGGTCGAAAGACATAACAATAATGCTTCATTGATGAGATGATCTCCTTTCAGTTGTCTGCAGACAATTACAATGCTAGTATTTTCTAAAAGTCAAACTTAATCTTCCTGGTTTCATGTGGGTGGCGTTTATCACTATCGAAGGTGCTGAGTTCATTTTAATCCTTTTAATTCCATGGTATAGCAATCTTGACTTTCCACCCATTATTAACACATCTCCTGACTTCAATATGATTTTCTTTGCAAGGTCCACACGCTTCTGCTCGCCATATAGGAACTTTGCGTCATCTCCAATTGACAAAGACAATACTGGTATCCCCTGCTCGAGGGACCCTTGTGTTTCATCCTTGTCCTGGTGTAGTCCTAAGCGGCCTCCTTCTTCATAGAAGTTGATGATACATAGATCAACCCTTAGATTGGGAACTGGATCTTCTTCTAGCTGTTGAGCTGCATTATCTGCTTGTTCCACAATTTGTAAAAATTCTTCTAGGATTTTTGGTACTTGCGCTCCGTCTCCATTTCTTGTATCCTGGTAGGTCTTTGAGTAAGGATTCCAATCCTTTCCTAAACACATCATTTTCAGCTTGATTTTTGATCCTTCTGGAAATTCGGGAGTGTAGAACCCTCCTGGTCCTGCTCCCAGTTCTTGACATCTTCTGATGATTGCAATTTGTGTTTCCGGTGTTAGGTATCCTTTGAGTAGTATTAATCCTGGTTGGATAACCTTACATTGTTCGTGCGCTGGTTCTTGTGCTTTGATAGTGTTTTCTTCCAGGGAGGGCGGTGAGGGGATAGGAAAGCATATCTTATAGCTTCCTACGTGGTTTAAAATTCTACTAGTGAGTCTTATTAGTTCTTTCCTACTCAATTAGGCACTTAAGGCATGCAAGCACTCATTCACAACAATCACTGTTCAATTACATGTTCTTATGGGTTTAGGAATACTTGGGTTGGTAGAAGTACCAGCTTCATCTGAGCGGTCCATGACATGCAGGGCGGGTCCCGATGCTGGGCCTTTATCCTTAGCTCCCTGGGCTTGGTTTGTTGGTGGAGGGCGAGTATCGCTAGCTCCACTATGACCGGTGTTTGCCTTTGCTCCGGGCGGTAGTTCCTGCTCTCCGGGTTCTTAATGCACTCGAAGGCTCGGTGTCCCCATATCATACAGTGGCGGCACTGGACTTTCTCCCCTTGGCAGTCCACGCTGGGGTGATCCTTTCCACATTGTCTACAGTTGAAGTGGCGGACAAACCTCTGGCCCGTGTTTGAGCCATGTCCAGAACCTAATACAATCGAGGTCAATTATATATTCCAACGGTACTGAAGTAATCACATAAGTGTCAAATTTAACTGCTTGGTTAGAGTGCCTACCCTTACCTGGGTAGGTTTTCTGTGAGTTTGCTGCTCCGTAAGTTCCTGACTGGGGTTCTCAGTAGTCTGGTTCCCCTTCCCTTGATAGGACCCCTGGCCTTTTTGAAAGGGTTTGTTCCTTCTGTTGGAGTTCCCCTGCTTGGCATCTTCACTGCCAGGTCCGTCCTTTCTCTTTTGGGAGCTCAAAGCATCCCTTCTCTTGCATGTGATCTCCACAATGGAGGCAGCATGGTAACATTCCTGAAATCTCAAGGTATTAGTTCCCAACTCTCCCATGACGGAGTATAGTAGGTAATAAAATTCCAACTGGTTTATATTTCTCCTGTTTTACCTGTAAGCTTGTGGGAATGATTGGTCCCATCCCAAACTGGAGCCGAGGACTCAGTCCCCCATAGAACCGGTCAACCAAAATCTGATCCGAATATCCTAATCCGGGTAGTAGTCGGAGTAGTGAAGTAAACTTTGCATAGTATTCATCCACGGTCATCTTACCAGTCTGTTCCAGTGCGTCAAACTCCCTAGTTTTCACCATCCTGGTGTGGGTCGGGTAGTACTTGCCCCTAAGTAGTGCGGTGTAGGCTCCCAAGTGAAAGCTGGATCGTCCAGGTGGTCGGCCTTCACCATATTCCACTAATCTCTTGCTGCATCTTTTAGGTAAAAGACAGCGAGCCTCACTTTCTCCATAGGTGGGACGGCGAGTGTCTCAAATGTTGTTTCCATCTCCATGATATAAGTCTCCAAGTGTGCAGGGTCAGTCTGCCCTTTGAATACAGTTGGTCTGAGATCAGCCAAACTCTTCACCCAATCCCTCTCTGGGTGGTGGTGGAGGTTGCTGCTGCTGCTGCGCAACTCCCGCTTGCGAATGCTTGAGCTATCAAAGTAGCAATGTCTGCCAGCCTGATGGTTGGCTCCTCTGCGGCCTGTTCACGGCGTCCACCTCTTCCCGACATCTGCAGGGTGTGGATGTATATTAGATACTGTGGTCACAATCTTGGTCTTGGATAGTAGTCTAAGTAAAAACTAACTTAAACTCCTTTCTATACTATCTCTCAACCCGTAACCTAAAGCTTTAGAAATCCTAATCTCTGTATTCTTGTATCCAGAGCGTAACTACGCTCTGATACCACTTTTTGTAACACCCCAACCCGAATTCCAGTAACCTGTACGACGATCACTCCCAATAAAACATAAACTGCAGCGGAATAAAATACAATAACCGGGTGGTATTACAATGCCGTTGGCCACCCTTGTGACCAACAAGGCTAACTCCAAATACAAATCTCCAAAAGTCACGGTCTGAATACGAATACAACCCGAGATACTAGGAATCAAACTCAAAGATACAATAATTAGGTAAAACAATATCTAGTGATAAAACTCCCGTAGCTTGATCTACCCCACCTACACTCGATGTGGTAAACTCTTCAACTTCAGGTACCTGAAAAATGGGGGTGCCCCCAAAGGGGCTCAGCAAACAATGCTGGTATGGAAAACGTGCAGCCCATCGGCTACTGGGCCGCACCAACTACTTTGTCGAATACATGCAGTTCATTTTTATAAAGCTGTAAACGAGCATAACATGATAATCACAAGTATCCATACAAGGACAACAATGTCACATAACAAGACTTCAGAAGGTCAAGTTAGATGAACTGTAATCATTTGATAGTAGTCGAGTCCACACAGTGGGACTGACAAGTGTATAAGAGTATGTCAATATAGTGGAGGTATAGTGACCTCGTTAAAAAGGAAAGGTGGGTAATTAGTCCCTCAGAAGATAACGTAGTTAACACCTGCACTTAAAAGAGGTGGGAATCGAACCCTCAAGAGAATAAGTCTTCCTCCCCACTTGAACTGTTCCGGTACGCCGCCGGTGAGTGACACAGTGCACCCAAAACTCCCGTCGCGACGTAAATTGAATAGGACGACCTGAGACAGGTACAACTCCTGTAGCATGCATGGCCAGATCCAACTGGGCTCCTCGTTCTCGTAGTATAGAATTGTTAGGTGTCATACAAGGACGTTAATCAAGAACACAATGTTATTGTCAATTATCACGTTTAGGATAACGACGTTTGTTATAAAGTGAAGTTAGTGAGAGACTTGAGTACAAGTTCTCGGTATAATAAGCGCTGGTATTTAATCCACTGGTATTGTAGTGTTGTATGCGTGGGACATACACGTTAGTTAGTATCATTCACGCATATAACATAACCGTGCACAAGAGTAAACACATTTTACATTAATTATCTTGGTCGTTATTTCAAACAACAGATAGCACACAAGCCGGTGTAATCCGGTAGCAAACAGGTTGCAAGAATCCCATACCGTTCACCGTAGATTGCAGTTGATTATACCTGGTCAACGTCTGGTCAAGTATAGTCCTAGAACAGGATTAACTGAGAGGGTTAATTTATGTTACCCTTGTATATAATTTTATTGGATTGTTCAACAATCCTTAGTTGTTATTTCATGTGAGGTTTATTTCTTCCTTAGATAGTTTCTTTAACTTCTTAACCTTACAACAATTAAGGTGTTCTTATATTTTCCCAAATCAGTCTTAATTAACCACTTACAAGTGTGGTAATTCCTTTTAATTACCTTAAGATTTAATGTATAACTTATTTTGTTATTCCTTTTGATTTAATTATAAATCCTTTAATGTATATTATATATATATTTATCATGTACTATTTATGTTACATGTTTTTAATTGTCTAGTGACATATAACTTATAATTTCTCAACTATATTATATGCCATACATGGACATAATATTCTTATAGTTTTTATTATTCCCCTTTTAACTAAATAATATTTATTGGTTACCTTTAAATTCCTTATAACTATATAAGCCATAGTTTTAATTCCATAATCCTTAAATCAAAATTCTTTCTTCTAATTCCTCCAAATATCCATATAGGACCTATATTTATTTAAATCTAAATTCTTACCCTTATATTTCGTTATTTACAAAACAACCACATTAATTCATAAACTTTACATTTAAATTCTAATCTCATTATATTATATAGTTTTAATTCCTTATTTAATTATATTACAAAACCACCACTAATATTTTGGTATATATATTTGATTATAACTTTTCAAAATTACAATTGGCCCCTCAAACTTTCGGCCTTAATAAATCTTTTCTATAATTACAATTTAACCACAAAATCTTATAACCTTTACATAATGTCTTATAAACTATAGTTTTAATTTTAATTCTCCTAATTGCCGAATTATATATATAAATTCTTAAATTACAAATCTAACCCAAATTCGGCTTGTCACATACTTTCCATTTACATTTTCACCCCAAAACTTTATAATAGTTACTTAATAACTTATAAACTATAGTTTAAATATTTAATTCCTCAAAATTTCGAAAGTGAACTTCATAATTCTCTTAATTATGAATTCGCCCATATTCAACTCCAAACTTTCATAATAAGTTTTATAAATTACATAATAGCCAAAATTTATAAATTGTTATTTTAACACTTGTTTAAATTATCTAAAATTCATAAACTTAATTCCTAACCTTATATTATATCATATTTATCCCAAGGACACCCTTAACTCTCGGTTTTCATAATAATACACCAAACTTTGTAAAAATTACATTTTAGCCACATAACTTAATTAATTAGCCATTTAAGCACTAATAAAATATTTTTAACTCTCCAAACTTTATAATATAAGTTTATATACATAAGTAGCTCATTAAAACCTATTTTTCACTAGAACATTCGGCCATAATTAATAGTTACTATAGTATATAAAAGTAGATTTATATGTCAAAATAATATACATAAATTCATATGAGTTATATAACTCATGTAAAAATTATTGTAATGTCTTATATTGATTCCTAGCTCAAAATAGAACATTTTTACCCTTGACAATCGGCTTGAATTTGTATTTAACATAGATAATTTTGTGACACAAAAATGTGTCTTAAGGTAAATATTTTCCATATATGTTATAGATTATATTTTTGGTATATTACCATATAGTTTCGGTTTTAGATACCCTAGGAGATGTACATAATTTTTGTATAATTTTTAGAAGCTTAACCAAGCTTAAAACATAAAGATTAGCTTAGTAAACTTACTTCTTAATAAAGGTGGTTAAGTGCTTGAACTCTTCTTGAATCTCCAAGCTTTCTCCAAAGGAATTTTGATGCTCCACTTCGGTTCTTATGCAAGAGTGAAGGAGTTTAGGAATTAGATCTTTAACAAAGATCTTAAGTAGATTTGTAAGTAGTTTTCCAAGGATTTACCTTAAGCTTTTCTCTTATAAATTCGGCTCACTTAAGATGGATGAAGAACAAACTTTCCTTCATGAAAATGAAGAAGAAAAGAACCTTAGAAGAAGTAGAATTTGGTTACACATAAAAATGTGCTTTAAGGATTTTCAAGCATGAAAAATACCTTAAGGTAACTTTGAGATGCTCCTTGGATTAATGTTGGTTTAGACAACCTCCTTGGAGTATATGTTGATGCCGAAATGCTATGGTTGTGCTAGGAAGAGTTTTACTTCAAGGCTTGACAAGAAATGCTAGGAAATTACCTTAAAGATGAAGATAGAAGTTAAATCTCCATTAATGGACTTAAGAGCTTCAAAGGAAGAAGATGAAAGAAGAGAGGAACTTACCAACCGGTTGCAAGGAGGGAATGAATGGGAATTGCAACCGTATAACTAAGGCAAGTTTGATTGGTTTTTGTTTTGTTAATTTTTAATGTCAATTGACTAGTCTTTTCATTAGTTTATTCCATAGGTTATTGGCTCAATAAATGCCCATGTTCTATGCTCATTTTCGGCCATGTGATGAGACAAGGCAAGGTGGAAGAAATAATGTGAGCTAAATGACAAGGTAAGTTAGGTAAGGTTTTCTTTGATTTTTCTATGTTTATGCTTGTCTTTTCTTCTCTTGTAGGTGGACGAATTCAAGGGTGTATTGGAGCCTCTCAATCGGCAATGAAGAGCCAAGGACAAGCAAGGGTTGGTCACTTGAATTTAAGAAATCAAAAAGTAGATTCTAGATCTATTTTTTGCTTTAATCATTTTGATTCTTGTCTAGCTAACATGGCCTTGTTTCCTTGCATAATTTCGACAGCATGGAGGTCAAATGAGACCTACATTCTTTTGCCATTAAGTATTATAGCACATGGGAAGGTGAGTCACCATGTTCTATGCCTTTTACAAGTTTTAAATGCAAATTTTATACTAGTTTTTAGGTAGAAAATCGGCCCCTATAGAGCCCCTTGTTTGACACTGCCTTTAGTTGATTTAGAGGGTCATTTTAACCCTATTTAAGATTCCTAATTCGTGGCATGTGAAAAACTACAAGGTAATCGCGTAAAACGTGTTTTAGTGACACTCGAAGGTGTGTTTTTGTGCTCTAAGGATATTTGGGAAATAAGTTGTCTTCTTGAGTTCAAGTGTTTATAAACATTTATTATGTAAATAATGATATATTAAGATGTTAAATTAGGTTATATGGGGTTACATCAACCCACGACATAATTTACGGGCCATCGGGACACTCCCGGGCAAAAAGGAGCGTTAAGAAATCCTCCTGAGGTTTTTGTTGAATTTTGAGAAACCACTTCGTGTTTCTCTTTAGGATGGTTAATAATGATGTTAGGAACTCTAAGAATTAATTTTATAGGAGTTCGTGCCACCTCGGCACTCCTCCGGGCTTTGCTTTAAGGGGCGTGCGTGAGCACTCCCGAGCGTTTTGCGTTTTTGACTAAATATAGCTTAGGGATCATGTTTATATATTCATATAATGAGTGTATGACCATTTGGTTTGAGTTTAGAAGGTCATACAAGGTCATGCTTGATCACATGTTTCTAAGGCGTTTTAGCGTTTATGGTGAAACGACTATTTTTACGTAACGTTCTCATGCATGGGTTTGTATGCGTACGTGAAATGATTTATATTTGGATTATTTCCCATTAAATAATGGTTTTATAATGTTAATTAGATTTGGGGTATTTCAATCTACCCCCCCCCCCCTTAAAAAGGACTTCGCCCCGAAGTCTCATATCTAAATTATAAGGTTGCGGGGGAAAACAAGTTCCGTTAAGTATCCACAACTCAATCTAGTTTTTAGGGATCAAGTCCCAAGTCTCTGTATTCCTAAGTTCATAGTGTACATCAAACACAACAGGAATACTTTGGAGGGTCATATCATATTCCTACAATGTAGTGCAATGTAGTAAACACAATCACGTTTCATTTCAAATAGTGCAACGTAGTGCACATAACCTTTCCATTGTAGTGTAACGAGGTACACATCAGCAAGTAGAAGTACAAAGTACATTCAAATATAGTGTTACACAAGAACACATACAAGACAAAGTGTCACAGAAATGCACCAAAGTGCAACAAAATGCATAATGAACACACAAACAAAAAAGGCTCTACCCCCCTAAAAAAGGGGTACGCCCACGTACCCTAGACTAAAGTGTCTAGTCGGTAAATAATGAGGGAAACTTTGCTCGCATATCTGCTTCTAATTCCCATGTAGCCTCTTCCACATCATGGTTCGACCAAAGAACCTTTACGAGGCTCACAGACTTGTTTCGAGTATCTTGTGTCTTTCTATCTAAGATTCGTTACGGTGTTTCCACGTACCACATTGTTGGTTCTAATGATAGTGCTTCTGGTTGTAGAACGAGAAGGATGAGGCATGTATTTCTTAAGCTGAGATACGTGAAAAACATTGTGTACTTTGCCTAACTCTGCTAGCAAATCAAGTCGATATGCCACAAGGCCCACCCGCTCTGTGATAGCGTAGGGTCCTACAAATTTCGGGCTTAGCTTGCCCTTTTGTCCAAATCTGAATACACCCTTCATGGGTGATACTCGTAGAAATACCTGGTCGCCAACCGCGAACTCAAGGTCTGTCGTCTCTCATCAGCATATGATTTCTGTCTGTCTTGTGCTGCTTTCATGTTATTTCTGATTTGTTTACTTCTGCCTAACTTGCTCTAAGTACTCAGGCCCAATGATGACGGTCTCACTAGACTCGTCCCAGCACAATGGCGTGCGGCATGGTCTGCCATATAGTGCTTGAAAAGGTGACATCTGTATAGAGGCGTGATAGCTGTTATTGTATGCAAACTCGATCAGGTGTAATCTATCTATCCAGCTACCCTGAAAATCCAAGGCCATGCTCGTAGCATGTCCTCTAAGGTCTGAATGGTCCTTTCTGATTGACCATCTGTCTGAGGATGAAATGCATGCTAAGCTTCAATTCAGTTCAAGTGCTTCGCGAGTACTCGCCAATATCGTGAGAGAAATCTGGTATCTCGATCTGAAACAATAGTCTTTGGTACTCCATGATGTCTGATAATCTCTTTCTCAAATAGTTCTGCCAACTTTGGTACCTTCCAAGTGTCTTTCATCGGTATAAATCTCGCCACTTTGGTCAGTCGATCAACAACAACCCATCATATTTAGTCCTCCTCTCGTAGGTGGTAGTCCCACCACGAAGTCCATAGAGATATCATAAAACTTCCATTCAGGAACTGGCATAGACTGTACCATGCCTCCTGGTCGTCTATGTTCGAATTTCACTTTCTGACAAGTGAGACATCGAATCACATATTCTGTCACGTCGCCCTTCATACCACTCCACCAGAAATACCTCTTTAGATCTTTGTACATCTTAGAAGCTCCTGGATGGACAGATGTGGAAGAAGTGTGGGACTCTCGAAGAATATGCTCTTTTATATCTGTGCTGTCTCTGGGAATACATAATCTGCCCTTAATCTGATCAGCCCATCATCGTGTACTGAAACTCATACTTCCCTCCTTCAAATGTACCGTCAGACAACTTCTGACTGATCTCCATCATTCGCTGATCATTCTGCTGTGCGCTACGTATGTCGTCTATAAGACTCGAGCTAGCCACAATGGCATTTAAGGAATGTGCTCGTCGACTCAATGCGTCTGCTACTACATTAGCTTTTCCTTTTGTACTGCAAATCGATGTCGTAATCCTTGAGAAATTCAACCCATCTTCGCTGTCTCATGTTTAACTCCTTCTGGGTGAATACATATTTCAAACTTTTGATCCGAGTATACGGTCATCTGGACACCATACAGGTAGTGGCGCCAGATCTTCAATGCAAAACAATTGCTCCAAGCTCCAAGTCATGTGTGGGATAGTTCTCCTCATGTTTCTTCAGCTGTCGGGAAGCGTAGGCGACTACCTTCCCATTCTGCATGAGTACACACCCTAATCCCCTGCCTGATGCATCACAGTAAACTTCATAACCCTCTGTGCCTTCAGGTATAGTCAAAACTGGTGCTGATGTCAAAGCATCCTTCAAATACTGGAATGAGGTTCACATTCTGTAGTCCATGTGAATGGTGAGTCTTCTTCATTAAACTTGTCATAGGTTTTGCTATTTTGGAGAAGTCTCTGACGAACCTTCTGTAGTAACCTGCTAACCCAAGGAAACTTCTGATATCAGTCACTGTCTTTGGTCTGGGCCAGGAGCGAACTGCTTCTATTTTTGCTGGATCCACTGCGATCCCAGCGTCTGAGATAACATGTCCTAGAAAGGAAACTCGGTCTAGCCAAAACTCACACTTGGAGAACTTAGCATAAAGCTGGTTCTCCCTTAAGATCTCGAGTACATGTCGGAGGTGACTCTCATGCTCTTCCTTAGACTTTGAATAAATTAGGATATCATCGATGAATACAACACGGTCTTGTCCAGCTGCTCTCTGAATAATCTGTTCATTAAATCCATGAAGACTGCCGGTGCGTTTGACAAGCCAAAAGGCATAACTGTAAACTCATAGTGGCCATATCGTGTTCTGAATGCTGTCTTTTCTCTGTCTTGCTCCCTGATAGGTATCTGATGGTATCCTGATCTCAAATCGATCTTTGAAAACACCTTTGCTCCTCTTAACTGATCAAACAAATCGTCAATTCGTGGTAGTGGTATTTGTTCTTCACTGACACTGCATTAAGCTCTCTGTAATCGATACATAACCGAAGGCTTCCATCCTTCTTCTTCACAAAAAGAACTGGTGCTCCCCAAGGCGATACGCTAGGTCGTATGTATCCCTTGTCTAATAAATCCTTCAACTGTTCCTTCAACTCATCCATCTCTGCTGGTGCCATACGGTACGGTGCCTTAGCTATGGGACCGGTACCTGGTAGTAATTCAATGGAGAACTCTACCTCTCTGGATGGCGGTAAGCCTGGAAGTTCCTTTGGAAAAATATCTGGAAATTCTGACACCACTGGCATATCTGGATCAAAATCTGGGTCGTGCTCTACATCCTGAACATAGCATAAATATACTTCCTTCTGCTTCCTGACTTTTTGTACATGGACATAGCAGATATCACTTTTATTGATGGTGCTCTAGGGCTCTGGCGGTAAGACATTGTCACTCCTGATGGGCTCTTAAGTAACAGTCTGCGCTCTGCACAAAGATGCGGCCTCTGTGCCGCCCCAACCAGTCCATCCCGGCTATAACGTCGAATCCTAGACCTCTGAACTCAATTAGGTCATGGGAAATTCCTCCTCCTTAATACGGATAGTGGCTCCTCTATAAAGACGAGTGCAACTGACCTTCTCCTTAGACGGGAGTGCCACCTTAAAATCAGGTAACTCTACAGCGTCTAGCCCCAACTTCCCCGCAAGCGAAGGCGAAGAAAAAGTATGTGAGGCTCCGGAGTCGAACAGTACTAATGCAGCCACTTTGACAGGAAAGGTACCAGTGAGGATCGTGCCGCCCTTGCTGGCCTCCTCCTCAGTAAGTATACTTAAGGCACCTTCCGTCTCCTTAGCACAACCTAACAACAGAATCTGGGTAAGTACTTTGCATATGATGGAGGTCGAAACACATAACAATAATGCTTCATTGATGAGATGATCTCTTTCAGATGTCCAAAAACAATTACAACACTAGTACTTTCTAAAAGTCAAACTTAATCTTCCTGGTTTCATGTGGTGGTGTTTATCACTGTCGAAGGTGCTGAGTTATTTTAATCCTTTTAATTCCATGGTATAGCAACCTTGACTTTCCACCCATTATTAAAACATCTCCTGAATTCAATATGATTTTTTTGCAAGGTCCACACGCTTCTGCTCGCCATAAAGGAACTCTGCGTCATCTCCAATTGACAAAGACAATACTGGTATCCCCTGATCGAGGGACCCTTGTGTTTCATCCTTGTCCTGGTGTAGTCCTAAGCGGCCTCCTTCTTCATAGAAGTTGATGATACATAGATCAGCCCTTAGATTGGGAACTGGATCTTCTTCTAGCTGTTGAGCTGTATTAACTGCTTGTTCCACAATTTGTAAAAATTCTTCTGGGATTTTTGGTACTTGCGCTCCATCTCCATTTCTTGTATCCTGGTAGGTCTTTGAGTAAGGATTCCAATCCTTTCCTAAGCACATCATTTTCAGCTTCATTTTTGATCCTCCTGGAAATTCGGGAGTGTAGAACCCTCCTGGTCCTGCTCCCATTCTTGACATCTTCTGATGATTGCAATTTGTGTTCCGGTGTTAGGTATCCTTTGAGTAGTTAACCTGGTTGGATAACCTTACATTGTTCGTTCGCTGGTTCTTGTGCTTTGATAATGTTTTCTTCCAGGGGGGGGTGAGGGGATAGGAAAGCATATCTTATAGCTTCCTACGTGGTTTAAAATTCTACTAGTGAGTCTTATTAGTTCTTTCCTACTCAATTAGGCACTTAAGGCATGCAAGCACTCATTCACCATTCACTGCTCAATCATGTTCGTATGGGTTTAGAATACCTGGGTTGGTAGAAGTACCAGCTTCATCTGAGCGGTCCATGACATGCAGGGCGGGTCCCGATGCTGGGCCTTTGCCCTTATTCCCTGAGTTTGGTTTGTTGGTGGAGGGCGAGTATCGCTGGCTCCATTCTTATGGCCGGTGTTTGCCTTTGCTCCCGGGCGGTAGTTCCTGCTCTCCGGGTTCTTAATGCACTCGAAGGCTCGGTGTCCCCATATCGACAGTGGCGGCACTGGACTTTCCCCTTGGCAGTCCACGCCGGGGTGATCCTTTCCACATTGTCTACAGTTGAAGTGGCGGACAAACCTCTGGCCCGTGTTTGAGCCATGTCCAGAACCTAATACAATCGAGGTCAATTATATATTCCAAGGTACTGAAGTAATCACATAAGTTTCAAATTTAACTGCTTGGTTAGAGTGCCTACCCTTAGGGGTAGGTTTTCTGTGAGTTTGCTGCTCCGTAGGTTCCTGACTGGGGGTTCCCAGTAGTCTGGTTCCCCTTCCCTTGATAGGACCCCTGGCCTTTTTGAAAGGGTTTGTTCCTTCTGTTGGAGTTCCCTGCTTGGCATCTTCACTGCCAGGTCCGTCCTTTCTCTTTTGGGAGCTCAAAGCATCCCTTCTTGCATGTGATCTCCACAATGGAGGCAGCATGGTAACATTCCTGAAATCTCAAGGTATCAGTTTCCAATCTCCCATGACGGAGTATAGTAGGTAATAAAATTCCAACTGGTTATATTTCTCCTGTTTTACCTGTAAGCTGTGGGAATGATTGGTCCCATCCCAAACTGGAGCCGAGGACTCAGTCCCCCATAGAACCGGTCGACCAAAATCTGGTCCGAGTATCCTAATCCGGGTAGTAGTCGGAGTAGTGAAGTAAACTTTGCATAGTATTCATCCACGGTCATCTTTCCGTCGTTCCATGCGTCAAACTCCCTAGTTTCACCATCCTGGGTGGGCCGGGTAGTACTTGCCCCTAAGTAGTGCGGTGTAGGCTCCCCAAGTGAAAGCTGGATCGTCCAGGTGGTCGGCCTTCACCATATTCCACCAATCTCTTGCTGCATCTTTCAGGTAAAAACAGCGAGCCTCACTTTCTCCCTAGGTGGGACGGCGAGTGTCTCAAATGCGTTTCCATCTCCATGATATAAGTCTCCAAGTGTGCAGGGTCAGTCTGCCCTTTGAATACAGTTGGTCTGAGATCAGCCAAACTCTTCACCCAATCCTCTCTCTGGGTGGTGGTGGTGGAGGTTGCTGCTGCTGCTGCTGCGCAACTCCCGCTTGTGAATGCTTGAGCTATCAAAGTAGCAATGTCTGCCAGCCTGATGGTTGGCTCCTCTATGGCCTGTTCATGCGTCCACCTCTTCCCGAGTGTAACTACGCTCTGATACCACTTTTTGTGACACCCAACCTGAATTCCAGTAACCTGTACGACGATCACTCCCAATAAAACATAAACTGCAGCGGAATAAAAACAATAACGGGCGGTATTACAATGCCGTTGGCCACCCTTGTGACCAAACAAGGCTAACTCCAAATACAAATCTCCAAAAGTCACGGTCTGAATACGAATACAACCCGAGATACTAGGAATCAAACTCAAAGATACAATAATTAGGTAAAACAAACATCTAGTGATAAACTCCCGTAGCTTGATCTACCCCACCTACACTCGGTGTGGTAAACTATCAAACTTAGTACCTGAAAAATGGGGGGTGCCCCCAAAGGGGTCAGCAGAAAATGCTGGTATGGAAAACGTGCAGCCATCGGCTACTGGGCCACACCAACTACTTTGTCGAATACTGCAGTTCATTTATAAAGCTGTAAACGAGCTTAAATGATAATCAAAGTATCCATACAAGGACAACAATGTCACATAACAAGACTTCGAAGGTCAAGTTAGATGAATGTATCATTGATAGTAGTCGAGTCCACAAGTGGGACTGACAAGTGTATAGAGTATGAAACCCCTACTACGCACATAACACTAAATGAAATCGCAGCGGAAAAAATAACTAAACAGTAACTAACGCGCGGGTGCTTACAACGCCGTCAATCACCCACGTGGTTGACAAGGCAGAATAAATACAAGTGTACCGGTCTGTTGATCAGACTCCCGAGCAGTAGTAAAACTAAAACCTAAATACATCATATACAACACCGAGTATACTTACATTCTTCACTGTAAACTGTTAGTATACGATATAGTAATTTCAACGGAATCAAAAATAATGCACGGGAGCACAGACGCACCCCGGGCTCAACACAAATAAACCGACATACAAAGCAGCCTAGATCCTACAGCCAATCTGCCTCCTCGATCCTCATCCTGCAGTAAAAATATGGAGCCCCCGAGGGGGTCAGCAACCTGGATTGGTATGGTTAACGCGCAGCCATCGGATACCGGGATACGCGCAAACTATTGTCATGATAAACATGGCATTCATTTTATACATAACATAACATAACATTAATGTGTGGACTAGCATCAATAGTGCACAGCACAAAATCACATACACAGTGGATCTCGGTCCACAATAACAAACCACGAAGGTCAAATAACATAAGAGCTAGAGAATGATTCACCCTCATGTTAAGCTCGGTACACACACTCATTACGTTCTGTTATTCGACGAGTAACTTAAGTCAAGATGGTTCGGATATAGTGAACCGAACACACCACACAAACACATGTTCCCACTAAACCGATCATAAGTCAGAAGGTAGTAAGCTTGGAGGAAGATAGCGGGAGATCGAACGCCAAATTAAGGAGAACAATTAACAACATAGAGTCGAATTGATTCAGATATCTACTCTTAACTTACATGCATGACCGGACAACCGGATTCCTCACTTCCCAGTTAACACTTGTTAGAAGTTCATGGTGGAACTTACAACCAGTACACAATAAGTGGTAGTCATGTTAGACACACAAGGGAAATGAGTCACATCATAACATCACAAAATGAACAACTGTAAACTCATTACAGTTTAGATCTTATAACGTCATAAACACACAAAAAACATACAACACACAAGCCGGTGAAACCGTAGACAACAGACTGCAAGAAACCCATACCTTGGTCTTGCCTCGATTGTTTCCTCCGTAGGTCACCCATATACATTAATAACGTCGGTTAATTATTTATTTAAACTTCAACTTACTAATGTTAACATGATTGTATGACATGTTTTAATGTCTAACTTACCCTAGGTTACCTTCATTATACCCACTAGGGTTAAACTACATAAGTACATCTTTTGTTTTTTTTTACAAGTTGGTTCGTCCGACCGACCTACCGACCGAACTACCAAGTTCGGTCGATTCCAGAACACATTTCGTCAAATTTTCTACTCCGACGACTTGAAAGTTCGGTCGCATGTTCGGTCTATTCCCGAGAGTTTCTTCCCTTTGAAAATTAGCCCGACCGAACTTGCCAAGTAGGTCCCTGTTCGGTCGATTCCAGTAACTCAATCCGTACACAAAATACAAGCCCGACCGACCTTGCAAGTCCGGTCCCCCCAAGGGTCGTATTCCAGAAGACAATTCTCGCAGGGTAAACTGGGCTCGACCGAACTTGCAAGTTCAGGTCGCAAGTTCGGTCTGGCCCAGACCTTGTTTCCTTTTCACATTCCA